>CM060952.1:86450992-86838492 GCA_030765055.1 Mantis religiosa | reverse complement strand
TAACTCTAAGCTCCATGGAACCCGGACTCATTTGAGCATAATTTCACCCATTTCATTCATCGTTCGATATGGCTTAAGGTTGGAGGACGTAAATTACACAAAAACAGAACTTTACCAACAGAGTGACCGATGTATTGCATCCAAAATATTCAAAGTGACATCTCAGTGGAAATTCATGTTTCAAGATCCCCTGTATCCCAGAAGAATATTTATAAAAAAGAAAAGTCTACATGTATGTGCGTCTATGAACTACATAACCGAAAAAGGGAAAGTCAATGAACACCAAACGCGGTATTTAAATCCAAAGACCTCAAGGGACGGGAAAATTAAAAAAAAATCTCACTCGTTAAAATATCCTACTCATAAAAAGGTTTCCGAAAATATTGAATTTCTCAAACATATTTTAAAGTATTGTAATTAAATTACGAGTGTTTAAATATTTTCATGAAAAATGAAATGTTTATCTTGAATCTGAAGTCCTCTCCATTCAGAATGACTTTTGCATAACTGTCAACCTAAGAGGTACAGATAAAACATAAGAATGTACATCTTGTCAATGCACACAGTTTACGTCAAGTACATTTTTCGTGGAGTTAAACATTTCTGAGATATTACTTGCTACTTGTTTCAGCTTTGGTCTTCCATACAGAACAGTATGTCAAAGACATCACATTAAACAGCTCTTAAAAGATCTGACAGTTGCTTAAGTCTGTGTATTCTCCTGTGTCATTGTATCTACAAAAATAAATAAGCAAAACATTTCTTTAATCGGGTTAAGTAGACAAGAATAATAATTTCTTAGGAAATGTTGTTGAACAATGATGGACAAAGTTGTTTGAATGTAACGCATTACATTTATTACCTTTTTAGTACTCTCATTGACTTTATGTATATTTTTCCTAATTCGTCAGGTTGTCAATAATGTTACTAAAAATGACTATCGCAGATGCACTGAGCTTTACAGATATGAATGTAGTTCATAATCAATAATTTGTCCACAAAGATTGAGGATTATATAAAGTTAGTATAGCACACGCAGGTTCAAAGAATTTTATTAACTCATATCATGTACAGCTAATTATACAGGAGTAAAGAAAGAAGTGATTATTTATGTTTTTCATGGATTAAGGAAGTTGATGTTAGACGCTGAAGTTTGGAAGAACCCGCTGTGTTATGTATTATAAAACAGCGAGGGTTCAAAGCCCTCTAGCTGGGAGTGTGTAAGTACGGAAAGCAGGCTAATGAAAAATGATGGCAGCGTTATTAGCGTTTACTTCACGTAGCAGCAGCAGCCCGCATTGCGTCCGTCAAGGAAACGCGAATAAATAATGCATGAGATGCATACCAGATTACAGCTGTTCCGTATCCATGGCGACGCGTTATCAAACTTGCGCCAAACTCCGTTAATTGCTTCCTGTATTTTTACCGAGAATAAGCAAACTATTGGAGAAACCCCGTAAAACACTTGAGTGTATATCGCCACTTGGAGCACGTGACCGGGTTTCAGGTTTCTTTGAGTCTAGGGCTGTCCAACTTTAACATTTTGTGTAGCGAATTGCAAAAAATGTCGAATAATTTGGTTACTTTCTTGGAAGATGATAAAGATGTATTGGTAATTTATTAATTAATTAATTGCATATCGAAATAATTAGTCGCAGGTAAAGTAAATCTTTATTATAGTCACAATTTCTCTACCCCTCCTCTACACACATTACTAAAGTTTATTTATTAATCGCATTAAAACTTTGCAAAAATGCTATTATTATCAATTTCATTTAAAGGGATAAGTGAGAGTCAGATCTTCAATAAGTGGTTTTCTGTATAATAGGTTAAATTACACTGTTTAGAGGATCACGAGAGAAACAGAGAGACAGAACAGGACTTACATTTAAAAAGTGAGGTATTTGAAAATTCAAATCAATGACTTCAAAGTTTCCCTACTACTTTTTGAGAATAGAATGGTCGGAACTGTGAAAAATAACCAGTTTTTTCAATAACAGAGCGAAGTGGGGGTATTACTTTGAAACGTTTTCAGGAATGGTCCAGTTATACAAATAAAAAATAATCCACGAACTTTATAGTAACGTGAACATTAGATCATTTTTATAATCGGTTGTAAAGGTAATATTCTGATTGCACCAGAGTTTATTAGTGTTTCGAGCTGTTCGATAAACACGCTAAATTCATCTACCCGAGATGCCCTTTCGGAACAAATAGATAATCGTTTATATTCAATGATATTTGATGTGAATCCTCTTAACTTAAATTAGTGAATGGTTATGAAAATTAAATAAGTGGAATAACATCTCTTGTGGGTCTTTAATTACCCACCAAGTACTTATATGAGACTCTCATAAAAATGATGCAGGTAGTCGGCAGCGGGCTTCTCCAGCTGCAATATAGATTTCCGTGAGCTACAGACCTCTACCTATCGTAACTTATGAATGGACCCCGGTATTATATATCACTAATGCCCGATGTCACCAACAAATGTTAAGACTTAACACGAGCTTAGCAATAGTTAAAACAAGTATTGCATTTCACCAAGTGTTAGCGTAACACTCGTGTTAAATCTCTTGTTAAACTAACAAGCCAAATTTCTAATATTAAGTCCTTAACAATTGTAAATAGTCAAGATGGCGAGCATGAACTCAGCTGTTGATGTCGATTTGCTATATTTAAGACCGTCTAAATGGCATTCGTAATAGAGTACGGCCTATGAGGAGAAATGATTTTGAGAAGCTATCCGAAGAAAATTTTTTACGGAGATATAGACTGTCGAAACATGTTGCTATGAAGGTTACTGCGGAAGTACAAGAGAGGTTAGAACATGCATCGAAAGGAATATGGCGATCTCGCCTTTGCTTCAAGTATTAATAACCCTGTGATTTTATAATTCACTGAATTATGTGGAATACACTGTCCACCTCCCGTCTTGAAACTAAGTCACTTGTCCTTCGCACCTCGTTTTAAATTTACGTAATAATGAGTTAGTATATGCATCGAAAGGAATATGCCGATCTCGCCTTTGCTTCAAGTATTAATAACTTTGCGATTTTATAATTCGCTGAATTATGTGGATAATACACTGTCCACCTCCCGTCTTGAAACGTTTAAGTCACTTGTACTTCGCACCTAGTTCTAAATTTACGTAGTACTGACAAGTTGTTTGGTGCTTGTAGTAGTGACCCATGCATTTGAATTAAATTCGTTTCCAATATTTTCCCCGTGACATCTTTCTCTTTTACATTCACCGCATTCGTCCTCTTATTTTCCACGATATCCTTACACTTTGTCACCAATTCAATTAACAATTCGTTCTCCATCGATGAGAAATTTGTCTCACGGCTTTATTTATGATTTTGTTCATCCGCCATTTTTTCAGCTTGTGCAGACGAAAATGAAAACAAAAGCGCATCGCAGTTCGTTCAGAAAATAATACGACTCGTCCATAGCCTTCTATAGCTGTGATATTTACAAGTTTCTTGGCGTTAGCACAGGTTTGTTAACATTTTCAGAAAACAGGTTGATGAAATGCAAGAAATTTAACATTAGTCTTAGCGCTGTGACAATTGTTACGTTCATTTGTTAACGTCGATTTTAACATTTGTTGGTGAAATCGGGCATAAGGGTCTCTGGAAATATCTGCATAAAGAGTGCCATCGGTTTTCACTTTATATATTCAGTTTAAATGAGCCATTTTAAAAATATTAAGCTTATATGACGATTCATGAAAAGTAGTTATACTAGGAACATGTGTTGTGGAGAGATGCAGAGTTCTAAGTAAACAATACAATGCTCAGCCGAGCTTTAGAAATTCTGTAGTTTAGAAAGCAACACAGATCGCATGCCTCAGAACGTATAATAGCGTAGAGTCACGGCAGCTTTTACAGTTTTTCTATCTCATTAAGGTGTTTAAGTCGTATGTATTTATGGAAAAGCTATGGACATCTAGTGAAGCAATCTCTACACTCAGATAGCACGAGAGGCTAATTTTGCAATATAACATTACACTTTGAATGGCGTTTGACTTTGGAATAACACTATTTTTGAAGATTTAAAATTAGCGTGAAATCAACTTAAGCCATTACTTAGGATATTCAATGAATACACTATAATGTTTTGGTATTAATAAAATAGAAAGTGAAAATAACGCTTATTGAAAATTAAATAAAATGACATAGCCACATAAATGTCGCTACCCGTTACAATTCGCATGCATAATTACGCATGTGCTAAGATGTGGTTCTTCCATTCAAATTACTTTATTTATATGATTTCAAATCAAGTGCAATACATCGCGCTTCAAATGTTTTCTAAAACACAAAGAATTAAATTCAAATCTATTCATGAAGGAATCAATCACTCTTCTATTGTTATAGGAGATTGCTCGTGGCAAGAGAAATCAAATTAATAATAATAATAATAATAATAATAATAATAATAATAATAATAATAATAATAATAATAATAATAATAATAATAATAATAATAATAATAATGATAATAATAATAATAATGATAATAATAATAATAATAATAATAATAATAATAATAATAATAATAATAATAATGATAATAATGATAATAATGATAATAATGACAATAATAACAATAATAATAATAATAATAATAATAATAATAATAATAATAATAATAATAATAATGATGATGATGATGATGATGATGATGATGATGATGATGATGATGATGATGATGATGATGATGATGATGATGATGATGATGATGATGATGATGATGATGATGATGATGATGATGATGATGATGATGATGATAATAATGATGATGATAATAATAATGATGATAATAATAATAATAATGATAATAATAATAATAATAATAATAATGATAATAATAATAATAATAATGATAATAATAATAATAATAATGATAATAATAATAATAATGATAATAATAATAATGATAATAATAATAATAATAATGATAATAATGACAATAATGATAATAATGATAATAATGATAATAATGATAATAATGATAATAATGACAATAATGATAATAATAATGACAATAATAATAATGACAATAATAATGACAATAATAATGACAATAATAATAATAATAATAATAATAATAATAATAATAATAATAATAATAATAATAATAATAATAATAATAATAATAATAATAATAATAATAATAATAATAATAATAATAATAATAATAATAATAATAATAATAATAATAATAATAATAATAATAATAATAATAATAATAATAATAATAATAATAATAATAATAATAATAATAATAATAATAATAATAATAATAATAATAATAATAATAATAATAATAATTAATAATAATAATAATAATAATAATAATTAATAATAATAAATTTAGAAGCTAAGAAGATGATGCAAGTACTGTACTTGTATCTGGGAAATATCTAACGTACAACATGAAATATTTGGAAAATGTGTAAAATAATGATTAAAAAATATCGTATGCTAAGACTCGTAAGGTTTCTCTAGAAATTTCCGTGAAAGTGACGTATAACATGTAAAATAATCTTAAGCTGATCAAGAGGCCTCTTAGAAAAATTAGGCGTTTTTTACGCCAAATGTAGAATGAGATGCTGAGAACCGTACCAGTTAAAGAGTGTACACATACACATGGACCTGAATTTGTTTTCCCTAAAAATGGCAAATTCATATGTAATACCTACATTCTATGTCAAGTATACAAATATTATGCACAATGAATAATTACTGCTGCACTCAGGAAAATCAAGATATGCATTTATTTCTGATACAAATATCTGTACAGATTTTTAATGTAAGTTGATAGTCGTTTGGAAATAAATAGAAAATAATGAAAAAACTATCTAAAGAATAATTTAGTTTGGAAGGATTTTCTTGAAAATATTGCGTTCAATTTTTTAAACAATCTCAAATATTTCTATATATATTTTAAAACATCTGTTTCTGGTAAAATATCTTTAGTTTTGGATTAAAAATAAAATATTTGACCTGCCTTTGGTAGAAAAGCAAGCTGAAAGCTCCCTTTGAGGGCCAATTTTGTGTTTATTCTTTGTGTATCACAAATAAGCAGCAAAGAGTGGCAAGCTAGTTCCTATTTATCGGATATAATGTTCCTGTCCTCGACATTCTTAGGACCTAGAAATCTAGTTCAAGCAAGCAGGATAATGAAGATGTTTCACCAGAAACCCTGACTGAGTATACAAAGTAACAGCGAGGGCTCGCTGCGGGGGAAGTTTTTATGGTATTCAAAGGGACGTTTAGTGCGCACAGAGGTACCACAGAGAAGAAACGGACTGACTGCCCTCTGTGAGTGCTGCTATATACTCGAGTGACTGATGATCTTTTTATTATTGTTAAAACGACCTTATTGTTTGTTTACCAAACCTGTACCTGGAATGAGTACGTTCTGGCACAAAAACATAAGTGACAGTCAGTGAAAGGATAAGAATAATGACAATATTGAGCTGAAGGCTGGAAGGTGAGTGGCTGTAGGCGCTTCTGAATGAGTAGATTCTTTCTGTGGTTTTTATAATTGGTTATTCTTGTTTTCCTTCTGCGTTTATATAGCTATTATGTTCCTATTACTTACGTAACCGTTCTTGAGTAACTGGTTTCTTTCCCTTCCCTTACAAATCTTAAGTAAATTGTCAAAATTAAATAATGTTTTTTAAGACAAAATTGATAGTGTGCCTTTCAGTAGTTCACGACGTATCAGAATTAGAAAATTGTCCTTTCTTTGGTTTTGTTGCGACTGGTTGCAGTTGCCTCTTTCAAGAAGGCCGTGAATCTGAAGTTCAGGAACATCTGTTTCAAATTGTAATACCTATACAAACAACATTTCAGTTTTATCAAATGATGAGTAAGTTTGGAAAGAGTTGTGATCTGTTAATTAATTAAATTTTGTTACGTTATTTTCAACGTTTTATTGTTTGAATTTTATGGTTTTATAAAAGTTATGTTGTCAAAATTGATGCTACACAAGGCCAATGAAAATAACAACCCGATGCATATCACGACTATATATTTATATATAATATTTTATATATATTATATATATTATTATATTTTATATATAATATTCGTTTATGATACAAGTGTTAAAAGGATTTTATTTTGTTCGTAGGTCTCAGTCTGCGGCCTCGTTTCATTATCACACCTACTCACAAAATAACGTCTTTCTTCTAACCATTGTATCATTTAACCCTTTTTCTGTACTCTGTAGTTTTGTAACCGTTTGTGAGTAATTGGTTACTTTTGTGACTAATTTATATCTGTGAAATTTTGCGACCAATTATAAGTAACGAGTTTCTTTCTATACCCCTGTAAAACTTAAAAGTTTCCCTGTCACTGGTTACTTTCTTTACCGGTTCCTTTTGTAATCGTTACTTCGTTTCTATCGCCTGTACTGCTGAACTTTTTAACTGTTTCTGAATAACTCGCTACTTTCTATAAGCGCCCTTTTGTAACCGTTGCTAAGTAAATAGCGTTTTATTCCTTGTACTTTTGTAACTGTTTCTAAGCATTAGTTTGTCTTTTTACTTTTGTAACTTTTTTTGAGTACTATTTCTTTGTATCCGTTGTACTGGTGCATTTTTGTAACTGTTTTTGGGTAACCTTATACGCTATTAAACTTTATACCTCTAGACATGTTCAATGTTCACAGCCTTTTCTGGCTACAAGTGAACCTACTGAACGCAAATCAATCTAATCTAATCTAATCTAATCTGTACACCTTTTTGTTTCTGTACGTCGTTGTATTTATTTTCAAAACATTTTAAAATTCATATAAGTTAATTTCCAAGAGTTGATTTTGTAAAGTTACAGATTTAATTAGTTCCTTTCTTTAAGTATTGGTAAAAACAAACATAAGCGGTATTATGTCACCATTTGGGTAATACAGAAATTCTGCACTTGAAGTCTGTTACAATCGACGGGTTCGAATAAAGTCAAAATGAAAACACCGTTATATGGTTACAAAGTAGAAAATGAATATTGAGTTGTAAATAAGATAAGCGTAAAGGTCTCATTATTACGTTAAATCATGCTAGAGTACCGGTAGTGAACGAGCTGTGCGTAATATAGTGAAAGAGGTTTAAAGTGAATGGGAGAAAATCTTTCAACATCACCCAAATATATATCTTATTTTTTTAAAGAAATAAATATTAATTAAATATACTAAATAAATAAACAATTAATGTTGAATTAATCATCATCCGGGCAAATATATGCCTAGTATTATTAATTCAACCAAAGAGTGTGAAACTTAACCATAAAGTTAATGCAAAGATCCAAAAAGGTTCGAAATGGATGAATATTGTACACAGAACTTTTCTCAAGTTTTACAAACAGAGAAGAGAAATTTCTGCAGTATTTAAAGTCATGAATAATGTTAAAGAAAAGAATCCTCTGGAAGGTAAGAACACATACTGGATAATATAGTGTGAACCATATAAACCTGAACCATTTCAACCAGTAATAGGACACACTTACAACTTTGGGAGGATATAATACACAATTGGGAGATTACATTATACATATCTAAGAGAAATTGTTAAAAGTGTCATCCACCAGCATCTATGGATCGTTGGTCCCATTTCCTTTAATACGACTGTAGACACTGAAGTTTATATGGTTCTCTTCAAGACATTTGTGGAGCAGCTGGATGATATCGAATTGAGAGGTTATTTCCAGCAAGATGAAACAACGAGCCATACATCTAATGACACCATTGATCTTGTAACCAGTTTCTTTGATAATCGAATAATCTCAAAAGGTCTGTGGCACCCCAGATCCCCTAACCTAACGTCACCGGATTTTTTCTTGTGAGGGTATCTAACAATAGACTGTACAAGAATATGCCACGGACAATCGATGTTCTCAAGGAATCCATTCGAACCGAAATAAGTAACATTGGCGGGGATACTCTCCGTAAAACTTCAGAGAATATGCTGAGAACCATGTATAGATGCTGATGGAGGACACTTCCAACATTTTCTCTGAGTTGTAAATAGTTAATGTAATCACCCAATTGTGTATTATATTCTCCCAAATTTTCACATATGTACTATTATTGTTTCAAAAGTTATGACCTATTCAAATGGTTCAGGTTTATATGGACCGCAGTATACTTAAAGTGATGATATATCGATTTCACAAGTACAAAATTACGCGCCATGTTGCATACGCTGTGCTTATGTTTCAGACAAACTGTATTCTACTTATTCCCGCCTTCTCTAAACTGAGCCATGCTACAGCTCCCCAAACAAACTGCACTCATTCGTCACCAATTTTTGCCATCAGTATAAACAAAGAAGCATCTATCTCTACATATATCCGCTTTAAGATGTTTACGGCAGATACACAGGTGAATGTGACAGAAGCTAAGAAAGAGATGTTGCGGTAATGGCTTGGGGAGAAGGCTCTGGGACATTGAACATGCGTCTGCTAATGCAACCGGCTCCACAAAGGTCAGGGGTCAGGCGAGAGCAGCAGATGTACGCAGCGGCCCTCTTGTTAAACACGTTTATTACCGTGCAACACAAACATCGATGTTATGATATGTGTATGTTCAAGCCCAACACAACTTATTTCGACCCGCTTTGAACAAACCTTCAGCGCGCTGGTACTGTTTCACTTCTCTAAGCTTACATAGTGTTTTATCGGAAAGCTGATAACATGTAAAAATTACATGAATTTATCTACACATTGCTAAACTGTTCATGTAAAAGCTCATTAGCCCATCCCCTTTAAGTTACAAGTGGTTTCAAACTGGACAGCCCTTAAATGCAAGTTGCGGAGGCTACAGTCAACTGTTTATTATCTCAAGTCAATTTGTTGTTTGTCATGTGCAGATGTGATATGAAAGAAATCTTTCTTTTGCAAATGTGTGTTATAGGAGGAACATAAAAGTGGACTTGAACCGAAGAAAATGTAATATTTGAGAAATAGCTAATACCAGGCAAAAAGGTAATATTCAACATGAAGTGACCTGAGAGGCTTTACTTAGTAATGTTTATACTATTATTATACATCCATTTTTGCGAATGCTTTTCATAAAAATACATTTTAGTTTTCATATCATAATCTTAAACTCGTAATTGTAGAGCAAAATTTGAGGAAAAGATTTTATGTTAACATTTCAAATGAATTTCTTTAGCTACTTTCGTGTCTTCTTATACAGCTTCAGAGGTCATTCTTTCAAAAACATATTTTTAAGTCTAGCTCATATTAAACAGAATAAAGTATTCCAAAAGAGTTTCTTATTTAATTACGTCCTCCAGCGTTAAGTCTTATCTGATAATGAATGAAATATGTTCAGATGAGCCCAGGGCCCAAGGAGCTTAAAGTTACCTGACATTCATCTTTCAGGGTAAGGGAAAATCTTATCCAGATGACTCACCCTGACCTCTTGAACGTGAGGCAGACACTTATGGCACATCAGTTTATATTATTAATATTTAAAGATGGACATTGAAGCTACTATTGACGGAAATCACTGATGTCACCACAAATTTGATTTAAATAAATTGTGCGTATATAGAGTAGTTTTTTTTCTTATTTTCTAACGTTTACAGTTATTGAAAGATATACAAAGCTTTACCCCACCTTTAACTGCGATGGTCATATCGGCGGCCGTTCTCCTTTGGAACATATCGCCTATTGGCGATGGTGTTAACTGATAGACGTCGGGTTGCTGGTACTTTTGATTTTTAATCACGCACACATTCACACTTCATACTTCCAGACTCTGGGGAAGATGGGGGAATCATCTCGGTTGGAGAAAAATTCCCACCTCCAGCCTGGAATCGAACCCGGGGCCACTCGCATGACGGCTACTCTACGGACTGATCTACGGGGCCAGCTCTATATGTATTAGGGCTGTCCTTTATATTTAAAATTGTTTGCGAATTAAACTTCACTGCTATTTTCAGAAAATTCAATATATAGAGTTGATTATGAACATATCTAATATTTAAACAGCTGTCGAGAAAATTAAATATTTCGAAAAATGGTGCAAGCAAAGGGTAGTTTGGGAGGAAGACTTTTCATGAAAATCTTGAATTGCAACTTTGAAAGATGCAGAGCTTAAATATGTTGGGAATTTGCCAAATATTCTCTCTCTCTCTCTCTCTCTCTCTCTCTCTCTCTCTCTCTCTCTCTCTCTCTCTCTCTCTCACACACACATACACACACACACACACACACAAACAAACAAACGTTTCTTTTGCTAAAAATTACCTTTTCTAATTCAAGGGGCTTTAGAAGATATAGTTTTCGTGAAATTTCGATGTTGAATTTCTGGGTGGAATGCGTCCTTGGTAGCGAAAGTAAGACTCCATAGATATTTAAAAGTTGAAACCAATAACACGAATGTTTCCGAATCGACAATTCCGCCACAAACTACTTAATATAAATTACGAGTATATGAATTTACGATGCGCGACTTTCGTATGTGTTATCGTCTCTTGTCTCATAGGTCATGACTGCAGGAAGGATCAGGGAGTTTCAACGGTGAAACAATTGTGAAAATCAGTTGTTTGGTTTCCGAGATTACCATAAACCACAGATGTGTAAATTGTCTCTCTTTATAATGAGAGAATTGCATAGATTTTATGCTACTCACGGATATGATGCTAAATACGAACTCATGCCACAATCTACGGGATTATATGCCTTGGCAATCAGACTGTGATTCTGGGAATTGCATGATATTCACAAAGAGAAATAACCAAACATTCCAGTATGCCTTACATCTGCAGTGTTATACAGTGTCGGCGAAGACGGACAAGTAGCGGCCATATAAAGGGGATCAGACATTCGTCCACACATATCGCATTCTATCAGTCACAGTAAAATTGCGTTATTGTCAACGATAAGAGAAAATGTTATTGCATTCGCTTGTAATTAAATGCAGGTAAAGATCTATTTAAAATGGAGAGAATATACCAGTGAATTTTGTTTAATATAAACACATGCTCAGTATTTTACTAATTTCAAGTTCGTTTGGCGATAACAGTTTTGAGATTGTAAGGTCTCTGTCTAGTTTCCTTGTTTCCCCCTTAGATGTAAAAGTATCGCTTGTATTTGTCAGATAATTGAATCACGCTTAAATCAGACCTCTGTTATGGAGCTTTGCTAACAAGGTTACCTGTTCAATTAGGCCTTCAGAGCACAACAAAAAGGTTGTGTTTCTTACTATAATCACAAAAAATATCTGCCCATTATTTGCCTTCATAGGGTAAGTCGCCAATATCCTCAGGATAGCATTTTACATCATTCAGCTAAATTGTGCTAATGAACGTTATTGTAACAAACCAAAAATACGAATATAGATTAAAATTCCCTTATTGTCACGAAATTGTAAGAATAATGTTAACTTGCGACCACTTTCCGTTTTACAGAAATGCACAGTTTCAACACATCTCTTTAATGTTTCTTTAGTCTCTTTAGCACGTTCCAACTTGTAACCTCACTGACGTAAATACAGGTTCACGTTTAACACGGAGCTGCACGCCAACTCTTCGATATTCGCTCATGAATTGCTTCACTTGTCTGTTCCAGGGCCTGTCGACTTCTCACCACGGAATGTGGAACGTACCTCACTACTCTGCACCCTTTAGTCGACTCACAAACTCGACTGATCGACTATTTCGTTATGTGCTCCCCTGCACCGACTCCTCGTCACACTCGAAACTCGAGACACGCAAAAGGATTCTAGAACTAAACACTGTCTCTCCAGGCCTGTATCGGTTTATATATAAACCTTCCAGACGCGTTAGATCGTTGCAGTATTTTTATATTCTCGAATTACATTCTAGAACAGTATCTGTGTGGTGATAATGCAACTCGACTCTGGTTTCATGACGTCAGGAATGTCGCGCTTCTAGAGCCACTCCAGAAAATGGACAACAGAGATTGCCCACTCCATACTCGACTGTACCGCAGAAGAGGGTAATGGCAGCAACATAACATACACAATTTATTTGCTGCGTTATGTACTTATCTCGCTATTGTTTATTGATGTGAAAAGGTAAATAATTTTGGTATCGGTATAACACAGCGAAGTTTTTGAAGTAATATCTGAGTATAGTTTTGTTTCTTATGATATAAATCGATCCAGTCACCCGTATTTCTGTTGTACATACAAAAAAGTACGCAATTAAATTATTTTACTAAAAACTTATCTCGTTTATCACTGAAATTTTGATTCGTTAGAGGTTTAAGTCAATTTAGCGGAAAATTAATCAATTTTGTCCTATACAAACATTAGATGTTTCTGAATTTCAGTGGGATATCCCTTTTAATTTCGGACTTGTTACATTTTAAAGCTAAACTTTACCATCCTATGCCAAAAACTGCAAACAATACAATTTTATGTTATTTACCTGATCGTAATGCAAAAATATGATGTATAATTTTTTGTTAGCAATAGTTCAGAAGAAAATAATTTTTATATTTTATAACTTGACTTTTCAGCTTATATAGATGTTTAAATACTTTAAAAATAGTTCTAAAATAAGAAACTGTTACAAATGCAGTTGTGTCACCATATACGCTAACAATTCAGAATGAGAGCATCCTGAAATTAATATCAGACATGGTGTTAAAGCCCATTGTCGTTTTCAGGTCTCAGTTCGTACTGAGACGAGTCCAACTCTGTTTTCCTGAACTTTCTTTTCCGATATTCCATTAAAATCGATTTTGAACTCGAATAGTTCCTTTGAAGACGACGTTAAAGAACAGAGCGCCTCAGAAGAACGTTTTTTTCTCTATGCACACTAAAGCTTGTGGACGGACCGAAAATAAGTGGTAAGGGAGTGTAATGTATCCTGAAAGAAATCCAATAACGCACTGCACAGCTGCGAAACCCTGAAGAACTGTGACCCTCCGTCGTTCTTCCTTAGCAGAATGAATCCACCAGTTGCGTTATTTATTTACTGCTTTCTCCATTTCCCATTGTAACTACACTTCATGTAGGTTATCTTGATTAATTACATTCAATATTTTTTAAAATTGTATATTGAATGGGTAGAATAATTCATGTGAATATAACACATCAAGATTTGTTCTACTTTTTTATTTGAATTTGCTGACAATTGAGGGGAAAAAATCAAAGTGTCTCAGCCAGATTGGTCGGTATGGGGTATTGAACCCGCTTATTTCAGAACGGAATCAAAAGACATTAGAGGTCTGCACAAACCGAAATTCTTAATACCGGTCTGGTCCTATCTGAACCGAGCTCGAGGTGAGAACAGATTATACTTCACCAATTGTCTAATTTATTGTGAATCAATTACTCTAACCTATTAATATTAATATTGCTATTGTGACTCAGCTGCTATGTACAAGGTTATCTGGAGATCGGCGTGCACTGCATAAACACGATAAGCACTACCGCGAGAGTATAAAACATTATAGATATCTCGCAGTTGGAAATCTTCTGGAAACTTCTTTCGGCTATATAGTCGATGAGTGGGTTAATTATCGAGTACGACAAAAAAAAAACTGTATTGGTGACCTGCAGTGTATCTTCTTACTGTAGGGATTTGGAGGCGTCTTGTATTCTACTTCCCAGCGAGTGTATCGGACGCGTTTCGTTGCATCGCTACCTCACTGAAGAAAGTGACGTAACAGTGCACAGGAAAACTTGTTTTTCAAATGGGAAGATTTCTGGTTTGCGGCGAATGAGATGTGTTTGCATGCTCAGCGTTGCCAATTCGTTACCGCCACTGTTTTCATATTTCTTTCTCTCTGGCACACCGTACTAGAGCATGCAACTCTCTTTGGTGCTAGACATTTTATAATAGTTGAATTGTTAAAAAAAGTGAACAAGCTATTCGCATATCTTGCATATGTTTTAAGTGCATTAATTATAATAATTATTATAATTTATGAATTAAGTATTTTTCTAAACCAGTGGAACTGTAGAACTGCCACTGCCTCATTCATATCCCTATCGTTCCTATCGTACTATCATCATTGTCATTCATTTTCTGAGTCTTGCAAATTTATGAATATAGATTCTAAAATCTCATCTTATTTCTTCCAAAAGTCGTTGTCTTGTAGTTTTTCCTGCATGTTTCACGCAGTTTTCCCAGTCTTGTGTTATTTTGCCAATTTCCTCGTGAATAAGTCTTCGTCAGCCACTTAAAAAGCGTCCCCAATTACGTAGCAATCCACAAACATATGTGACGGCTCTCGTTCTGCAAATGCAGCATTTTACAGGTTAACAGGAAGTCAATGTTTGCTGTCTCTCGAATTTAACAAACACCTGAGTTGTCCAGCATTGTCCTCATTTCAATAATTTACATTTCAGTGCTGAGTAATTGCAAATATTTATAGACACGCACATATACCAACCAATAATGATGGCCATTCCAGTGTTTTCGTCGCAATGCGTCATTATAATATATCGGTGCTTTATTTGTATTATGAAGACTATGTGGGCTACAAATACGGGGTCTTTACGGTTGTTTTAGAAATATTCCTCGTGGACCATTTTTTGCAAAATTTAATTGTTTATCTTAGCGCAAATAGTAATTATTAGAGATTCATATAGTTCTGTTGGCGCTCGTCACATCAAGTATGAAATAATATGACAACACCGCAGTTCTCCGATTGGTTGCTGGCCTAGTAGCATTCATTCCATTTGAAAATCACAGTAGTTCACTTTGTAAAATGCCAGAGCGATCTCTAGTCGAGAGTTGAACTTGATTGCTAAGTGGCATTGAATATGAGTATAGTTTGAACGATCGAAATGAAATCATTACTGCCATTGCTGTATTTCTGCACCCTGAGATCCTAAGAGGTCATAAATCATAAAACTTGTTTTGATAGTGATACTTTTTTTCAGCTACTGTTGCTACTCTTGCAGATAAATAATCTTGGATTTATTTAGACGATTCCCTATTCCCTGTCCTATATAATATAAGGATACAGAAGAGTAATCTGTCCGTGGAAGCAATCTGTCTGTTATGTGATGCCTTATGGTTCACTGAGTTGATTATATCCTTGCGGATGAACTAACACATCGTGCTGACCTAGCAACATCCCACGTATTTGCGAGTTCGTTCTCTCTTGTAGCATGATAAACAAGAGATGTATCAAAACAAAATAGAGTCTCATAAAATATTTAACTATGATGCTGGAATTATGTACTGGCTGGTAACTTTAGCACTTATATAAAAATAATAGAGGGAAATAAATACTTGCAATAGAGTAAATACGAAATGTAAGAGTTGCAGGCTGAAATGTTGTCAGAGAATGAGTCATTAGCAAACTTCCCTCTTAAGAAAAAGCAAATAATACGCCTCAGTTTAGCTAAGGTAGTTGGGATTACAGTGAACACACTTAAAAAGGAATGCGTTGGATCAAATGTTCAGATATTCAGAAATCAAAACATATTATGTCACTTAAACAAGTTTTCAGAACTAGAAAATTAAAAGAAGTTCTTGGTATTTGGAACGTAAAAAGTAGTTTCATAGCCAAAAGGAAGCTACAATGTAATTTACAAATGTATTATTTTTAATTATATGGAATGTAATATAGAAATTTTGGAGGGAACTCACAATGACTTAAGTTGAAAAAAAATAATGTAATTTTAAAATGTATGTCTTTATTCATGTTTTACGTCACACAGAAGGTCTGATGTGATCGATTATGACAGTTTGCAGTGCCTAAAGACCGTACTTCCGTACTTGTATAAAAAGGGCTATCCAAGTAGCAATTGTTGAGGTAACACTGTACAGCGGGTTAAACTTTTATAATTACAGTTACTTGTGCCAAGATTCCGCACGTTTAAATGTATATCCAAACAGCTGACAGCTGCTACAGGTAAAAATATCGCTAGCTTCCATTGAATGTACACATATAAACCATGTAAGACACCCTCGCAAACCCTGATAGAAAAAAGATCTCTTAGTTCACCGCTTGAGCAGCTGACAGTGTATCATCAAGGCCAGAGATATTGGAAATGCGGCAGTGATAACATTGGCCATAACACTGTCTTATTTGCGTAGTGACCTTCCTGCACCACCTATTAATTGTGAAACTTGTCCCGTCGCCTAAGAGAAATCAAATGCTTGCACTGACTTGACTTTCTAACGGCTATTCCTCGTACATCGTGACACGTTTCGATTAAAGTATGAGAAGGATAAAAGTGATAGCTATGTTAATTGCTTTGTAATTCAGAGCTCTTTTAACGACCACGAGTAAACATGAATAGCGACTTAAGAGTTGGAAATTTTTTTTTATTTTATTCAATGATCGATCATGCTTTACAGATCCTTGTTGGCTAATTGAATCTCTATGAACTATATAATAACATGTAAGGAAAACCAAGTTGGCTCCTATTATCTTCTTAACACTGTGAAACAAGAGAAAAATAAGTTAATTAAAACAAACAAGTAATCAAAGAGATAAGAACAACAGTCATTGTGAAACAATATTCATAGTTTTTTCAATCAGAGTCACTAAGGAGGAGATCCTGTGGGAGTCGTCTCTTCAGGCGCGTGGGCTGGCGGGTTCGTACGCCGATGTCGTACATCACAGCTCCTGGAACATCTGGCAGGTTTGAAAAGAAGCGGGAGGCGATCTGACGTATGTACTGGTGAAGAGGAAGGAGACCAAGTTCTTTATGCAGTTGTTGATTTCTTACGCACCAAGGGGCATCCGTGGCGATGCGCGTAAATCGATTTTGCAGGACCTGTAGCCTTCGGAGATGAGTGTTGCTAGCCGTACCCCATACCTGGGAAGCATATGTGATAAGTGGCCGGACAATAGATTTGTAGAGAAGCAGAGAGCATTCAATCCCAAGAGGAGTGTGTCTGTGAATGGCGTAGAAAATACACAACAATGAAGCAAATATCTTCAAAATATTTGACATCACAAAAACATTTCTCCGACATGAAATGTATAGGTACATAAACACGATTTACATGCTTGATGAACTGTTACACTTTAACAATTATATATAAATAATTTAGATTGAATACGGCTTAACAGACTTTTCCCAAAAAATTATATAATACAGGATTGGTCATAGAATATTTTAATACGGCATTTTATTTAAAATAATTACTCAGTTTTGAGAGAGTAAAAATAACGCAATACTATACATGTAAAGGGTTGCTTGGAGTGTAGGAATTTTCTTTTCACATCGTTGGAACACGCTTAACAAGAACAAGTTGAGTATTCAAAGGATTATTTGTTTCTGTATTCATATGTACATAAACACACGTTTCTCTAAAAACTATATTCCTATCATGAGGATCACAAACGCGTATTTGCGATGGTTGCCAACTGTTTATTGGAATGCGACATTTTCTACGATAGATAAATAGAAAAGGAAAGGAGAGATTGGCCGCGATCCCTAGAATGTTAATTACAGCAGCTCTAGGAAGGTATTGGACTCCAATGTATAAACATTGGCAGCCGAATTGAAGAAGAGATAAAGCCAAATGTTAGTATTGTCACGGTAACGGCGGGTGGCTGGCTGCCTTAGGGAAATTAAGTGTGAGTCAATTGTACCACTTCTGTTGATTGCCGGCGAGAGAAGCAAAGAAACGCAATATTCCGCGACAGTAACCTGCTGACGTCACCAAGCTGCAAGCCCGTTTGGTTTTGTTCTCCAGTGTTCAAACAAGTGAACTCGAGAACGTTGTGCTGCGGAGCGAAAACCAACAGTTCAGTCCAGTCGAGTCAGTGCAGTTCACAAAGTAGTCGCTCTGCAAGCAGTGCAGTGTGTTCCACCTCCGTGTCATGAGTCTGTAGGCAAAGTGTGCAGTACAGAAGAGCAGTGAACAGCAGAGTTTTTGTGTCACAGGCAACAAGCATGACAGTGTAAGGAACGAGTAATTTGCACGTCAGGGAAATTGAAAAAGCGCAAGTTTGTGGGTGCTACCGAGGCATAAAGGGACACTAAAGAGACGTGTTTACGCTGTGTATTTGTACGAAAGGTGAAGGTAATGTAGGTTAGCTATGGGGTAACCATTTTAGTGACAAATAAAATAATTAAGGGTGGAAAAGAAAGAAGCACTATTTATATTTTGAGCCTAATAATTAGAACAGGTAATTTCTGATTAAAAACTTATTTATTGTTGTTCAAAATAATCCTCTTCATGATTAATACACTTTTGCATCCGTTTGAACCATTTCTCAAAGCATTTATTCCAGTTTTCTTGAGACACCTCCAAAACACAATTTTTGAAGGTATAAACGGTTTTTTCTGTCGAAGAAGATCCTTGTCCATGCAACTTATTCTTGTTGTTTGGGAAAGAAACAAAGTCATTTGATGCCAAATCAGGACAGTATGACGGATGACCCATCAGTTACATTTTTTAGCCTTCAAATACCCTGTTGTGAGAACAAATGTGTGCGCGCTCGCATTGTCTTGATGAACAACAATCCTACGGTTCTTGTTGGTTTTCCTTTCCCGAAAACCTCTCGTTTCCCGCAAACAAATAGTTGTGTACTGTTCGGCATTTACCGTTTGACGCCCATTTAAAGGCGCTGTTTCCACATGCCCATTTGCTTCTTCGAAGTTCTTCGAGTGCGAACAACTTTTGCTGGTTTTGCTTCATCTTGAAACACCCATATAGTCGACTGCTGCTTACGTTCCGGCTCATACGTATTGAACCATGATTAGTCTCCTATTACAATCTTATTCTGAGACACCATCATTTTATTTCTTGTATGTACATTTCTGTACATCAATCGACACGAGCATCTGTTTGACATTGTGTCAAATTATGTGGGATCCAGAGAGAGTAAAAGTTTCTCACCGCTAAATAATCATGCAATATTTTATACATGCTGATGGAGCTAAGTCTCAAAATATGTCGCATGAAGATCTTTCTTTACTAGTTTTTGCACAACAACAATTTTTTCTGGCACAACAACTGATTCTGGACGATCTTTATGAACTTCATCATTCAGCGAACGGTGGCAACGATTAAATACGTTATACCAACGTTTTACAGTGGCATAGGATGTGGAAGTTAGTTGATCGGTGCACTCTTGTCTTCATAATCCACGTCGAAAGTGGTAATAAATCATTTCACTAACATTTTCACGAGTTAATTCCACGTTTCTGTTGAGACATAATTTTCAAGTTAATGTAAACAAAACAAATGACTTCTATTGACAAAATGTCTGAAGAAGATTATGGTCAATAATGTCAAACTTTCCATTGGAAATGTCAGATGGCAGCTACAACATTCAGGGTTGCTATGGCTCAAAATATAAATAGTGCCCCTCGTGTAGTGGTAAAATTACAACTCTGGGTTCTACTAAACTCACGTTATATTTTTACCAGTACAGCACGGTACTATCTTGCACTTATTTTTCACTTCTACAACTACACAGAGCAAACACTTCAGAGCTAATGTGTATGCCGCTGTTGCACATACTATTCGCGCTGTTGGAAACTTCTCGACGCTCACTGCTGGCAGATGTTAACACAGGCTTTAACTACTTGCCGACACTTGTGACTCTGTGGCCAACTCACAACTCCTGAACGATCTCCTAATCCTTGTTTCACATAAGCTTGCCCCGTATCTCTAAACGGGCATGTGACCTAATCACCTCTCATTGGCTGCTGTTGTGGTATGGACTGTTGTGGGGTAACAATTAGTTCGTTATTTAACATGGTGATATATCTTTATGTTGGAAGAGAATTGTCAAATTTATGTTTTCGTAGCTGTTTGAATTAAATATATTACGCAACAGAGTTGATTTATCTGAAATGCATGTTAATTCTTAAACGAAGTAAAGAGGAGGTTCCTTTGCTCTCAAGCACATGGCACGATAGCACGTGCTTTAGCGGTAGTGACGATATATTTGTTTATATGACTTATATCACTGACATTGTTTTGAACTGGATTAGTTATATATCGCCATTCGAAGGTGTGTTGTGTAGGAGAGCTAAGTTAATTTACTGATCGTTAATTGCGCGTGTACTTATATGAATAATGGCATAGTCTACCGCCAGTTTTTCGCTGAAGCATCGCAAGGGAAAACCTTTACAAAGCGGCGAAAAAAGAATTGTGGAGCATGTGTTTAATGCACTCACACAGAAGAATCCGTCTTTGTCAGTGAAAGAAGTCGAACAGCTATGCTCTGAACTTACAGGTGTGAGTGTTAGGTCCGTAGGAACATCGTGACATGAAATTGAGCGAACAGGAAAACTTACCAATCCAACCACTCCAGGAGTGATATTGCTGTGTGGCGAAGACGTTATTTAAGGACAATCAGACTGTACCGGGATACAAGTCGCAAAATATACTACCTTGACGAGACTTGGTTGAATGAAGGACATACGACAAGTACGGCGTGACACGACTTTTAAGACTGAAAGACAAGCATTTTTCAAGGTATGTGTGCTGGTTTAGAAAAATCCCAGTGGATAAGGCCGAAAGCCTTTGATTATAAATTTGTTTAAATTTCATTGCTCATTCATTCAGTTTCAACTTGCTCAGTTTCATTATAAACATGTATTTTTGCATGCCTTCGTATTCTTATTTGTATGATTTTATCTATCTTCCTGGTAATTATTATGACGTTTACTGCAGGTATAAATGTGACGGGAAGGCACCGCCAATGGCCTATGGCACGAAAGCATTAGCCAATTAGGGTGAGGGGGAAGGTAGTTGCACGCGGAGTGATACATGTCAGCGGTGCAAGGTTATATGAAACAGAGATTAGGTTCGTTGTCGTCATCGTCTTCGTCGCAGTTGGCGGACTGAGGAAAGCCCGAGATGGGTTCGGACGTGTACCTGCTCTGGTTCGAGCTTAACCACGTAATGGCGGGATGTGAAAGTTTCAGCGTGGCGGGTCTTTTGCGGTCCATTTTATATCAGCGGGTCGCCGAAGAAATGTTCTAGAAACTGAAGCCTCAGATTGCTTGGGTGAAATTATCTCCACGTCAAACTATCTTTTGTATTTAACATTTTTCATACTTTCTAAAAAAAGACGCTGAATATTTTGACTAAAACACACGAATAAAATGTTTATCGTGAATTTCTGGGTTTAATCTGTATATTCCTCTTCATGCCAAGGATTTTGGCATAACAAACATAAGGGACAAAGAAAAGGTACAATACAGCAAGAATGTAGATTTGTTTAAAATGCAAATTTATTACGAAGATATTCCTTGCAGTTGGTTTTAATTCCTTTATGTCCGATTTCACCAACAGATGTTCAAATTGACTTTAACAAATGTAACGTAACAATTGTCACAGCGCTAACACTAATGTTAAATTTCTTGCATTTCACCAAGCTGTTTTGTGAAAATGTTAACAAACCTGTGTTAACGCCAAGAAACTTGTAAATATTACAGCTATAGAAGGCTATGGATGAGTCGTATTATTTTCTGAACGTACTGCGATGCGCTTTTGTTTACATTTTCGTCTGCACAAGCTGTAAAATGGCGGATGAACAAAATCATAAATAAAGCCATAAGACAAATTTTTTCATCGATGGAGAAAGAATTGTTAATTGAATTGGTGACGAAGTGTAAGTATATCGTGGAAAATAAGAGGACGAATGCGGTGAATGTAAAAGAGAAAGATGTCACGGGGAAAATGTTGGAAACGATTTTAATTCAAATGCATGTGTCACTACTACAAGCACCAAACAACTTGTCAGTATTACGTAAATTTAAAACGAGGTGCGAAGGACAATTACCTTAAACGTTTCAAGACGGGAGGTGGACAGTGTATTATCCACATAATTCAGTGAATTATAAAATCGCAAAGTTATTAACACTTGAAGGCGATATCGGCATATTCCTTTCGATGCATATTCCAACTCATTATTACGCAAATTTAAAACGAGGAACGAAGAAGGGCAAGTGACTTGACCGTTTCAAGACGGGAGGTGGACAATGTATTATCCACATAATTCAGTGAATTATAAAATCGCAAAGTTATTAATACTTGGAGCTTAGGCGAGATCGTCATATTCCTTTCTATGCATGTTCTAACTCAGTATTACGTAAATTTATAACGAGGAGCGAAGAAGGGCAAGTGATGATGATTGTGTGTTTTGAGGGCGCTCAACTGCTGGGTCATCAGCGCCCCTTGAGCGTTTCAAGACGGGAGGTGGACAATTTATTATCCACATAATTCAGTGAATTATAAAATAATAAGGTTATTGATACTTGAAGCAAAGGCGAGATCGGCATATTCCTTTCCATGCATGCTCTAACCTCTCTTGTACTTCCGTAGTAACCTTCATAGCAACATGTTTCGACAGTCTATACTTCCGTAAAAATTCACTTCGGATAGTTCCTCAAAATCATTTCTCCTCATAGGCCGTACTCTATTATGAATGCCATTTAGACGGTCTTAAATATAGCAAATCGACATCAACAGCTCAGTTCATGCTCGCCATCTTGACTATTTACAATTGTTAAGGACTTAACTTCAGAAATTTGGTTTGTTAGTTTAGCAAGAGATTTAACACGAGTGTTACGCTAACACTTATTGGTGAAATGCAATTTTTGTTTTAACTATTGCTAACTCGTGTTAAGTCTTAACATCTGTTGGTGAAATCGGACATAGGGTTCTGTGACTTTCCGTCGCTGTTATGCTATTCCTTAGGGTGTCATGAAAGAGCCAGTTTCAAACGCAGTTAGTGAACCTTTTAACTCTCGCTTCAGGAACTTGTATTCTACTTGTGGCTTCACGAAATGTGTAATGAAACTTTCTGCAAATGTTTATTTTGACCAATATGACAGATAAATAAGCTTTTGTAAGAATTGTTTGCACAAAAGGTACAACAAGTATATAAGATTCTATGACTATAGCGTCAAGCAGACAATGCAAGTTATTTAATCAAGAAAGACAGCCATAAAGCTCTTAGTAAACACCAGTGCTATCGCTTCATCACTTCCAGGAGATGTATTGTTCCAGCATGTGTGACCGCAAACAAAGAAAGTGGTGTTTTGCTAACAGAAGTAATGTTTTTGTTAAACAACCGCTCGCGTGGTTATTTCTGGGAGAAGTTTACATTGGCAGCGCTTGGAGCTGAGTGGTGGCGATATCTTGAGACGCTATTAAGAATTAATGAACTGCATTAAAAACAAGGCTGTTCTAACCAAACTTCCAATGAAGGCATAAGTATTGTTAAATAGAAAGTGAGGTCACGAATTTATCTGATGAATGCCGTAACATTAAATGATATATATTAAGAACATTCCGTGAATAAAATGTTACAGGTTATGTAAATACTAATTTCTTACCTGTGCTTTTTATACTAAAATCGACATTAGATCACCTATGACATCACAGCATAATAAAAGATTGAAAGATTGAACAGCAGGCATAATAAAATAGTTAACCTCAAAATTAGGATAAGCTAAAATCTGAACACAATAAAAGCACTTAATTTTGAAATACATACAAATTTATTTGGGGGATTGGCACTGTTTTTAAGTGCATTGATTAAAAATCCAATTTTAAAAGGAATTTAAATGTTTTCAGTAGCAGAAATTGAAGTGGATTGGATTAAACTTGGTGCAGAGGTGCTAACGTTCTTTAGAACTGAACAATGACGTATTTTAAGTGAAGATAGTTTACAAGACTTGCTATTTTAATTAATTGTTTCTCCTGATACGAAGCTGAAGCATTTGTATTACTTATGTCCAAATGAACCACTTAATCTATTAATAATCACTGCATAATGGTGCTGTTACCAAGTGACATGGCTCCACAGTAACGTATGAGACATGCATTCTGAAGGTCCACCGTTCAAATTCCTCCAGGTTTTCCACTGATAATAATTCTCTGAATTTAGGCTTAGAAGTTTTCTTCCCAAATATAATTTCGTTTCATGTATAATCAGTGTCCAATGCCTGCGGTTTCATATTTAAAAAGAACGAGCGTTAAACGAATAAATGTTACTTTGCACTCAAATGACTTTTTCTACTCACTCATGTATAAACTATTCTTACAAATGCTTATTGTTTTTCTTTTATGTTAATAGAGATACACATTTGCAGAAACTGTTTTATAGCACATTTCCATGTATCTACGACGGGATTAGGGGAATAGAGAGGCATAACATTTCTTTCTCTTTGCCTGAGCAGGGAAGGGGAAACAGTAACGAATTCATGTTTGACAGAAGTACATTTTTAAAAAAATTAAAAATAACTGTTAAAAATGATAAGTATTCTGCCATAGTTGGTCCAATGCTAACATAAGCACAACCAGCTTTTCTTTTACACAAATACAGAATATCTTTGCATTGTCCCTTTGAGTTCCTGTTACATGCCCTCTTTGTGCTGCTGATCTATGTGTACACAGGTGCACCTCTAACAACAAGCTACTGCTCGCCAACGCAAAGAAAATCCCTGACAGGTCTGTGCCATCTTTACACAGTGCTACAAGGACAGCGAATGTGTGTGACAGAGAACGCATACTACACAAGGTGTAGAATCACAAAAAACATGCGCCTTATTGACCCACTACACTAAAACCAAGAAGATTTATTCACAAAAGTAGAAGGCGTCAGAATGTTTTTGAATGGTCTGTAAATGTACTGACCTGAATGTCAGTCAACCTTCTCCAACACCCCTGTGTCTTATTCCTGGGGACTTTCTTTGCTGTGGCAAACAGTACACAATACAAATCCGATATTCACACTAAACTACTTCGCTGCCGGATCCACAGATCAGCGATCCCTTACACAGAGTCGTACTTACTGACCCGTGGATTGCTTCCATTACACGGCCTGCCGACTCCTTATCGTGGAATTTGGCACGTACCACACTCAGCTCAAAGCACCGCACTGCTCTCAGTGTACAACTACTGATATTACTCTGGTCAATCCGCTACTGACTACTCGGCCCTGCATCGGCGCTTCCTATATATGTGCCGGGCGCAATAGATCTTACTGGAATCGGACCCTTCTCGAAAAAACATCTAGAGAGGATTTTGCGTAGTAGCAGCACAGTTCCGTCCCGTACTCGTGACGTCAGCTCGTGATTGGCCTTGAAGACGTAACACTACTCTCCTGCAAGCTAATAAGCTAGGAGACGATTCCTCTACTGCCATTTCTGCATGATGGCGGCTAAGTCGCCCGACTCGAATCTTTCTCTCCAAAACAGACAGCAGTGGTGTCATAATCCCTCGGCAGTTACCGAACTTCGGTGTGGTAATACACACATACCCCCCTCCCACACACACACACACACACACACACACACACACACACACACACACACACACACCTTTCTTTTGTAGAAATGTCGTTAAAATCTTGGTACAGATATTTTTAATGGAATGCAATACTTACTGTTGTTAGGTAATAGAAAAAGTAAAACTGGAAACAACTTCAGCATCAGGTATGAAGTCAAAAGTCAACTATGAAAAACAAACAGGATCTCCAAACTTTGAACTTTGTCATAGAGTCCTAATGTAACAGGAGAGATGCGTGAAATAATATGTACGTGAAACAAATGTCTGGCATTGAGGAGACAAAAACGTCCAAAATTAGCTCTCTTCGGTAATCGATCCCTACTCCGATAATTGCTGCAGCAGCGGATTGGTCCGTGTGAGTGCCTTTGATGCAACGATTTTATCAAACAAACGGGCTCTTTTAAAGTGTATCCATGCAGATCGCATCTGTTAAAAGCAATCGTATAATCTCAGAGCAGAGGGCTTAATACGATTATAGATTTGGAGGATAAATATGTCATCAGGAGCTGGGGGATTTGGTCGCTTTCATTATGGCGGCCATTGTTATGCAGTTGCGGATGTCCCTGTGTACTATAGACTGCTGCTGTCAAATCGGCTTTACTGGCTCATGATCTACTTAGGAGCAACTTTTTATCGGATACAGTAAGCAGAGGCAGCTAATATATGAATTTCATTTTATTAGAATATGAAAGCATTAGAAATTATTCCATACTGTGCCTTGCTAAAGCGTGGGGCGTGAGAGGTCTCGGGTTCCAATCCTGCCAATGCTCACTCTGACCCTGAGTTTTTACATGGGTTTCCCTGACCGGCAAGACAAAAGCTTTCTTCTACCACAAATCCCCTTACTCCCAGTTCATCTCCCTCTTTCATGTTAGAGGACCATTCCTTGTCGTTTGATGCGGGCTGAGGCTTGCGTGTTGGAACTTCTCGGCTACCTGCGATCCTCCACTACCGTTTCAAGCTTTCCCGGCTCTAGCTGCAAGGGAACCTAAGAGCCACCCTCCGTCGGTTTGGGCCGGTGGATCCTGCCTGTAACTGTTGAGAAACTCTGGGCTTGTCTGCTGCATACCTACAGTCCATACGTCTCTCATGATACCTCCAGATCATCCTCTTCTCCCGAAGTCCTATTACACTAAAGATACTATAGCGGCTCCAGATGTTAGGTATCCTCCTTCGTTAGCTGACCTATTCTACTCTATTCCATAATATGATACAGCAAACCCTGCCTGAAATGGGACCCTTATATCTCGAAAACCTGGAAAAAAACAAAAAATATATTTCGGAACTGAGAAATTTCCCATATAAAATTATACCCTAAGCCGGAAAAATGTCTGACGCGGAAATATTTTTCGGGAAGGTTTGCATAAATAACCTTATTAAAACGGATTAATTTATGTGTAATGGGTTAAAATGTAGGTATTTTAAAAATTGCAATAATTTTGAGGGCGACTATACTTGCACCCAAGTTCCATAAAGCATAAAGTCATAAATGGTAATCCTTCGAGGAAAATGGTAAACAAATCATTAACTCTCTCAACTCTCTTCCAGCATACATGTTATATATCACAGAAAAACATAGTGGAACTGCAATATTGCATCATCTCAGTATGGCAGTTGTAGGTGACCTCCTCAAGGTTGCAATATGCGTTTAGATGAGTATGACAAGGGAAAGTAGAATTACTTAGGGTATCATCCTTTCGGCTCGCTCCTTAGTAGCCATGATAGATCTGGTCAATTGTGTCACTATATCCCAGGATTGTTTGCTCTGCATCATGGTGGTGACGAATGTCGGGTAACTCTAAGCTCCATGGACCCTGACTTCATTTGAGCATCATTTCACCCATTCCATTCATCGCCCGATATGACTTAAAGTTGGAGGACGTAAACTGAAAAAAAAAGCACGGTGGTGCTTAGGTTCTCATTGGTCAGCACTGCATTTAGTTTGCCATACGCTTCCTTTCTGAGGCTATTCCATCTGCAGAATCTTCTAGAGTACAATAATCACAGATAGTGGTAACTCTTTTGCTCATTCGAAAGGCGTAGTTCTTGAATCTGCATGAGGCAATAATCTAAGTTTCCATGTTTGCTACGCAACTATGAGCGCACGTCTGGTCTGAGCCATTTAGTCCATTGGCCTACTACGGTAGTTTTTGTCCATCGCAATTGCCATTCAGCGATCAGTTGGTCTTTGATCAGTATTTTAACTTCAAGAGGTTGACATGTAGTCGTGTCACTAAACACCTGGCGCTCTTTGACCAATAAGCCCATTGGAATGGCCCCAGTCACCACCTGTAGTGCCCTATTGTAATCAGTTCTATAGGCACAAATCGAGCGCAGGAGTACTTTTCTTTGCACACGTTCCATCATTAGGGCGTATTTCTTCTTGTTGAGAGTAGTGTATCAGATGGGTGTGGCATATAGCAGAATAGAATACACTACTCCCCACAGCAGACATGGTAAGGGTGCAACTGTTTACAGTGTGTTAATTCTCAGTTTCGTTGTCACAAGTGATCAAGTACGAGTGGAAGAAAACTGTGAACTTTGGTGGTTTTTAAAAATATAGTTCGTGTGCACAAAAAATCTGTAAAATGAGCTCCAAACATAATACATTATCACTGGAGGAAAAAAATAAAGTTATTGAAGAACACGAAAAGAAGAAACGTTCAGATAAAGAATTAACTGTGTTGTTTAAGGTGGGAAAAGCTCAGATTTATGAGATTTTGAAAAAGTAAAAATTAAAGACGATTGGTTAAAGGAAACAGTGGAGCATTGAAACACATCACAAAATCATACAAAGTATGACGAGCTAAATCGCGTTGTGTTCGAGTGGTTTGTTAGTATGCGTGCTGTAATATCCATTTCTGGACCAAGCTTTAGAGACTGCAAGAAAATTAGGCAAAGACAATTTCAGAGCTTACAATGGATGCCTCGAGAGTTTCAAACATCGCTATAACAGTGTTTTCAATACTGTATTGTGGTGAAGCAAATTATATTGATGTGCAAACAGTTGCAGATTGGAAAGGGAAACGTCAAAGCAGACAGACAAAATAGGCGATAAGTCACAATTATTGTATGTAACTTGAACATCTAGTACATAATACATATCATTCTATTATTATTTACAATTCATTCTATATTATTTCTTCACTGTAAACCTGTGTGACTATTTCGTAATTTCTTCGTATTCAAACACATCCCTCAGTAAGACCGAAACCTATGTAAACGGAAAATAAATTCCGGAACGATCACGTTTCGTGTTAGAGCTTTTCTACTGTATATCTACTAATGCCAACTGTTTCATCTTTATAAACACTTAGAGTATATTTATATTATTAATTTTAAAAGAAGTGCTGAGTTTTTCATAATCACGATTTTTTTTATTATCATATGTTTTTTTTTTTCTTTTTATCTGCTCTATTACAATTGTTAACGACAAGGTGGTGCCAGTAGCGTTTGTTACTTGCATTCGGAAGATCATCGGTTCATTAACGTGGCGTGTTTTAGGGTTCTAAGTGTCGGCGAGAGTTTCCGCGTTGTGTGCATGAAAAAAGGGAGCTCTGTGTAAATCTTCATTTACCAGATCGGGAGCAATCTTGCAGGGGCAGTTGAATCCGAAGTAACCTAGTGACCTTAGCCTCTATTCCATTGTGACCCCTGATCGGTTACGTTCTGTTTTTCACCTTACTCCTTCCTACTGTACAATATAACTAAGGTATAACAAAATAGGAATGAACATAAGGCGAGGCTAGGCGTGGCTGTTCTATCACTACTAGCCAATGTGGTGCGTGCAATGTTGTACAGTTAAGCACGCATGCTGGCTCGCTTTGCCGAACCATACGGCTAATTTCTTTGCGCGCTCTAAAGATACTAGTTACATAATTATTTTGTTTTCTCCAAGTTGCAGAGCTATTGTTTTCTAAGGACTAATGTCCAAATACCATGTTTGCAGCACGTCTGGTTTCGGAGATATGGAAAGTTAAGGCGCCTGACTAGAAAGAAAAGATTCATTAACTGTTAATGCAGGAAAGCACACACTGCTATGCTGCAGTTGCATTTTTTACCTTGCATTCAGTAAAGTGGTGATCTTTTGAGAGTGCGCCGTGCATTTGAAAGTTAATAAGTATACCTTTTAGCAAGCCCAGTACTGGTACACCTAGTAGTAACTGCAAAGGAACTCATAAGATTTTACATAAGCAGGCTAGAAGTATTCTTGTTAATGTGTATTCCTTTTTCAAACAGATGTCAATTAAAGACTTTTCGAAAGTACAAATTTTGCTCAGAGTCGAGAATTAATGTTACAAGCTTGTCACATGAGTACTCATTCTGTGACGAATATTGTTAAAGAAGGCAAATAGTTTATTAAATTAGGAGAGTTTCCATATTTAGATTTCCAAGGAGACAACGAACAGCTAATAAAATGTGCTACCAACTTAGACAGTTTTCAAAAGTGTGTTTTACGTAGAACAATTTATGATTTGTATGACAAGGGCGAATATCCAATTGCCGAAAGGCTGACCAATTTAATGCCGGAGAACATAGAATATACTGATTCTATATCTTCTATGAATAATATTCTGAAATCTCGCTCTCTCTCTCTCTCTCTCTCTCTCTCTCTCTCTCTCTCTCTCTCTCTCTCTCTCTCTCTCTCTCTCTCTGTAATTTACGTCCTCCAACGTTAAGTCATATCGGACGGTAAATGAATTGGGTGAAATGATGCTCAAATGAGTCCAGGGTCCATGATGCTTAGAGTTACCCGACATTCGTCTAGAAGGATAAGGGAAAACCCCGGAAAAAAACCTTATCCAGGTAACTCAACCTGACCGAGATTCGAAATCAGGGCCTCTTGAATGAAATATCTTAGGTTCACATGTAGGAGAATCAATGATGGTCGTAAACTTTTGCTTGAAAGAAGCGATATTGTTGCTGCAAGAGTAAAATTTCTGCGCACAGTGCCTAACATTAGTACATGAGATTCATGGTGTAAAAATGCTTCATAAACACACATTCATATCTTCCGCATTTGTTACGTATTTTAATGAAACAAAACTTGGTTTAAAGTCCATTGCATGCAATATAAAATATGGAATCATTAAAATAGAAACCATATTCACATACTCTTGAAATGTCACTATTTTGTTTCACTCTAGCAAACACTTTCTATCGTAGAGCGTATCTAATTTGAATCATTTTGTTTTGTGTGCATATGAACAATAGCTACGAAAGCGAACTGTTCTCCAGTTCAAGGTTTTAAGGTTCAGATTATGCGATAACCATTGTATAGGTTCTCACACACATGCTGAAATATTAGAAGTGAACTTCTTTGTCAGCATTTGTATCACTGTACATCTCAGCATCTGTATACTTGCTAGGTGGATTCTATGAGACAAAGACAGACATATCTTCCTCCCACTAGCCGTGGAACTGGCAACGCCAAGACAGTACGATAAGCGTATTGGCTTAACCCATGTTCATTCTTATTTTATAGCTACCCTAGTCGTCCGCCCCAGCAATTGTCATACGTCATACGCTTCTGCAGCGTTTTGCACCCAAAAACTCGATAACATAATTTCATCTATATTTCTAGAAATCAGGAGCGGTTCCTCCATAAGGTTGCAGGTTTGCGCTACACCCACTGATTCTGAATATACAACAGGTGCATTTTGCACATTAAATCTGTACTTGTTTGCATTGTTTTATATACAAACATGTTTCAATTACGCTTATCGTCTGTAGCTGCCCATGACCGCAGAAGTCGAAATAAATAGTGATTAGCTGTAGGAGCCGTAGGTTTGCAGCGAAGAGTTAACCTAAGATTTCGCCCAAATGTAGGCCCTCTGAGGGGTTTGCGGGAAGGGGAAGAGATGGGAGTGGCTTCTTATACATTGCTTAAATGGAGGTTTATAAACCTAGCTCCTCCTGCTCTTAGCAACGGCTATAGCGAGACCTTCAGGCTTAGCTTCTGTGTGCTCTGCTTTTCGAACACAGGGAGGATTTAATTAAATGCATGGAGGTTATTCAGAAGAGAGCTCTGTTAAACAACAACGCCACACTTGTTCAGGCTTCTGGGTTTATGGCCAGTTTGAAAGATTATAATTTTGTATTCTGGCTGTCTTTCTTCTACAAGATCATACCCCATGTGGACATTTTATACAATCAGCTGCAGAAACGAGACTGCAATGCCACATTTGCCATCGCCCAGCTAAACGCATTTCAAAGGGTAGTGCAAAACGTAAGAAATAGCGTGGATATCGAGGAACACGAAGAAACTGCAATTAAGAGGAGAAGAATAGAAGATCATGATGTGAAAAGAAGAGAAGATCTTGAAGTATGTGACATTCTTAGAGAAGCAAAGGACAGATTTAGCTTCACGGGGCATCTGTTAGCCTCAACTTTGTTTCATCAAGAAAATTTCTAAGACATTTCCAGAGGATTCCCTTAGAGAAACAATAAGGTTCTATCCTTTTATCATTGGAACAAAAATTCGTAGAGAACTGACTGTAATTTACAGTCGAGAGGAATTTCGTGCAATGTCCGGCGCTTTGTGCTTGATGGACTTCATTAAGGAACATTCAGCGAATATGTCAAACTCCTCCGAGTACTGTTAACTATGCCAATGTCTACCGCTGAAGCAGAATGCTGTTTCTCAACTTTAAAAAGAATAAAAACTTTCCTTAGGAACACAATGTCACAGGACCGATTGTCAGCATTAGCAATGCTTTCAATTGAGAGAGATTTTGTTATGAAGATCAGCGACTTCAACGCAAAAGTTATCGATAGATTCGCCAGATCTAAGGAGAGTAGAGCAGAAAATCTGTATAAATAGATGAGTCATTACTACTCTGTATTTTATTTTTCATTTGTGCACCACCAATAATTTAACCCACCAGCCGCCACTGCTAGAAATGGATAAAATATCCTTAGAGAAAAGCGCGCGCGTGTGTGTATGTGAGTCGTTTTGTTTGGCTCAGTTGATTATGCGTTGACCTACTGATTCCTACCTCGTCGCTATTAATAGGAAAAATGTTATTGGAACAAGTTGAGCAACGTCAATATAAGCAACATTGCTAAGAAAACAATAACTTCAAAACAAAAGATAGACCAAGTCCATTTCAATCGATTTGAGAGAGGAGGTCTACTATTATATGAGCTGAATATTCTTTTGTTGTTTTGTGAAGCCATGAAAACGTTTATAGTTATTCTTTCATGGCATTGTTCGAGACATTACGATTATTATCGTAGGCAAACCTATTTAGACCGTCTTGCAAGCTTCTGTAGGCATTAATAAAGTGAAACAATTACTTGTGTGGAATTAAATGGAATTTAAAAATATAAGATAAATATGTTTAAAAACTGTCATATTTAATTTTTAATAAAGAAAACGTTTTAATTTTATAAAAGATTAATCCTTGTTCCTAAATATCTATATTCGAGAACCAATTCTACATTTGTATATTATAGGTAGTTTTAAATTAATTTTTATTTCATTAAAAGTTTTGTCTTTTTAGGTTAACAAACAGTTATTTATGATACAGGGTTGAAAGGAAGATTTTATTTTGGGAGTAAGTGTTATTGCAAAACGAGAACTCAGGCCGAACAAAATAAAAATCGTTTAACCCTTTTATATACACATTCCCGAATATTTATATATTATATAGAAACATGTGGTATTGGTTTACCATCCTCAAGGTAATGATATTTACGGGCTACGATGCTTATCTGCCTTTTTTTTTTATAATTTACGTCCTCCGTCGTTAAGTCATATCGGACGATGAATGAAATTGGTGAAATGATGCTCAAATGAGTCCAGGGTCCATAGAGCAACATTTGCCTTTTAAAGGATAAGGGAAAAACCCGGAAAAAACCTTAACCAGGTAACTCACACTGACCTAGATTCGAACTCGGGAACTCTTGCACGTGAGGCAGACACGCTACCATGTAGCTACAGAGCGGGCATTTTATCTGCCTTGCATAACATGTTTTGACAACATAAGTTGTGGAAAACCACAACATTCAACACAAGGAAGCCAGAGAAAACAATAAAACGATGAAAATTACGTGACAAGAATCTAATTAATTAATATATTACAACATTCTCCGAACTTAGTGTTCTATTGAGACCTGCGTTTTATATGGTAACTATTTAACTCAGATTCACCTCCTTATTGAATGAAGCGATTGTCACATTTCGCAAGAAACCAAAGTTGTCATTACCAGCGTCTTAAAAGCTTTTGAGTGTTGAGCGAAAGAATGTTATACTTTTAACAGTTATGAACTACTAAAGGGCTCAATTTTACTATCAAAAATCTAAAAATTGTGTTACTCTTAAAGTTATTTTGAAATTTGTAATAAAATTGGGTCAAATTATCAATTTCAAAACTGAGCCAAGTGCTGTGGTTTGGTTACCGACAGTGATAAATGCCACCGTACGGTTGAGTTGACATTGGATCGCCCTGTACTAACGACTTGTGGGTGGAGGCTGATAATGGATCCAGACAGCCCTAGGGTCAGAATTCAAATAGTGATCTTGTTAGCAAGGCTCCTTCGCGAGCGAACATCCGGCCACCATTATTAAAGTTGATGGATCACCTGTCTGCAAAAGGCGTCAGATGTTCCTCAATCTGCAGGTGCGTATCAAATATGTATTAAATGAGCTGCGAGTAACTCAGGGGCACTTTGTAGCAGACAATCTTCCGCTTAAGGACAAAAACGAAATCAGCTAAATTACGATTTTGTATGATTTAAACAGTATATACAGAACTTTTAATTTCAAAGCGCTTTAAGCATTATCATGATGCAGATGTTTGATGCGGTGCCATAAGTTCGACTGTTAAAATTAATAATTTTATAAAATAAAGATAGACGATATAGATACATGATTGTAATAAATATCATCGATACGTAAAAATCAATGGACAATGTATAATTCTGTCAGGAGATGCCATTAGTAGCCAAGCTTCCTGTAAAGTAAAAGCTAAACCAGTCAGTGTAGGTTACTTGGAATTTAGTTATGTTCAAAACCTTGTACGTTAGAACAGAAAAAAGACACCTAGGCAAGTTCTGAAATTTAGAACGGCAAAAGGATTCTTGGAATTTATCAAGTTAGAGATTGAGATATTGAGTTTCATAGGAGACATGGAAGTTTCAAATTTGGCAAAGGTAGGAAATTTGGTGAAGTCTTAAATCTTGTCACTACGAAAGTAACTCGCGCCAAAGGTCACGGAACGCCTAAATGTTACTGACCTGCGGAAAGTATACATTTACTTTCTTGAAAGATAGGACAGTGCAGTGCTTCGAGCTGAGTGTGGTACGTTTCAAGCTTCGTGATAAGGAGTCGGAAGGTTGTGGAACAGGCAGAAAGCAGTTCATGGGTCAGTAAGAGCGGCTCCGGGTGAGGGATTGCCGAGCTGTGGAAGCAGTTTACGTTTGAATATCGGAGTTCTTTTGTGTAGTTCTGTATTAGAGGAGGACCTATATGTAGGTCTTCAGCATAAAGGGTGCGTGTTACAATGACTGAAACACTGTAGATTCGTTTCGAAGTTTTGCACTCGTGTAAAAGAAATGCTAGGATAAAATAGAATAGATTCTTACGGAGAGGATTCGGCATTGCAAGCAGTCTTGATATATTATGCCTATGCCTCAAGTGAGACATCCACAGGAGGAAGGATGAGGCGAGAGGAGACAGTGGGAGGTTGACCCAAGGAGCTGCGACAGTAAAAAGGGCAGCGTCCCTACTATTGACCAGTTGGAAACTTCCGGTAGGCCAGTACAGTCGGTTTCCCTCTTACCGTGGTCCTGAAATGGCCCAGTAGGCCCATCCGGAGACCAGGGACCGTCGTACCGGAGGAGGAAGTGTTTACCTGGAGCATATTATCCTGTCATGCACCACCGAGACTCCCACCGACATTTCTACCCTGAAAGGGACCACCAGATGAGAGATGATGTGAAATTGTAATGGAGGTACGGGAAATTAGGTATATGTAATTAACCTACCCAACATGCGCTTACGCCCGCCTGAGTCACACCTCGTTAAAGGAAAGCCTGATGGTAGGTTAACATTGACCTGACGATTTTTGAGACGAATAAAGAGACTTGAAGGTTTTTTTTTTGGGGGGGGGGGAGAGGTCACAATATGTGGCGATTCAAAGTGATGAAGGAGGGCGTATGTCTAAAACGTGTCTTTATGCTTTACAAAAGTGCTTTATTGTTACAGATTGTCGGTGGCATATAGTTCCTGAGGATCAAACTCGGGTGATATATACCTGAATTCTCCCACTACAGTCTGATTTTTAGAAGAAGATACGTGAAGGTCATCTGTTTCTCTACGTGATGTTTCGCAATGTCGCCCAATAGCAGACGGGAAGTAATGCAGATATCCCCTTCCTTTATCCTCTCAACCCTTGAAACATAAACAAGGGTTCGAGCTATCAGAGTATGTGATTCACCAGTTTAACCAATCTGGCAACCTTTGTTTACATTACCATAGCAACGACCTTCCCCTCTTACCCTTCGCGGCCCTTGCTTGATGACCTTCACGTATCTTCTTTTAAAAAATCAAACTGTAGCAATAGTGCAACTCACGATAATTTACGCTTCTCATTATTGTTAGGGAAACAGCCTAAAGTTACTGATGCCTACTTCAGAAGTTAGTTTCAGTTTCTCGTTCTGAGACTCAGAAATGGTCTAATATTATATTTTTACACCACATACACCTTGAGTAAAAGATCGCGCAGTTTACCACTGTAGCAGCCGGCAGAAGATACTGGATACTGTAGGCGTGTCAGAGGTTTTCTACACTGCGAAACTTAGTTATCAAATATTAATTTAAGTTCTCACTGAAGCATAATTTGTAATCCTAATTGTTTTACTAATGTCCTAGAGCCGCTAAAGAGTTAGAGGTGACCTTTGCTGTTGTTATGCTTAGCCACTAATGGGTTTTACGTATAACTACTCATAGTTAGAGCTGTTGCTGTCCCTGTAGGTAACCAGTGCAAGTGCTAGAAAGGTATGGAGAAAATTATCATTTATATTAATGCAGAAACAGTTCATAATGAACAGATATATGCAAAATTCTCTTCTTAGGTATCATTGCTGATCATTTTAAGATGACTACTATGGACAAATGAACCTTTTGAACTTTGAAAACTGATTTGAGGGAAACTATGTGCTAGTTTATCTCCTTTAGATCAGGATTACCACTGTCCTGAAATTGTTCTTCATAAATGAATTAATTATAAATATGTTGGAATTAGAGTCCGATTAATCAGTATACTCACAAATTTAGATTTCTGAACATTCTTCATAGAATGCAACAGAGGATTAAATAAGAAGGTTACTTAAGTCGTTATGGTGTAGTGTAAGCTTTGTGTAAATCACAACTGTACAAGTTGAACTGAGCAAACTTAGAATGTGTCTAAAATGGACACATTTTTTTTATTTTTCTGGGCCACAATTACCTCCACAATTGTGTGTTCTGAAATACAAGGAACCAACTTGGGCTAATTTGAAGCAATGTTGTTCCAAGTATACAAAGGTATTATCTAAATTTTTGAAGGTTTGCGAATACGATGATAAACAGTACACATTTCTGAATATAGCAGCCACTCAACAAAAAATATAATACTACAGGTACCTTTCGTGTATCTGCTGACGTTCGTAGGGTCTCTCCTAAAGGCGTTACAATACGTTTAACATCTCTTAAAATTCGTAAACTCTGTGCAACATCGTTTTGTTTTTCTGGGTAATCAGTAAATCTTGTAATACTAACTAGACGAATGCCATATATCATTGTAAATTACGTTATCATATATTAATAATATTACATACACATGTTAATTTTAACACATATATGGGTTTTACCCCTATTGTGAGGTAACAACAATTACAAACGTGATATTTAGTGCTTTTACTGCATTATTGAAGTACTTCGAGTCAACTGAGACGGTGAGCATCCTGTTTTTGTATTTAGGTTTGAGTATCAGAGTTAGTCAAATGTTTTCAAAGTAGGCTTTAAAATTCTGCTCTCTGCATGAATACAAAAGGAAACTAGCGGTCTAACCGATCAACAGCCCGGGTTCGATCGCATGTGAGATTTATGGTGGACAACGCGGCGCAGGGGTGGGTTTTCTCCGGCATCTCCAGTATCCCTCGCCATTGCACCAATTGCTCCATTATCATCTTTCCTTTCATTCATTTCCCCTTCATTCTGTCATTGCTTGTCTCATTCTCATTTCAAGCATTAGACTGATCACCCATTCTGGGTTCTCTGTCTGATCCAGTATTTCTGTTCTTCAACCCGACGCCTAAATAGGCATAAGGGATAGAGGGAAAAGAATTCCCTAACACCATGATAGTGGTAAAACTAGGAAAGTTTAAGATAATTAAATTATATGCTTGACTAATATCTCAAGTTTTTGTCTGTCTTATACCGTTTAGGAGTTACGCAGAACTAATTCAATCAAAATATTGACAATGAATATTTGGATGGAATACAATGCAGCCTCTAGTACAGAAGTAAAACACAAATAAAATAATACGTAAGTAACTGCGAAGTTAAGGGTAGCTGTTGGAGTACAGACAAACTTACGGCTTTGTAAAGAGAATGTTCTGTTGGTTTGAGGCATAGGAACTAATAATCTCATAAGGTTAGGAGGAACTGTACCAGAGATGAGGCGAACAGCTGTGACTGGGGGGAGGTGCTAAATGGGCGTCTCTTCAACACTCAAGGTAATTGAAAGCAGGTGCCCTAGTCCAATAAAATTCTGTCTTGTAGTTTGCAGACTGCAGCAGCAGACATCCTTGGCGTAGAAGCTGAAAACTGATCATCCATGCGTTTTCAAGACTCAAAAGAGGATAATATGATTAAAAAAATAAAATACTTTGTGGATTTGTTCAATAGTTTGTTATCCTTTCAAAGCCATATCGACATTCAATTGTTTCTCACGATTGGATGCACAGAGTGTGTAATTTTAGGCCAACCTATAACGTTCAGTTGTTAAAACATTTTACTATCGCTAATTCTGTACACGTATCTGAATTAAAATAAAGCAAATATAGCAATAAACGATCGTAAAAACAGTTTTATAGCAATTAAGAAATGAGTCATGCGTATGCCATAGATTGCGTTCCTTTTAATTTTATTTACTTATTTTAACGAAGGTAATTGTTTTGAGAAATTGTTTTATTTTACATGACAGGGAAATACAGGAAACTGAAGCGAAAATCAGAAATTTTAAATCGTATCTGTGCATGCTCATCTTGAAATTCTTACTCTTTCATTGCCGTACAAATGAAAATTGACTTCAGGCTTCAGAAATGTAAAAATAATGTAGAATTAAAACCAGTGAAATACAGAAAACTAAATCATAAATTTAAAATCATATCTCTCCGTGTTCATCTTTAAATTCTTACCCTTTCATTGCCATACAAATGAAAATTGACTTCGTGCTTCAGAAATGTAAAACAATGCAGAATTCAAAACGAGAGTAACATTATCTAGGACATCCTTAATGTTACACCAAAGTTTAGAACACTTTGTTGAGAATTACATTTTCCGGTATCACCAAACACAAAGAAACCTTAAAGATGGGAAGTAAACGGAATGAAAAGAAATCATGATATATGTAGAACTACCCCAGATATTTGCTCGGCGACCAGGGTAAACCACGAAACGTCAAAGTAAAATAGACGACTGGAATCGAACCTCGACCTCCGGAATACGAACTTTGAACTACCTTAAGCGGCAAGGAAAGTAAAATTGAGGTATATAGAGGAAAAAGAGAGAATGAAGACATTAGTTTTTAGTGTTGGCCGTTTGTTAACATTTAACCTCAAGGGAAGCTAAGAATCAAATTGTGTCAGGGTATTTAATATCTCCCCATTAAGCCACCTTCAACTTCTTTTGGAAATCCTCTTATCTCCTCCTTTTATCCTCTTCTACTTCGAGGATAATCTCCGAACTCAAGAGACAGTTGAACGTCTGCTACATTTTCACCAGGCATTTTACCAATACACAAGCTTGACATTGTAGTATGTCAAATAATCAAGTTTGAAGTAGAAGTTTGATGAACTAAATACTTTAAATATTACCCATAAAATAACTAATTTTTACTTTCTATATTCAGTAGTTACAGTAAACAGAGGAAGCATTGCTTTCCATCCAAACTTAGGTACTTTCAGTATCATTAAATCCAAAATTTGCCGCTTTAAAATAACGACCTGTGCGAGCGCGCGCGCACGTGTGTGTGTGTGTGTGTGTGTGTGTGTGTGTGTGTGTGTGTGTGTGTGTGTGTGTGTGTGTGTGTGTGTGTGTGTGTGTGTGAAGAACAGTCCGAAATAGAGTCCTACTGAAAAATTCAATGCCATGGCCGGGATTTGAACTACGGATATCCTGGTTTCCGTTCAGCTGCTCTTAACCAGGAGATCCGCGGTTGAAATCCTAGCCATGGCATTGAATTTTTCAGTTTCACTCTAACCAAAACCTTAGCCTATACACAGCTAGTGTGAAGGAACGATTAGTTTCTATCAATTAAATTAAATAGTACGAAATGTTCAACATTCTCCAAAAGTCCTTATGCCAAACTACATTTACATGAACGATTTTTCGAAAGTTTCTGTTTTCTCAAAACTAATCTAACGCTTTGAATTAAAGATGACTACAAAATTTCGAATTTTATGGCAATATGCTGTGAGGGTTTCTTCATTCGGAAATAATTTTCAATAATGTTACGTAAAATAAATTTCTATATTTACTTCTTTCTTGCAATTAAATACAAATTTATAGATAGAGTAGTCAGCTGTTAAAATTTGACTGTCGTTATTTCCTTTATGCACATAAAGAAATGCATATTTGCTACTTCTACAAAGAACCATTTCAATTTAAATGAAATTAAAAGAGAAATATATCTTTTTAAGAATAATATACACACTAATAAAGAGTAGAGTGTAGAAAAACTCAGGTAAGTGCAACACATTTGCCTTCTTTGTCAGTTGAGGTGTAGAATTTCTGTTGTTTGAAAAATTGTCCATGTTAAATACCGATAATATCGAAATTATATATATATATATATATATATATATACCTTTCAGTGTATCAAAGCACACGCATGACCAAAGAGCAAGATTGAGCCAAAGTTAAACAAAAAAGAATGTTTTCATAAGTATTTTAAAATATATAAATATTTGCCCCTAATAGTTACTACAAATATTGGAGAATTTGCGATGGGGAGGGCTTGTACTTAACAAATGTATCTCGAAAACACGAATTCCTTCATTGGATTTATTTGTCCAGCAAAGTTTCAGGTGCTGTAGGCATACCACTGACAGTATTGCTCACCACATGGAGGTGAAGGCTGGAAGAGATGAAACATATCCCATTTTCTCACGTGAGGACTAGATGTCGTGCTGGTTGCCTAAGTAAAGAGGCGAAGGTCAAAAAATGTGAATCTCTAGCATGGAGTGTTTCTCCCATCTAAGAGTGTGAATATTTTGAGGTATGCAGTGGCTATTTATAACTTTCATATGCTAGAAATAATGTAATTCTAAAGCGTAAGCTCCAACTTGAACAATAGTGACTCGAAAGGATGCTTGAATGTAAATAAGTTATAAGATACAACTGGAACATGTGCAACTGCAGTATGCAATACGAAGTGTGTTTACTGCTTATGACGTGTTCCCCGATCTATAATATTCTATGAATTTCCAAACCAATGCCACAGGGAATTACAACCGATGCATATTCGACTATATCTGTACTGGTTTGGAACGATGGCATCCCTTATTACGAATTCTAGTCAGTTGAACTGAGAGCTGAGCAAATTTAACACGAAATCCGGAATGCGTAAGCTTTCAGAAATACTCGTACTTCTCGTTGCTTGGAGACGAAGATAGCAATATGTGCTTTTAACACTCCGCATCAGAGTTTCTAATATATTTATCGTAGAGAATTTTCTAAAACCTTACTTTATTGAGGTACAAAATTAAGTTACAAGTTGGAATGGGCGTAGACCTCCACATTTAAATCCCTAAGTGAACTCCTCGAAGGACAGAAATTCTGATGCTACATTCACATAGCTTTATCTATCAACTTTTCTACAAAATAGTTTTGCAAATGTACTTTTGTTTTATGTTAATAGAGGAATACGGGAAGCCCGACGTGATAGTCATTTTAAAAGTGCGTCACCTGGTATTGAAATTTCTTTCCTTCCTTTCTTGCCTCCTTGCTGCTTTCCTCCCTTTCTTCCATAGTCCCCAGAAACAAATGAATGTCAGCTTAGCACTTAGGGTAGGATGGATAGAATCGTACGGAGGGGATTCGGCACTGCGACCAATCTTGATCTATTTCACCTATCCTCCAAATGTCGACTTAGCACTTAAAGGTTATGATCAGACTTCGGATCCCGTACACCTTAGCAATCAATGTACACGCACACAGTTACTATACAAAGTCAGGCGCGACATCAATAAATGCCTGTGTCAACGAGTATACCGAAGCGCTGTGTGTGTACAGTCCGGTACGGATACAAAGTGTAACCTACGTTACAATATGCCATCCTTCTCATTGCTTTCCATGCGGGAATTACAGTGAGCAACCATGTTCATTCGTAAATTGCCGAATGTAAATTTTCTGCGCCTCTCACTGAAACAATATTGTCGTGAAGCCGTTATCTACGATAGCGCGGCTAGTGTATACAAAGAGCCGTCAAATATAGTGGAGGTACAGGACTTGCCGGCGCAGATTAAGTTACGCTTCTGGAAGGTTCGAATTTCGTCATTCGATGTCTTGTCATTCCAGAAACATCTAGTGATTATCGGCTTCTTGTTTGTCCCAGAAATCTCTCGAATTTATGAATGAGATATATAAGAGATTGTGACACGCCAGCGGACAGTTGTAAAACCAGAGTGAGTCGCGAGAGGTAAGGAGAGCACAGCTGAGAGTGTTGTTGTAGCGAGAGCTGATGTTGTAAACTGAACGCTGTTTGTTATTGCCATCGACCTTGGAAGATTGTGCTGTATCTGTGATGTAATGTTGTTACGTGAGAATTGAATACTGTATTTCAACGGAAATAAAGAACATTTAGAATTTTTGCAAATTGGACTTTTAATTCTACGAATCCACAAAGCCACAATATAAAATTATTGGGAGAAAGTTTGGTCAACGTCACATGACGTTAATGGTGCATATGAGTAGTACAAAACATTTCGTCTGCGATCTAGGTTATTTGTTATATTACGCAGCATAGTAAATCTAGTATTTTTGCTTTGAATACTGTACAATTCATTATTTGTTAGTTTGGTAGGTGGTGCATTCTGTATATTCTTAATTTTTGAGACACGTTCTCGACTGCTTTTAGATAGCTCGAAAGTACATTCTTCAAACTGTTTAATGGTTGTTGATAATACCCAAAACCTCTGATTTATAAAATGTAGATTATCCAATAATTGTTGTGAAAGTAATGTTATTAATACAATATGTCAATCACCTTGCACTCCTTGGTAGACAGATCTACCTGTGTGGGGAGCAGTAGTTGTAGTGAAACTAAACCTACGCGCTGCTAACCGGACTATCTCTGCGTGTTGTCCTCGGGATTGACGTCAGCGAGACTCGTAAACTTCATATGCCTTTAAAGGTGTACAGGCTCCGATGTCTGGTCATGATATATTTGAAAATAATGATTATCTCAGGAAGAGTTATGCTATTGGCCTTAAATTAATTGTAATAAGTACTACTTTTGTGTAGAAAGCTTTTGTACATCTCTTACAGTCTGCAACCACACAATATTATTGAAATGGTGGATAAGGATATTTATAGGAAATTCAAGAAACGCATATTGGCTATATTGGACTAGCGTTAGAGACTTCTTGCTCAGAAACCTCTTGTAATGTGCATGCAAGTATGCTCTTAAGCTGTGAAAAAATATGCCCCAAAATATTCCGTAAAATTATTATATTTGAGAATAATGCGCACATGCAAACTTACATTTACTGCTGAGAAGTACATGCACGTGTCTTCACATCAAAAATGGGGGATAAATTAGAATTTACGACTACTGCATGACGAAGACTTTCCATGGTATATCTTCGTCTGTTTTTTTTTTTTAATTTACATCCGGACGATGTATGAAATGATACTCAAATGAGCCCAGGATCCATAGAACTTACAGTTGCTAGGCAGTTTTCTTTCAGGATAAGGAAAACCCACGGAAATAAAATCTTATCCAGATAACTTACCCTAACCGATACTCGAAGTCAGGACCTCTTGAACGTGAGGCAGGCATCCTACCACCTACGCTACAGAGGCGGGCATCTGCTGTCTTTCAATGTAGGTTTTTATCTTGAAAAACATTTCTACAGTCACTTGAGGATATTGTTGTATATTTAAAAGTTGATAGTTCCACAGAAAAAGACAAGTCTAACGGCTTTCCTCAAAGAATATCTTGTATTTTGAAAATGTTATTACATCCAGAGTTTCTTAAAATGACATAGCTTACTTTGTTTTTATTTTCTGCCCTACATGGAAAGGACAAAAACAACAAATTTTAGTATCAAACACATGTAATGACTGATTTAAGGGAATAACTGTTATTTCCAAAGTTTTAATTGCTGGAACCATACTGGAAAACGGTGTGAATACCGAGTGACCCAAAAACATGGCTGGGCTGTGTTTCGCCTGTCCGCGACTTCGGCGCTCTTTGCCGTCTGCCGCTAAAAGGAAAGCCACGGATGAAAGCATAGAGCACTTTAAAAACTACTTTTAAAAGTTTTACTTACCCATTTTATTGAAGGAGATGATGAAACCAGTCACCATCAGTAAATTAAATTAAAAAAAAGTCGCACTGCATCTCTCACTGTAGACCTCGCAATCCATGTATGATTTCGATGTCGTCACAAATCGACCTTACCCTATATAACATTTGCCTCTCCATGTGCGGTTGGCCAAGTACGTGAACGGACTGCATCATGTCGCTGAATGACACACAAAGTTTGAACATCCAGCACCAGGTTGAAGCGATAAACTCTCAGGTGTACCAAACTGAATAGGCAATTCGGACTTCCAACTGCTCCCAAATTCTAAAAGGACAGGAAAAATCTATAAGCGACGTGGAAATTCTGTGAAAAGATCCTGGTATTTGTGAAGAGAGAAGCTTTTATCTCTATCCAACTTGCAAAGTGAAATGAAGGAATAACAAATATATCTTCCTTTATATAAAAACATTTTTATTTCAGTTATGTTTCTCACTTTAAATCTAGCACTGTCACTGTTATTTCACACAGAGTATTTCTTTACATGCAATTTTTCCTGTTTTACTTTTGCTACAGCTTTAACTGTAGTGTTTAGAGGAAGAAAAACATTCCATTGAAAACCTCTATATGAATATTTTACACCTAATAAAGAGATATTTTACAAAAATGTGTTTGTGTTCAGCATAGCTCAGATTGATATTTATATTTAACGCCTTCAAAGGATGCAACCAGCGACATTTGAAATAAAATACAAACATTTAGAACCTATTTTTACTTGCTCCAAAAATAAGTATAATTAAAATAGAAAATGTGCAATACATTTACCTGACTGTCAAAATGTACATCACTGCTATTTTGCTACTAATGCCCTATGAATAAGAGAGAGAAAGAAATGAAATGTGTAGTGTTTAACGCCCGCTTTTACTACATACGGCACCGCAGGCGGTGACACTAGTGGTACATGAGATGAAGATGGAGCACTGGTGGAATGAGATGGCGGGGGAAACCGGAGGTCCCGGAGAAAACCCGCCCCAGCGCCGTGTTGTCCACTACAAATCTCACTTTGCGGTTGCCTGGGATCGAACCCGGGTCGCCTTGGTGAGAGCCAAGGGGTCTAACCACTGAGCCACGGCGTGGCCAAGAGAGAGAGAGAGAGAGAGAGAGAGAGAGAGAGAGAGAGAGAGAGAGAGAGAGAGAGAGAGAGAGAGAGAGAGAGAGAGACAGAGTGAGGGAGGGAGGGAGAGAATGTGGAGGTATCCATTTTCTAGACACTCTTATTCGTTTGAATTGTCCAGTGGTTATATTTTTTTTTCAAACGGAAAGTTGTTAATTAACTTTCTATATCCTGTGTATGCAAATAGAATGGCACATGAAAGTCATCATTAGCAACTAGCTCTTAAATGATTTTACTATCGCTTGAACCCACTGTATTGTCGATTTCCCATTACTCGTATGTATGTATGTATGTATGTATGTATGTATGTATGTATGTATGTATGTATGTATGTATGTATGTATGTATGTATGTATGTATGTATGTATGTATGTATGTATGTATGTATGTATGTATGTATGTATGTATGTATGTATGTATGTATGTATGTATGTATGTATGTATGTATGTATGTATGTATGTATGTATGTATGTATGTATGTATGTATGTATGTATGTATGTATGTATGTATGTATGTATGTATGTATGTATGTATGTATGTATGTATGTATGTATGTATGTATGTATGTATGTATGTATGTATGTATGTATGTATGTATGTATGTATGTATGTATGTATGTATGTATGTATGTATGTATGTATGTATGTATGTATGTATGTATGTATGTATGTATGTATGTATGTATGTATGTATGTATTTATTAACTGCAATTGGGTACTACCCGGTGGCAGAGTTAAGAATACAGATCAAATTACATATACTAGATTTACAACAATAATACAGTAAACAATACAAACATGATATTATTTTACTTTAGTCACTTAAAACTTATCTAATTACTTCTTTATTTACATATTATATACCATTATAATTCAAAAGTTAAACTATAAACCATCTAGATTTTTTCTAAATTTCTTCAACGACAGGGGACAGCCCTGAAAGACTGCTACAGGCAATTCATTCCATTCTTCAATGGTTCTATTAACAAAAGAAAATTTTCCTACGTCGGTTCTGTATCTTCTACCCTTAATTTTATACCTATGATCGTTTCGTCCATAATAATCCGGATTATCTAACCTTACATTAACGTCCACCCATGCCTTTACACCAGCATTAGCTTTGAATAATGCTACCAACCTGTTTTTTACGCCTAATTCTTAAATCCTCCCATTTAGTCTCATCTCCTTTTATAGGCCCAAAATACTTGCCTCTTTTTATGAATTTTATTGCCCTCTTCTGTATTTTTTCTAATGGATCGATTTGGTTAGCTCTATACGGGTCCCAGCATGCTACTCCATATTCCATAACCGGCCGCACTAAGGCCTTGTAGGCAATTTCCCTGGACCTAGCGCTCCCCTTTTTCAATATTCTCATTACGAAATGTAATGCCTTCCACGCATTCCTAGTTGTGGAATTTACTTGTTCGTCCCATCCAGCATTACTTGCCAGGTACACTCCCAAGTATTTGCAGCTGTCCACCTGTGGAATTTGCACCCCTCCCATGTGATAGTTAACAATAATTTTGCCCTTAGTTCTACTAAAAACAATCGACTTACTTTTCTTGGCATTAATTGACATTTTGTTAGCCGCAGCCCAATTACAGATTTCATTTAAATCATCCTGAAGAGCGGTTTCATGCACTGTATTCCGAATTTTATTATAAATGATACAATCGTCTGCAAACAACCTTATCTGGCAGTTAATATTAACAGCAATGTCATTAACAAAAATGAGAAACAGTAAAGGCCCTAGTACAGAGCCTTACGGCACACCCGAACTTACAGTTCCACTATCAGACAGCTCTTTACCTACTTTAACTTTTTGCGTTCTCCCTTTCAAAAAATGTTTAACCCATAATACTACGCGTTTGTCAATTCCTGTATTAGCTAGCTTACAAATAAGTAAACTATGTGGCACTACATCAAAAGCTTTAGAAAAGTCAATTACCACTGCATCAGTTCTTCCCCCTGCATCTACCTCATCTGCCATATCTTGAAATAATGAAGTAATTTGACTTTCGCACGAATACCCAGGTCTAAATCCATGTTGCGCTTCATTAAACCATTTTTTATTTTCTAACTCCTCTCGTATATATTCTGCAATTAAATGCTCCATTAATTTACATACTACTGAAGTTAGACTAACTGGCCGATAATTATTTATTTCTGTTTTATTACCCCCTTTATAAATCGGAACTATAATAGCTGTTTTCCAGTCTTCCGGTAAGGCACAGTTGTTAATTGACATGTTGAACAAGAGCATTAGATAGGGAATTATGGCTTCACCCCCAAGCTTTAATATTTCAGTAGGTATATTATCTGGTCCCCTTGATTTTCGGTTTTGCAGCATCTTAATCCTTTTGCGTAATTTGGGCGCCATTATTCGAAAAATCGTTTCTCCACTCTCCCCAATTTCCTGTTCGGAACTATCGTCGGATTTAAGAAAAACCGATACAAAATGCGAATTTAATATATTAGCTTTGTCCCTATCACTTAATACATCTACCCCATTAACGTTAAAATCTGGTTTGCTCTCTTTATTTCCCCTGCGTCTTTTTACATAATTGTAAAATGATCTCCAACAATTATTTGTCCCGCTAAAAACGTTATCTAAGAATCGTTCCTGCGCTTGCAACTTTTCGTCTTGTAATTGTTTAGCTAATTCTTTAAATTTGTTAAGATGCCATTCTGATATCTTCCTTTTATTATAAGCGTGCCTAGTCTTTCTAGTTTCCTAATACATTTTGTATAAAATTCTGGATCCGCTTTATGTTTAATAACTTTAAAAGGTACGTGTTCTCTAATTGTTTCCAGGATAAGTGTTTTGAAATTAACCCATGCTTCATTTACACTAGTGGCAGATTTTACAAATATCCCATATTTTTCCCGGAGAAATGTTTGGATAGCCTCCCCGTTCGCCCTATGGAAATCCCAACTAATTACTTGTTCCGTTTCAAACCGGTTTGTCTGCCCTTTCCAGTTTATGTCTAATTGCACACACTGATGGTCACTTATACCTGGCAAGACATCGCATGCAGAAAACAATGACTCAGGTTTGCATAAAAATACGTCCAGTAATGCTGTTTGTCGAGTAACAGTTTTCACTACTTGAAATAACCCCTGCTCCCAAACCAGAAAGTTAACGAGCTTTTGAGCTTCACCTCCTATTAACTGTCCGTCCCAGTTTACATTTGGCAGATTTAGATCCCCTGCTAATATAACATTTTTTTCCCCTTCGGAAGAGATTTTCTCCACTAGTTTATGAAGTGTAGCATAATCAGTTTCTCCAGGTGGTCTATAGCAAGCTATTATTGTTAAATTATTTCCTTTGTTTGCATGATCAATAATTTCGTTTGCCATAATCTCAACCTCTTCTTCTACCCATAATGCTTTGCTGTTTAGCTCTGATTTAGCGCAAATAAAGATCCCCCCTCCCCTTCCATCCCTGTCCCTCCTAAACACCCTGTAATCTGTTCTGAATACTTCTGAATCATTAATGTCAATATTCAGCCATGATTCCGTACCTATAATGACACTCGGATTGCATATTTCTACTAAATTCCAAAACTCAACAATTTTATTCATAATACTACGGCAATTTACCTGTAGCAGCCTTAAGGAATCAGCCCCTACCTGAAAGTCTACGGTTTCCTGAAGTTGGTGTCATTGCTGCCCTTGATGCTCGTTGCCGTCAGCCCACTTCGTCACCCTTGCGAACAAAGCTGCCAGCTTTGACGATCCTCTTCGGTTCAAGTGTACTCCATCCCGTCCATAGTCCCAGTCTTCAATCCACGAATTCGGGTCAAGAAACTGAGCACCCAGTCGCTCCGCTACCCATGAAAAAGCTTCATTTACCTGCATCACCTTTCTCCAGCTGGAGTCGCGTCGTCTTAGTACTCCACTGACGACTATTTTTGCTGAAGGAAACAGCTGTTTTGTCCTTTTAACTAAGTCGTACATGTCACCCAACACATAGTTAACACTTCTCCGCAAGTCATTGCTCCCGACATGTAATACGATTGTCCGATAGTTGCCTTCCATCTCCTTTGCTTTCTCTCGATTTCCCTCAGCAGACCGTCAACTCCTATGCCAGGATAGCAAACTACCTCCGCCGTTGGATTTCCAGCATGTCTCACAATAGAGTCACCGACTATAAGGCTAGATTTCTCCTCTTCTTTTACTCTTTCTTCCCCCTGCTCCTTCAGTTGACGGTTTTCAGCTTCGAGCCTCCGAATGATATCTTCCGCCTGTTGTAGCTTAATACGTAGTTCCCGTGCTTCTTCTTGAAGCTGCTCCAGTTTCCTCTGATTTGCGGTGACGGTCTTGGCTCCCCTGCATTCCTTACATTCCCAGGTTTCCTCGATGTTCATGTCCCTCTTAACTTTCTGGCAGCCAAAGTGGAACCACTTCGAGCAATTACTGCACATAAGTCCGGTCCTCAGAACTTTAATACAGCTCCCACATCGTTCGTCCGCTACAGGTCCTGGATTAATCTCAATTCCGCCTATCACTAGTAAAGTAACTAACACAAATATTACAAAATAACTCTGTGAAGTTTCCGTAGTACCATCACGCTGACTACCTGTTCCCCGTGAGCGCAGACCCGACCACATTCCGATCCTCGCCCGGTAAACCACCAAGTCAACACCCATTGTCTCAACTCGTTTCTACCTGTCTCTCTACCTGGCACGTCCGATCTCCTCAAGCTCCAGACACCAACTGTGTAAGGAAATATACAATAAAATCAATCTGCGAACGTTCATCTAGAATAATATGAGCATGTTATGATGAACATGAACACCCGGAAAGAAAACTGGTGTGAACATTCATAAAGATCTCTTTACCAAGGACAAAATCACAAATGTGTGTGTTATCTGTTTGGCGAACGAGTGCAGTTGTTATGGGAGGTCGCTGGTGTAGCATGGCTCGGTTTAGAGAAGTCAGAGAAGGCGGGAGTATAGTAGAGTACTTCAAAACATCAGCACAGCGTACGTAACATGAAGTATATCAATATCCCATGCCTTTAAGTATTTTCCAGAATGTGTCCTTACCTTCAAAACGGATCTTTTCTTTAATCAACATTCATGAGTTTACATACTGTAGCAATTTCTCTTTTCTGTTGGTAAAACTCGAGGAAGTTCTGTACGTTTCACACATTCGGTACCACCTCTTTGGTAGTGAGCAATGTTAATCAGCTTTTGAAAGTCTTTCACCCGTACTCTTTGAATTTTGAACCGCTTTCTTTATATTGTGTACAAATAAATAAATAAAATCTGAAAATCTAATCCCGGTACCTAATTTCTTATACCGGGACATGATTTCCAAATTCTAATTTATTAACTACCACATAAATACAAAAATACAATTTAAACAATCATTTTTCAGATAATAAAATAAAACAAAAATTAAAAGAAAAAAAAAGAAAAAATTTTAAACAAATACAAAAACTACCATTTTTAAAATTTACAATTTAACTAATAAAAATTTACTGGAATCCAATATACAAATAACTGGCAACCAGCTACAATTACAAAATAAGACTACAATACCGGAAACCGATACTTAATGTACTGGTAACCAGTACATTTAAAACTTATAACTGATAAAAAAACCTTCTTAAAAACTTACAAAACATTTAACCAAAAACTTATATAAAAATAATTCATAAAATTTACATTACAACAATCACAGGATTTACAAATTATTAACTCCAAATTCTTTAAACAAATTAAAATACATTATGTCAATTTATACAAACAAATTCAATTATTATTTTTAATTCTACAACAATCAATATTTTTTTTTCAAATCTACTTTATATCAAATAAAATATAAATTTCAAATTCAAAAAATAACAATACAATTCAAACATATTAAACAAACAATAATTATACATTCAATAACTTTCATATATTTCAAAATTAAACCATTACAATAACCTTCAAACAACCAAACCAAACAATTCAATTTAATTTATTTATTTCATCTATTTATAATTTAATTTTTTTTACCTTATTAAGACAAAAATATCAAATTAACATTATACCAAAACACATTTCAACTATTAAATCTCCTAAATCTTCAACATAATTATATATATATATATAAAAATTCCTATTCTATAATTTCTCAAAACACACTTTCTCAAAATTTAACAATCCTCATTTTACACCAAATTTAAATAAAATAACATCTCCATAATTTATCAAATCAACTCCTTAAATCCATTTTTCCAAATATCCACTTCTTAAAATAATTCATTAAAATCCTCCTTCATCTTTCACTCAAATTATCCATAATAATAATCCATAACTCAATTCACCAATATCCTTCACTACAAAACAACCATCCAAAAAAAGAAAAAGAAAAAAACTTTACTCATCCATTACTACACCACATTATCACTTACAACACTTCTCTCATCATCTTACACCGGGGAAGGAAAATCCCTCCCTAAACTAAACCACAAATAAACTTCATCATTCACTTTAAACACCACGGGGAGGGGCAAAGCCCCTCCCCCAAAAATATATACTATTAACTATATTGTGTACAGTTTGTTCACTGCCGCTGCTGTAGCATTAATGGAATGCCGGCCCTCGTAACCACGATCGTTAGAGCGTATGTCTCTAGCGTTCCGCCGAGTAGAGGGTCGCGGTTCGAGTCCCGCCTTCGGCATGAATGTTTATGTGCATAGTGTAGCTATATGTGTGAAACTAAAGAAAACAGATAGTAAAATAAACGGAAACAATAAAAAACGGTTAAATAAGGAGAAGAATAAGTGAGTTTATGATTGTGTGACATTTTGACTTATTCGAAAACGTCCATGGAAAGTTGTACTGCTTAACGGTACCGGAAATAGTGACATAATACCGCTTAAATTTTAAATTAAATGATAATGCTTAGTTAAAAATAAGTTATAAAAAAGAACATACCTACTAATTTTTTCTCAGTTATTTTACATTACATCTTTGTCTAATTACTTGCTATTTTCTTGATTGTTTTTGTCTCCTTTCACCCGTATACCCACATATTATTATATATAAACACTAGAGCGCGAGGATAGATTCGAATCTGCAAGCCTCTGCGCCTAGAAGTACCAAATATCATGGAGACGGGCTCATTTTAGCTGGTTCTTGCGTTGAGAAGAGGCAGGAAATACATTTTGCAGTTTGACAGTCAGAGGTGCTGGAGTAAATGCAGATTTTTTTTCTTAAAGCATCTAACACTACAAAAAATTGATTTCGCAGAAAGAGTGCACTGTAATAAGCGTTGCTTTATTCCTATAGTAAGTTTTTTAGTATCTCTTAAAATTATACAAAATTGTAAACATAGGCTATTCACTCTATTTATCATGTTCATACATCAAACATAGGATTTAATGAAAATCGCCAGATCCATGTTTTGAGTCTATGACAATAGAAGAGAATGTTTTTCGTGTAAAAGATAGTGTGAAGTATTTGGAAGATGCTGAATGTAGGTACGACCATCATCCACTGTTTAAGGAGTGGAGTGCTGGTTAAGTGGAACTCAATTGGACACATGTAGCCGGTTGTTAAAGCATAGACTTCTGAACAGATGTTCGTGGTTCAATTCGTGTCTGAGATTTTTGCTTAGTTTTCCTGTCTTTAAAACCATCAAAGCGGGAGAGGTAGCTCAAACTTGGGCGTGGAATGTTACGCTCCCAAATTTCCTTTCTCAGTTAACATTTCAGTTCTTTATCGTCATTTTCTTTTAACTGACGTCCTCCAGCTTAAGTCATATCGGACGATTGAATGAAATGATGCTCAAATGATTCCATGGTCCATGGAGTTTTATGGATGAAGGAAAATCCCGGAAAAGCCGAATCGCGATAGCTCACCCAGACCGAGATTCGAACTCCGGACCTCTTAATATGAAGCAGATACGGTACCACAACGCTACAGAGGCGGGCATGTATCGCTATTGTCATTCATGTAATGCCTTATATAGCAAAAACGTGTTAGTTTAAACATTGTGGGAGCTCAAAATGGACTTCAAGGAAATTGTGATATAGAATTTTTGCATGGAATACTGTTTACTACTTACCACACGTATGAGGTGAAGAGAAAGGAGTTATTTTTAATTTAATGTCGTTTAGTCTAGTAAATGAAGTGGATGGAATGGTGCTCAATGAGCCGGGGATCCATAGAGTTTAAAGTTACCCAACGTTCAGGTTCTCAGAATAAGGTAAAGTGTTAAAAAGAAAACGTTATCGGTTTAAATTTATTCCCCCAGCCAAGAATCGCAATCGGGAATGGGAGGCAGATACTACCACCACACCAAAAGGCGGACTAAAGTACATAAGGATGTTCGAGTTTTGTTGGCAGTATGAGTTGCTTTACGTATTAGACAACTTCAATTACAACTTATGTAATGACAGCATGCGTTATTATCACATTGTAAATGTGTTTAAAGAACCAACCGGAATTAACGAAGCAATACAAGTAGAAATAACAGAGGTCTTGTCTTGTAGTTACTTTGTTGCCATGTGACGACACCTATAGGCGAAAAAGAGAAGAAAATCGACTCATATGACTCGGTGTTGCCCTTGGCTCCCCAAACGAGTGCTTGGCTAACACACAGTTCTAGTCAAATATTAGTACTTACTTGCTATATGGTAAGCGGCTTACACAGAGAAAAAGCCCATACAGAATTTCAGTGGGCAAACATTCGTTGAAAACGTGCACTTTATAGCTCTTTCAGCATGTCCTCGACCAGACTTTCTCAGAGATAAAAGTAATAACCCCTTCTCGTTGGAATGGAGGTTTATCCGCTCCTATCTTCTGTCATCTCAAAAACCACTTTTAGGGGAGGCATCGGCGCCTAAGGTTATCTTCTCCGGGACAAGAACATCTCGGAAGGCCACTTGTCCAACTTTGATCAAATCTAAAAAGCGCAAACAAAATCAAAACGCTAGATTCCTGTAAAAGATCCCCATTTTATATCTTAAGTTGAGTTGTTAATAAGCACGATATTAAATTTGCAAGATTTATCATTCATTACGATTACCATTTATTAATTTATCATTCATAAAAATGGTAACAGGGGTTATCATCGAGGGAGATGGCACAGGTCCGCAGGTCCCGTACTCTATTCCTAGCAAAAATGGGCTTTTCGTGCTTTCTCCAGTGCGAATACCGGGGTTATTCCATTCTATCGTAACCTTCTTGTCCATCAACATCTGTTTCAAAGTTGAAGGACCAAGCGGCGGGTTTATGCGTGTTGCAGCTGGGCGGTGAAACGGCGCTTTGTGTAGGTTTCTACCTAAACCGCGCAGGGATGTGTTCACTGAGATGCTTCTCTCATGGGCGGAGTCTAGGGTCCAGTCTAGGCCTGCACACTTAGTCTTCCGGAGTGGTTAACCTTCGGATCTCTCCTTCATCTTTCTCTTTCAGATCACTTTCGAAGCACTAAGGTTCACATTGGTGGATCTTCTGTACAGATTTCGACATAGACGTCTCTTGAATAAATCAGAAAGAAAATTTAACAAGTTCCTATGTAGTTGTGAGCAGCATAACTTTGAAACGGAAAGTGGTACAAAAGCAAACTTGGTATAACCTAAACTATCCTATATGCATAATTTCCCGACAGTTTTTATTTTCTTAAAAATGCACCTAACCATTCTGAATAAAGAACCACATATTTAAAATATTTTCAAGGCAAATGAGATGTATAGGTATCTTAAATGTTCTCGGTATATCCCTATGAGTCCTCTGGAGGGAACCGTAAGAGGTAGACACTGACACGGGTGCTCGTGGTCACTAATTCATGAACTCGTGAACGAAATATTGGTTGTTCAAGCCCGCAAAGAGCATCTTTTTAAACTATTTCTTGTCTTTTTCATAACTTTTCCTCGGGCTTATACTGATGACTCGGAAGGTATGCTAAACTTAGCTATAGGGCGTTTCCAATTCTCCTTGATACATTTTAGTGTTCATTGCCTGTGATGTATATAGTAAGATCGGGGGTTAAACACTGATAAAATAGACAAAGAGTATCTTACGTAAGTGATACTTATCAGGTCGGGAATGCTTATTCAAAATACCAAGCCCCAAGGGCAGCAAAAATATATCACAGTTGCTTTTCCATATTTTATTGGACATTAAGAACAAATAAGGAATTGGAATTTGAGCGTTACATTTAAATTATACGGGTAAAACCTTCTTATCTAATATTTTATTAATGAATTAAATGAAGTAACACATGCTTTGGTTGTTAGGTGATTTGTTTATGTAGCCGAATGGAATCCTTATTTTATCTTTGTAACAGTAGTTTTGAGTTATATTTAGAAAAGGTATGAAAAGTTTACAAATTTATAAAAAAATGATTATGTAAATCTATTTCGTAATTTAAACAAGTAAAAATATACGTTATTTTATGATTGTATGATTGTATGACGTAATGTTGTGACGTGGAATCAAATCGGACAGTCACAAAATTAAGAGAGGAGTAACGATAGTTACGAAAAATAAGTTATCTTAGTATATAGAGGTGTTTTGTAATGGTGAGTGTGATGAATAGTGGTGCAGGATCAAGAACTTTTATGTACTATTTGGAACTGTTTAAATATAAAAAAGTAATAATTTATCGAAATGTTTGACGCATCCTGCAAGTGACTGGGAAATGAAATTCAAGTAAAATGTAATCCAAATAATACAGTTAAATAGTTACAAAATTTGACTTCTCCGAAACTTTATTCCGAACCACGCCTGAAACCAAGATTCTTATGACTCTTATTTAATCAAACACAATCATCAAGAAACAACTAAAAATACAACGAATTAACCCTGTTATATCTGGCTTCTCGACGTGGGTCTTCGAAAAGTCAACGTGCATCCCATCTCAAGCATAGAAATCCCGCACCAAATTGCGCCCGAGCGTGTGGCTGATTAAGATGGAGACAAATAACTACTGATAAAGAATTCATGTCCCATCTTTCCATCTTTTTCATGGTAATTATAAAGCAGTATAATATTAATATAATGAGCAACATTGCTATTCAAAAAGCTAACTTTTTTTTTAGGTTACTATGTGGTTGGGTATTACTTTATTTCCTATTGGTACCATAAGTATTAGATTGTTGGAGATTATGTAGCTTCCTAGTGATACCGTAAGTATTGAAAACTAGAACCGTAAGTATTAATGACCTGTTTCATCCTTGTCGACATGGCAATTGACAGACGAATTTAAAAGTTTGCTTATACAATCAAATGCGTGTTAACAGTGATTAACTTACAAATCAACTATTGCAAAAATGTTCATATTTTATAGAATAAGTAACTATGGCATCTGTCACCCAACATAAAATTCCCTTTTGGGAGTTGCTTTCCCAACATAGGTAAATTGGTGCCGAAACCCGGAAAGGGATAAGAAATTACGGAGCTACTTGAACACGAGACAAGTCTGATCAGTATCCATAACTTTCAACTGGAAACGCAAAAGTGTGAGTGTATTTAAATTGTGTTCAACGAGAAATTGCAGCGCTAGTGCCTTCAGCAACTTCGAACAGGTGAATATCTAACCTCAGTGCCTGAAATATTTTGAGATAAATACGGGAGTTAGGTGTTGAATGCATGTTAATTTATGAGAGGACGATACGAGTGAAAGCGACCAACCGAAGAGATTGAAGAGAACCCGTGTTACGAAACGCAGAAATATTACGCGTTTTACGAACCTTCTTTTTCTTCTTCTTCTTTTTTTCTTTTGTAATTTACGTCCCCCAACGTTAAGTCATATCGGACGGTGAATGGGATGGGTGAAATGATGCTCAAATGAGGCCAGGGTCCATAGAGCTTAAAGTTACCCGACATTCGTCTTTCAGGATAAGGGTAAACCCCGGAAGAAACCTTATCCAGGTAACTCACCTTGACCGACATTCGACCTCTTGAACATGAAGCAGGCACACTACCCCCATGCTACCGAGGCGGGCACAAACCTAATTGATGAATTGAAATACAATAAGAATAGGGACGATATAACATATACCCATAATCGACACTCCAATCGCTTCTGACTCTAGATGAACAAATGCCTAACCTCATGAAGAATACGAGGCCGATGTAACAATTTGGAAGGAATGCGAAGAAAAGGCCAAGCCTGCAATCCACAAGGCAGATAATCTCAGAAGTGAAGACACCGGCCATGACCCTGCTGTTCCTTCACAGGGCTCACAAGTTCAGGCTACTGTTGTTCAGGAAATTAAAGTTACCGAAGGTGCAGCTCGAATCCATCACAGGTGATGTAGAAACGTGGAGTAGATTTTGGGAACAATTTCAGTCTTCCATCGATAAAACCCTCGCATTATCTGAAATAAATATTCATGTCGTTGTACGGAGATATCTGGAAGGAGAGCCAAATCGACTTGTAGACGGAATAGCTATTACTCGAGAGAACTACGAGCTGACGAAGATACTTTTAGGTCGCTATGGAGACACGAATAAAATAATCCAAGCTCACCTGGATTTTCCAGAAAACCTTGAGCCCACCTTAACAGATAATCCTGAAGAGTTAAATTCGAAGTTCGGTGAGTGTCACCGTAGAGTGCTAGCCCTTAAGGCTATGGGAGAAAATATTGACGTATACAGCCGTTTACTAGTGCCGAAAATCCTACGTGCCTTTCCACACGAAATATGTAAACGGTGGCTCATTCAAGCCAAAAAGAAGTAATATATCAGAAGGTCAGATATCCCCTTTAATGGAGTTTCTATATGAAGAAATGGAAGGAGCGCTAAATGCTGAAAAGATATGAGGTGCTGATTCACCTTATTTCTTCTACACGCCGACAACAGCTGTCCTACAAGTAAATACACGGACGAAAAACCGCAAGCAAAATAAAAGGCCAGCAATAAACCCCTTCTGTGCTTTCTGTGAAAGTAAGGCCACTGGGCACAGGTTTGTCGAAATGTTACAAGTCTTGAAAAGAAGTTGGAGAAATTTAAAGCTTCAAAGAGATGTTTCCTTTGTCTAAATAAAGAACAAAAGTCAAAGAGTGCCCCAAGAAGGTCAAGGTATCTTTATCCAAATATAAACAACAGCACTACTTATTTAACTGCCGTCGAGAAGCCTCGAATCACACTTCAGCCAGCAAGATCGAAGTGGGTACATCTAACTTTTCCTATGTACAAACAGCCTGTATTTTGATTAAAGGACACAGAGGACTTTCCAAGGTCACTCGATGTTTACTTGACATAGGAATTCAAACTAGTTTCATCGAAAGGTCTTTGGTAGACGGTTTACAGGAAGTCGCTATTTGACAATTACAGCATTCGAAGCAATTTACTCCGCCTCCAAACAACGCCAATTTGTTGAGTTAGATCTAGTTGGAATCTCCACGAAGACTTCGATTTACATCTCCGCTTTCGAAAGTTAGAACAGATACATTTCTCATCCAAGCGCTGTGAAGGTCTTCAGCAATCTGCCTCTTGCCGATTCAAAATATCACGAAGACAAACTTTCCATTGAGATATTTATTGGAACAAATTACCATTGGAAAACTGTACAACTTGAACTTGTATCACACCCTCTCTCACACTGCCTCCTACAATTTTTGGTTGGGTGCTTACAGGGAATAGATCCGGAACGACAGTTAATCAGGCCATGATGCACTACACCTCTGCCATGGAAAATAAAATCTCATACGAATCTATTAGGCAATTCTGGGATTTGGAAACTATTGGAATTAGAGAAACACGGACACGAGAGCTGCCAGAAAAAGATGCTGCTATCCTCAAATTTATCCAAAATTCGTACCAAATTGAAGTTGGAAGAAGGGTCGTATCACTCCCTAGGAAACGAAATATTATCCGGTCCAGTCATTTATAAACAGCCGAGAAAGGATTCCGCACACTCCAAAGAGGCATGAATGATGATTTGGAATTGAAAACTATTTATCACACTCATATGTTGGATTACATAACAAAAGACAAGTAGAAATGGCTCCAGATGGCGGCACTATTTGAAATGTACTTTATCTACCTCATCACGTGGTGAAGAAGACAAAAAGAAATGTAAGAAACTGGAGGATCGTTTTCCATGGCTCATCTCAAAAACAAGGTTTACTTCATTAAACGAAGCCCTAGAAATAGGACTAAACTTCTTCCCCGAAATTGTTGCTACTCCCTTTCGTTTCCGTCTGTATCCAAAAGCAGTTGTATGTGATGGAACTTAGGCTTTTCTGCAATTGAGCCTCAAAGAAAGGACAGAGATTTGACACGATTTCTGTGGTATCATACTGAAACCGACAGTGACGGAAACTACCAGACTACGAAGGAAGTCGTAGCGTACCGTTTTACTCGTCTACCTTTTGTTCTTTCCAGCAACTCCTTTCTTCTTTCAGCCACGCTTGGGAAATTGGCAACATTGCATCGTGAAGAATATCCCACTGCAGCAGAACTGTTGGATAAATGTACATTCATGGACGACTTTGCAGAAAGCATCGACTACGTTAACTGAGCCGTCACTATGTACTACGAATTTACAGCCTTACATCGACACATAAAACTCCCACTATCAAAATGGGTCACAGATTCAGAAAATCTGAATAACTTAGGAAAAAAGAGGGTCGAGGAATCAAAATATAAACGCGTGTACTGGGCGTAGATTGGAATAACGACTCAGACTACCTTTTCATAACTCCCAGTAATTTCACATATGATTTGTCTGCGAAACCAGAAACGAAACGTCAGTTACTGAAAATCACCGCATGATTTTACGACCCATTTGGTTTGTTTGTTCCCGTAGCCATCGTCGGCAAGATCCTTTTTGAAGATCCTTGTGGTAAAGGCATACACTGGAAAAAGGTCCTGCCACCAGAACTTCCCCAAAGATGGCAGACAGGGACTTCTAATCTTCAACACTTGTCTTCCATTCATATACCCGGATAGACTGGTGCATCAAATCCAAAAGGCGATCAAACAATCCACGTGCTCTGTGATATCTCGGAAAGAGCCTACGGTACAGTTTGTGTGTGCGATCTGCCAAGACCTATACTACACCTGTTCGTCTCGTTTGCAGTAATAACCGACTAACGCCTATAAAGAGAGTGACTTTACCCAGGCAGCTTTGAGGGCTCTCAACTTATCAAATATTTCTGTAAACAGACAGGATTTGTCTCCTCACGAGCCATTTTATGGAGCGATTTTACACTAGTGTTGGGATGGGTAAGAAGTAATCTACCACTGGAAGAAATTTGTTTGCAACCGGGTGACAGATTCTGACTCATACTGCGTCCAGTCAGTGGAGACATTCTCCAGGAATCGACAACCCTGCCGATCACCTTTCGAGAGGACTTCAAGCACAACTGACGACCCTGGACTCACGGTAGCAAGGGTATCCATGGCTATCTAAACATTCTAACACTTGGTCCGAATATCTTACTTCCTCTAACCACAAGAAAAATGGACTACTCAGGTTCTCGTAACCACCGCTCCAGAACCACTGTTCGCTGCCTCACGATTTAGCTCATATTGGAAACTTTTGCGAGTTACAGCATGGATTCTATGGTTTGTTTTGTGCTTGAAAGAGAAAACCAAGTACTGACGCAGAAATAGAAGAAACAAGAATCTACTGGATACGGCAAGTCCAAAAACGATGCTTCGCTTCTGAGCCTTGAAGAAAAACCTTCCACTAACACGAACTACAAAGATCTTTCGTTGCAACCCTGTCCTGAAACTTGATGTACTCCATCATGGCGGCCGACTACAACTTGCAGACATCACAAGCAGTGAAAAGCATCTCATACTTCTAGATGACTCTCACACTTTTTGTATGCTCTTGATAAGACAAACTCACTTAAGACAACTCACTTGAGACTTCACTTGGGTGCCTCTGCTGTCCTGACTGGACTACGCACGGAATTCTGGATTTAAGAAAGTCTTACGCGCTTGCCTTTGGTGTAAAATTGCTCACCAAAGAAGATGCGAGGAGCTGGAAGCACCATTGCAACTAGAACGACTACGCCCTTGTAAACCATTTGCAGTAATGGGATTAGACTTCGCAGGACCACTGTATGTCACATCTGGAAACGTCTTGAAGAAAGCCTACATTGCATTATACACCTGTGCAACAACGCGTGCCTTTCATAGAACAGTGTCAGCAGACAGGTTTCTGCAAGGCATAGAGAGGTTTATCGCTCGACGTGGCATACCACATACGGTCTACTGCAACAACGCTCAGACATTACACTCTGCGAACAGAGAATTGATAGAATTATCGACAGCACCGTCAGCGACAAAGACACATCAGTATATACCGAGCAAGGTATAACATGGAATTTAATTGCCCCACGTGCGGCTTGGTGGGAAAGACTGATTGTTCCACCAAATGGTGCCTACGAAAGGTACTTGGACGTTCCACTATTGACGATGGAGGACTACGGACTATTTTAATCAGCACAGAAGCCGCATTAAACTCAAGATACCAGACGCAAGGTAACGATAATGGCGAAGTACTGACTATAGCCCTATTCCTTGTTGGCGATCGACTCATCACGATACCAACCGGACCACAACCACCAATGAATGACCTTCAGATTACAAGCCTTCAGATTACGCCAACAAATAGTTGACCAATTCTGGAAATGTTGTAAAGAGTACCTCCTGTTATTACGGAATTTACACGAAGTTCATCAGCCACGAAACCATGGTACAAGAATTAGAATTGAGGTAGTTTTACTACGTGAGGACACGTGCCCAAGACACGTATGGAAGAGGGAATGTGTCGAAGAGTTACGGGGTTGTGATGGACGGTTTAGAACTGTTATTCTTCGCATCTCGGACGGAAACCACCTGATACGCCCTGTCCAGCTGGTCATCCCTCGCGGGAAGGATGTTGGAGAATAAATAACTAAACCCGCCTTGATAGCGTAGATGGTCGCGTGTCTGCCTCACGTTCAAGAGGTCCCGAGTTCGAATATTGGTCATGGGCGAGTTACATGGATAAGGTTTTCCGGGGTTTTGCCTTATCCTGATAGAAAAATGTCGGGTAACTCTACGCTCCATCGACCCCGGACTCATTTGGGCATTATTTCACTCATTTCATTCATTGTCCGATGTGACTTAACGTTGGATGACGTAAATTGCCAAGAAAAAAGGAACTGCGACATTGTAGCCCGTTTAGTGACACTGTATATGTAAATTCTATGAGTATATAGTATAAAGTTCTTGTTCTTCTTTGTAATACTGCTGCAATAAAAGTAGTTTCCAACATGATGATGACTTCCTTTCCCAACACATATACTAAAACATTTAGATATTTTAACATTTTGCCACAAATCTGTTATTGTTGGTTTCAGTTGTTACATACTTCATGACTATTTTAAGGAGTTGTCGCGAAGTACACACAATATGGAGTTTAAAGGCCCGTGTATAGCAAGTTATCTTTAAAGTAATTTCCCTTTGTATTTACAACGAAAGCTGCAGACGTTTATTTCAAGTGACAGGAGTTAGACATTTCTCACATATTTGAGTCTTAGATGGCGTGTCGTACACGGCAATAGATCTTTTATAGTTATGCTTTAAGTTATGATATAGAAGGCTGTGAGATCTAAACACAGGATTTTTTTTTCTTTCTTTTTTTAACTGCTTACATTCAGGGGATTTTATGACGTGTTTTTTTAACAAATTTAAATTTCATTTTTAGGTGAAATTCAATGCCTTCTCTATTATGTACGTGATTGAGAAACTAGCACAAAATAAAATAGCAACACATAGTTGAGAAAAGTGGAAGTATATGAAAAACAAACCAATTATAGAGAATATCTCAAGAATTGTTAATGAGAGAACAATTTTATTTCATATAAGCTGTGTGATTTAACGGGATCTGCATTTTTTGTGCTTAAAGATTTTCTTATCTGGAGCTTTACAAGTTTTACAGAAGTGAGGACTTCAAAAGCTATTCTCATTATATTTAAGGTATGCATTTCATGTATCATGAGGAACATTTTGAGCATATGGTATTTTAATCAAAATCACTAGATCCAGTTTGAAAAGTTCAACTTTCCATGCAAAGGGCAAAGCTTCATGTCTTAATCTGGGAAGGATATGTAGTTAAGGCAATTAGGATAATATTTTATGAAAAATAAATTTATCCTGGTATGGTTTCATATCTAGGAGTTGAACAACCGATACTGTCAGTGATCTGCTGTCAACTGTATATGAAATGTATGAAGCTAATGCTGTCATTCTTGTTATTTTTTATGATCTTAGTAATGCTTTTGATAGTATTCCTCATGACTTGTTAATGAAACTGAAATATTAAGATTCTCGAAAAAAATGAGCTGAAATTTTCTGAATCTTATCCGTCACACCATACTTGAAATTAATTGTAATATATCTAATGTAGCCATGTTAAAGTTTGGTGTACCTCAAGGCTCTGTATTGGGACGTTTTGGATTTTATTAATGATAAACGACCTCACTATTGTTTGTTTATTTCTAAGTTTTGTGTAGGTCGGCCCTGTTAGCCATGGTCGTTAGAGCGTATGTCTCTCGCGTTCCGTTATGCATAGGGTCACGGGTTCGAATCCTGCCTAGGGCACGGGTGTGGAGTGTGATGTGTATGTGTATTCTGTATATGTGCGCCACTAGAGAAAATAAATTCCCTTCGATGGCCAACTGGGTTCTTTCTGAAAGCCAAATTGTGTAAAAAAAATGTTTTATGTAAAATGACGTAGTCAATTTTATACTTAAAGAATAAAATAAATTATTATTATTATTATTATTATTATTATTATTATTATTATTATTATTATTATTATTATTATTATTATTATTATTATTATTATTATTATTATTATTATTATTATTATTATTATTATTATTATTATTATTATTATTATTATTATTATTATTATTATTATTATTATTATTATTATTATTATTATTATTATTATTATTATTATTATTATTATTATTATTATTATTATTATTATTATTATTATTATTATTATTATTATTATTATTATTATTATTATTATTATTATTATTATTATTATTATTATTATTATTATTATTATTATTATTATTATTATTATTATTATTATTATTATTATTATTATTATTATTATTATTATTATTATTATTATTATTATTATTATTATTATTATTATTATTATTATTATTATTATTATTATTATTATTATTATTATTATTATTATTATTATTATTATTATTATTATTATTATTATTATTATTATTATTATTATTATTATTATTATTATTATTATTATTATTATTATTATTATTATTATTATTATTATTATTATTATTATTATTATTATTATTATTATTATTATTATTATTATTATTATTATTATTATTATTATTATTATTATTATTATTATTATTATTATTATTATTATTATTATTATTATTATTATTATTATTATTATTATTATTATTATTATTATTATTATTATTATTATTATTATTATTAAACTATTTTTGGAGAGCGAACGGGAGTATGACAGCCTGGAAACATTTTTTTCCATTGAGATTTTGGTACGAACTTTTAGAGGAACACAATTCTTCCTTTTGTTACTGTAAGTAGTAGATTCATGGCTGCTCGAAACGGATATTTTCAGTTAAATATCAATGTTCAGTTTTTATGCTTTCCCTAATGAAATAACTTCTCCGACCGGTTAGCTTGCGAATTCTCGCTAAAACGTCATGGTACAAATTAAATGGATATCTATGTCAGAAAGGAAACCTCAAAACCTGCAAGTAGTCCTCGAAACAAATGAAATCTGAAGTTGAAACCACGCTCTGTCTTTCTCTTGACTTTATCAACTTTTCCACGTCGTCTAATAACCGATATTGTGCTGAAGATGGAGCAAACAAAGATTCGAGGTCGGTTTATTAATTGAAAATTTAACAAGAAGCCATTGTAATGTACTTCTCCCTAGCGCGGTTTGTGTAGAAAAGAACCTGTGCTATAACAACAGACGGAACAAACATCACGGATGCTTTAGACTACAATAGTCTGCGAGCGAAGACGAGGGAAAAATGAAATAATGAGATGCTGAGAAAATGTAGCTATAACAAGGAAAAACATCCAACGGGAACAAAAGAATTCAGTAAAATGGATAGGAGGAATTCCAGTCCAATAGGTATACTCATGGTACTATAATGGTGTTGCAGCATATGCGTTCTAATATTACTTTTGTAATTTAGTAACACTTCCAGCAGTTTTTTCTCAGATTTTTAATTAGTCGCGTTTACAATATCATTTTACATTTTTTAACTTCTTAGCTGCTTTACAATAGTAACACGGTAAGAGTATGTGCCCGTTTGTCAGACGTAAAAAAAAAAAAAAAAAAAAAAAAATAACTGGAAGGTGTTTTTGGCTCCAACGGAAAGTGCTTAGCCCTAACATTCAAAACTGTGAATTAAAAAGCTAATGGAAAATAATAAATAAATATATATATAAATAAATAAATAAATATATAAATAAATAAATAAATAAATAAATAAATAAATAAATAAATAAATAAATAAATAAATAAATAAATAAATAAATAAATAAATAAATAAATAAATAAATAAATAAATAAATAAATAAATAAATAAATAAATAAATAAATAAATAAATAAATAAATAAATAAATAAATAAATAAATAAATAAATAAATAAATAAATAAATAAATAAATAAATAAATAAATAAATAAATAAATAAATAAATAAATAAATAAATAAATAAATAAATAAATAAATAAATAAATAAATAAATAAATAAATAAATAAATAAATAAATAAATAAATAAATAAATAAATAAATAAATAAATAAATAAATAAATAAATAAATAAATAAATAAATAAATAAATAAATAAATAAATAAATAAATAAATAAATAAATAAATAAATAAATAAATAAATAAATAAATAAATAAATAAATAAATAAATAAATAAATAAATAAATAAATAAATAAATAAATAAATAAATAAATAAATAAATAAATAAATAAATAAATAAATAAATAAATAAATAAATAAATAAATAAATAAATAAATAAATAAATAAATAAATAAATAAATAAATAAATAAATAAATAAATAAATAAATGAGTGAGTGAGTGAGTGAGTGAGTGAGTGGGTGAGTGGGTGAGTGGGTGGGTGAATGAATGAATAAATAAATAAATATTTTGTTCATTAATTGCACTGACAATTGACTGGGGCCTATTAACGCAGCTGGTGCCCGCCTCGGTAGCGTGGTGGTAGCGAGTCTTCCTCAAGTTCAAGAGGTCCCGAGTTCGAATCTCGGTCAGGATGAGTTACCTGGATAAGGTTTTTCCGCGGTTTTTCCTTATCCTGAAAGACGAATGTCGGGTAACTCTAAGCTATATGGACCCTGGGCTCATTGGAACATCATTTCACCCATTCCATGGATCGTCCGATATAACTTAACGTTGGAAGACGTAAAATTTAAAAAAAAAAAAAAAAAAAAAAAAAAAAAAAAAAAAAAAAAAAACCGGAGCTGCTGTGCCGGTAGTTCGTCCCGTACGAGTCCCTACTGACCCGGACCTTTCTCTTAAAAACCAATGATATGCTTTGTGAATAGGCCAGCGCCTAACCGAGTCACCTGACTATTAAATAGAAGTGCGCTACTGAGATATAGGTATTTGAGTAAATATTGCTTAAACATATTTTGTATTTGGGTATTTATATGCATGTGACAGAGAGAGAACCAGAGTATGTTTTCTTATATACGTATGAATTGTTATTAAACCAACTATTTTTATAGTGAATATATTCGATTTTCACATCCATGTGACTGTTTTATGCTATTTATTTAATGTTAGGTTTTATGTCATGCAATATTAAGTACATCATGAATAAAACTAGTACTGTTAAGTCTCGGCGAATATTGAATTAAAAATAAAAGTAATGGTACTACAGCATTGCAGGGATATATATTAATGCATTTCCTGACAATTCCATCAATGTCAAAGCAGGTTTGCCAGTGGTTCAATACCTTGTTCAGTGATCATTGCGCACTCATCAGTATCCGCTGCTGTAAATTGCAAATTAGTAAAATTACATCTAAATATTGCTTTTAAGGCAACCCCAAAAAGAAGAGTTTAATAGCGTAACATTAGGAAACTAGGATGCCTGTTCCTCTTCAGTCTGGAAATGTGTGGTTAAAATGCTTTCAAACCGTTAGCACAAAGTGAGTGCTCCGTCTTTTTGGAGCCTGGACCACAGGAAACATTCCGGCATAGTTGTGTCACGTTATTCCTGTTGACTTATATAGTGCGATCCATATAAACCTGAACCATTTCAATAGGCCATAACCTTTGAACCAATAATAGGACACGCATGCAACGTTGGGAGAATATAATAAACAATTGGGAGATTACATTACACTATTTACATCTCAAAGAAAATGTTGCAAGTGTCCTCCACCAGCATCTATACATGTTTGCACTCGACTCACCAAATTCTCTGAAGTTTTAGGGAGAGTATCCTCGACAATATTATTTATTTCGGTTCGAATGGATTCCTTGAGAACATCAGTTGTCCGTGGTCTATTCTTGTACACTCTATTTTTTAGATAATTCCACAAGAAAGAACCCGGTGAGGTTAGGTTAGGGGATCTGGATGCCCACAGATCTTTTGAGATTATTCGATTATCGAAGGAAATGGTTACAAGTTCCATGGTGTCATTATATGTGTGGCACGTTGCTCCATCTTGCTGGAAATAGCCTCTCATTTCTATACCATCTCCGTAAAACTTCAGAGAATATGGTGAGACGAGTGCAAACATTTGTAGATGCTGATGGAAGACACTTCCAATATTTTCTCTGAGATGTAAATAATGTAATGCACTCTCCCAATTGTGTATTATATTCTCCCACAGTTGCACGTGAGTCCTGTTATTGGCTCAAACGTTATGGCCTATTGAAATGATCCAGGTTTATGTGGAATACACTTGCAATACAGTTTCTTCTGCCTTTTGTTCTCTAAAACAAATAATCAGACAAAAAGAATCAGCAGATAGCAATTTAATTATTAGTTCTGGGAACTCTATGCGCATAGAAATCAATCAGTAGACAACATTATAGTTCAGTTGTAATTAATTAAATTATTGGTGTCAATGAAAGGGCAAACACACTACGTTCAGACCCAGTAAAAGGTACCTCCTGTATAAAAATAAACGTTAGTGTGTACAAAATATCATGCAATTATATATATAGCAGTTTTAATGCAGTGCTTTCCCCTACCATAATTTACAGGTGCGGAAGGTAAACACCTATAATGATACACGCACCACGTGGCAACACTGCACCTACCCAGAACGAGATCCACTATCGATTTGTTAACATTAGCAATTTGGCAGGGCAAGTAAACAGACGAATGTGAGAGTTGAACACACAGCAGTAACACATGCTAAATTAATTAACGTCAATAACATTTGCTGCTCATTTGAAACACAACTGATCATCCATTATCTTTTTGATGTAGTTCCAATAACTCAACATGCTTATTTTTTGTCTTTAGTGTCATAACCAACGTTGTGTGACTTTTTGCCTTCATCATATTTATGAAATTATTACACAACGATCTACAACATTTAAATGCTAAATTAACTATACATGATACATTTTTAATTCCTTTTTGGTTTCTTTAAAGTGGGTTAGTCTAAATTTGGTATTTAAGTTAAGCATCTTTCAAGGATACGACGCCTCGGAAGCATAAATGGTAGCATGTCTGCCTCACGTTCAAGAGGTCCCGAGTTTGAATCTCGGTTAGGGTGAGTTACCTAGATAAGGTTTTTCCGGGGTTTTCCCTTATCCTGAAAGACGAATGTTGGGTAACTCTAAGCTCTATGGACCTCTCGAATCATTTGAGCATAATTTCGACCACTTCATTCATCGTCCGATATGACAACGTTGGAGGACATAAATAACAAAAAAAAAAAAAAAAAAAAAGTTGCAACACCAAAATTTCAAAACGATCCTTCCATCCGAAAGCAAGCTTTAAATAGAAAATTGTCTAAACTTTAGTTTTTTTTAAAAAATGGCTCCAACTATTTTGATTAAATTGCCATTTTAAAAATATTTTCATGACAAGTGTAATTTTTATCTCGAACTTTCTGCCAACTGCCCCTGAAGTGATCTTCATTCTGGATGACTTTTGTATAACTGGTAAATCTAAGAAATAGGCAAAAGGTTACTAACAAAAATTTAAGGTATCATTTAAGAAATAATGGCAATTTTATTGTGGATATAAATATTTCAATATATCACTGGTTATATTCATTTGAATGTTTACCTATTTATACTTTAGATAAATAGCAAGTCAAGCAAGTCATTCGTTTGTTATCTTTGCCAGGGTAAAGACAATGTAATTTCAAAACCATTACATAGCCACCAGCTCTTAAAATTTTTACCCTTGTAATTATCTGCAAAGAAATAAGCATTAATATGAGTGATAGTAGAAAAGTGTTGTTTTATTTTGCATTTCTGGTTTTTCACTTTGGTCTCTAATTGCTACTTGTAGACTATTTTGTATGTGTTTTGTAAGTGAATCTAAAGTTATTCTGCTATTGCTGCTGATAGGAAGATGGTGATGCTTCTTGACTGTCAGTTGTTCCTAGAGTGATCTTGTATTGTAGCCTGTGTATAGTTGTTTGTCGTTGTCCTATGTCCCCTTTGCTTCCACGGCTGTTACGTCGAGATTAGTCTATATTCTCCTGCTTACTTTTAATGGTGCAAATATCGTCAGGATGAGATCACCTCGACTACTGTCCTGCAGGTCTCCAAAGTTGTTTCACTCTGGTTTCCTTTCCCCATTACATAGAATCTTGCCAACTTTTGGATCTCGCGAGAATGCGTGCGTGTGAGTGCGTTTTCATCCGTTATCATAAAAGTTCACTCAAAATTATCTCCGTTCTAACGAAAATGCTTGTTATAATATAGATATTAAAATTGATAACAAATGTAATATTACAAACCATTTGCTCATGTTCAGATGTGTAGATAATTATTTTATTGTTTCTATTTTAATCCTCTAACTAGAACCACCTCAGACATATATTTTACAGTGTACATACCTCTCTCAGATGGTATATATAAAGTCTGAAACAAAACTATGCTTTTGTTTATATAAACAAGGTTTTTCACTACTGCACCTGTGGATTCGACCTTTGATTTTAGAGTGTTACCGAGGTTTTCCCAGCTCACTAAGGGAACTCGTTTCATTACCTTTCAATTAATTCCCGCATCAGGTCTTTCCAGGTACCAAGAATCAGCGAAGTAACCTGTGGGATACACTACGGTAGTGCTTGTGCTCTTGAAATAATGCGCTCGACTGAGGAAAGGTGCTGTGGAGGGCCGACTGTCCCAGGGGGACTGATTGATCAGCCGGACCTGGCGACCGGCGGGCTGAAGAACTGTAGTGCCACCTGTGACAGCTGCTGGCCGCATGTAGGGTACTTTCTTCTCATCCTTTCTCACGGATTCTGATGCACAATAAGCTTCTATGATAGAACATAGCTCCGCGTCTGTTTCTGTCCACTCGTCACGTGCTACTTTATTAAACCAGTGATTCCACCAGCGAGGAAGCACGCTACCCTTCTCATTTCTCGATCTCTATAGAATATTTCCCAACCTAATGTACCAATAAGGAAAACAGTATGTCAAATGATAGTATTCCTAAAACACACTACAGAGAGGGAGTGAGAGAGAGAGTGAGAGAGAGAGAGAGAGAGAGAGAGAGAGAGAGAGAGAGAGAGAGAGAGAGAGAGAGAGAGAGAGAGAGAGAGAGAGGATGGAGAGACATAGAGTAAACTGAAGAAGAAATAAATTGTGCTAAAAGAAAGAAGATTGTTCTAACAAAGGGTATTGATGATCCCAAATAAACCAATAAGAAGAACCAATATTAGATTGTGTAATGAAGAGGAAAAAACAACCCCTCATATAATCTTCGAATTCGAACTTTTGGTTCGGGAAAGGTTTGAATTACTGAGATTAATAAACCCAGAAAATAACATTCCTAAAATTAATTTAGTGTATAATCTACTGTTTGATTAGTGGTACAGGCCTATGTAGCTAAAACTGTAAACTGAGGAGATAGGTAATATAATAAAGGTTTCAGTGTTATGGGCATAGAACTCGGCTCCTACTTTAAAATAAATCAAGTCAAGGGACAATGATTGTATGGATGTTGCGGTACAAGCTGGAATTTCTTATTATTGAAAGTAGATCAATAATAACATTTTCTCTGCCAAGGCTTTCGCTCCCATACGTCCATAACAGGAACAAAGTAAAGGATAGTCTTATAATATCTAATTCCTTCCATATTTCGGTCATTCAAAATTATTGAACGGAACTTACCATGGTATAAAACTTTTATCTCTCAATTTTTGAATTGTTTGCACCCAACCTGGAAAAAAACTAAACGTATCTGTGGCCGATTTTCTTATCCTTACATGCTATATTGATTGTAAGTTACCTGTATTGTGTCTTAGACGCAGATTTGCAGCCTCGATGCGAAGCAAAGCTTATCAATTAGGCGCTCGCCTACTGATTCGAAGGTCACAGATTCAAATCCCGCCCAGTGGAATGGTCTTTAAATGTGCTCGAAAGCAACAGTCCCATGTCAGTAGATTTACTGGCGTGTAATAGAACTGAGGTGGAAGGAAGTTCAGATACATCGGTGGCAGTGATATAATCATGGCAATTGATAAACGATTTTATCTAAATCAGCTGTTACAACTTAAAAATGTTATTACTTTTTTTTCGTGGCGCATAAGGATCCTATGGGGAAGATGTAACAATGGTCCTTTATGAGTAAAAAATAATAGAATGGCTGTTAAATAAACTAAAAATAAAAAGGAAAGTGCACTGTAACTCCCGCATAACTCCAGGCATGTTTCCATTTAGTGTTTTCAACCGCTTCACAAAGGATAAAAGCCAAAATTCGGAACATTTTTAGTTTGTGTAAGACTATCCATCAGTTCTGCAGTGTTTCGCAATATTACATTGTTTGGACTGAAATATCAAAAAAGTTCGCCTTATTTTAACATTTTTCATTTACAAGAATGTCTGTCATAGCTAAATGTGTAATATACGGGAGTTATAAATCAGATTTAATCATTTTGGGGTTAGGGAAACTGTGACGTGTGTTTATTATAAACTATACATTTTAGAATTGGAATTGAAGTTCTTTTTTCTGTCAAACATAACCCAAAATACATTTTATCTGTTAGGTGCACATAGATGCTACAATTTTATTGACAGATCTTCTATTTGTTCATGAGAGATAAATACTTCATTAGGAAGTCGCAGTAGAAAATATTATTTTTATAAAACAATATGTTACACCCTAAAAGTATATTTCCTCTCTGTTAAAACTGCTTAATTTGCAACAATACGACAGATTTCAACCCTCTAAGCTTAGTAGAAGTTTTTTTAAAAAAAATTACAACTATGGCTGTAAAATTTAAACTTCTGGAAGGCTCAAAATAATTAATGTGCCCCCAAAACGGTGTATTTAAATCATCGTTTAATGTGCTACATAATTGTACTCACATCTCGTCGATTTATATAAATTACAAAACAAAAATATGTGTTTAAGCTATTTAGACGTCTTGTAACTTATGCCCATAGGGAAGGACAATGATTTCCACTGGTGAGCGCTTTCCGATATTACCTTGCAGTTGTACGAAGAGAGGTGAAGGTCATGTGCCGGCCCAAGTTTGAAGTGACATCTTTTATTCTCACTTTTACTTCTTCTTTATATAAATAGCGGCGTTTGAAAGTTTGAGAATGAAACATTTGAGTTATTCTCACTTTCAGCTAAAGGGAAATGGTGTAGAAACTGCAGGAAGGCGTTTAAATTCCAAACGTTTATCCGATATCTTGGCAAGTGGGTCGGTTATCTAACGATGCAGAAGCTCTTATGCCAGGTTATTTTTACAAACTTTGTCAGCTGTTGGGAGACAGGTGCTCTCTATCTCTGCACCACACACATACTGAGTTACTGAACGTTAATTTAATTTTTCCATGTAGACATGTTGTGGATTGTATCGGTGCAAGGTGCAAGTTGCGCTTAGAATAAATTACAGAAGTAATGCTAAAACAATTCGCTTACCTAGTTGCACACTTAAACTTCACGTTAAAATATAACTTGGGTATACTTTCTTTTAAATGGGCAACAAATGCATATACCTCAATGATATAAACGTTATTGTATAAATATTGATTTTAATTTCCTTGTGGAATAGGTTAAAAGTGTACAAAACAGTGCAGGTCTAAGCCTACAATAAAATTAAAATACCAAGTTATGTACAGTTGTGCCTTTCAGTAGCGTAAATTATTTACTATAGAAAATATTTTGTGATCTTTCGATTTGGAGGCAGTTTTTCGTTATATTAATGGAACGAGTGAGTGTGTGGTGTTTTAGGGCCCGTCGACTGCGAGGTCATTTTGGCCCGTTATATTAATGGAAGTAACAACAGTTCTGTGAAGTGCTTTAGCACGGTTCCAGACCTGGGGTTAGAAGGGTGTGAAATACCGAAAACGTTTTACACCAGTTTGGAATTTGTTTTATAGATGACTCTATGTGGAGCGTAAACAAGGCAATATAAACAGACCACGTTATTGGAATGCATATACATTGTGTAGTTTTTCATTGCTGTTCTGATATTTCATACATGTACGTAATTAATTTTATATCTTATACTTCATTAAACATTTACGTAATTTGAAGTGTTGTAATTTAGCCCCCTTTACGGTTAAATAATATTGATGATTTATTAAATATCAAACCTTAGTTCAGATGTGCAGCTCTGTTTATTTATAATCAAGAACATAAATAGAATAACAATTAAAATACTGGAAATACTGATAACTGGATCATATATACTTATTGGAAAATGGTATTGTGTAATTTTAGATTACGTTAATTAGATAAGCATACTTTGTTTTAGTGTTCAGAGTGCTAGCGACATAAAGGGTTCCTGAACCCCATTCTTGCCCTGGGCGAAAGAGATTATAGATCCATACCTGTAATAAATAATTGCATTACACTTATTAAGGCAATCATAAGCAAACTTTGCTATACTTTCTAAATCCACTTTATCCGTCTATTTGTTGGCAAGCACGCTCTGTAGAAGTCACAACTCCAGAGATCATTGAACAAATTTATCATTTAGTATGTAATACCGCAGATTAAAATTGTTTGAGATAACAGAGGCTGTAAACATATCAAAATAACATGCAGGTAATATTTTAAATAAGGGTTTGGGCTTTCACAAAGTCTGTGCAAGATGGGTGCCACGTTTATTGACATCTGATAAAAATTTGCAAAGGAAGATTGTTTCAGTTATGAATTTGGAACTCTACCGTAAAACGCTTAGTGCAGTTTTGAGGCAACTTATTGCCATGAATGAAACTTGGATACATCACTGCACTGCAAAAAGTAAATCAGAATCAAAACAGTGGATTGCGCCAGATAAACCAATTCCATAAAAGGAAAAGTGAATTTTGTCAGCTAACAAGGTTATGGCGAGTGTTTTCTGGGATGTAGAGGGAATTATTTTTTATTGATTGCTTGGAAAAGGGTAAAAATATCACTGGTGAATACTAAGCAAGCTTACTACAACGTTTGAGTGAGGAGGTGAAAAGTAAAAGATCTCATTTAGCAAAGAAAAATATCTTGTTTCTTCACGACAATGGTCCGGCCCATCGTTCAGTCACTGCAATGGGAAAAATTTGCGAATTTGAGTTCGAATTACTTGAACATTCACCCTATCTTACACAAACCTTTCGCCTATTCCTCTATCCACTTCATAGTAATCAAGATAAACATGTTATTGCTGTAGGTACAAGGGAATTCAGTGATATTCAAAGTTTTAAACATCTGGTCGTTATGTGATGTCTTTGATATTGCATTCTACTTGCATGACCAGCACTTAAAACAGATAACAACTTCCTAGTTGGAAAATGCTTTGGAAAATACAAACAAATGGAAATAGTTCACACCTGAAAAAAATTGTATCTGATATAAACTGTGCTTTAACGATCTCTTATGGTTTACTTGTTATTAAAAAGCCATCAAGAATGAAGAGGACTTCATACATAAAATTCAAGACATGCATTCTGTTGATAATATTTATACATATGGAATTTTAACGAAAATTGTTAGATACACTTTTTCAGAACATCCAAGTGTTCGAAAATTTCTTCATGTAAAGAGTTTCTTGACGTGAGGGATTTTCTTGTATATCTCCGTGCCGCATGCTTGGATAATTACTCTTTTGCTATAGTATTTTGTTTGACTCAAAACTTAGAATTCTGGTGAAATCTCACTATCGAAGTTTCGGATGGAATACAATACTTCCTTGCAAACATCTAGAAAATAAAACTATAACAAAGACATTCCCATAACAGGCATCCTAAATGTCAACAAGATATCTTACATTCTAGCTTAGTAAAGGCAGCTGTTATGTTGCAACTTGCAAATCAGTTGTCAGGAATATGGAGGCTGTTTTACAGGAGTTATATGATATCTTTACTGTAATTGCGTAGGCCGGGAAATCAATAGAAGCAGCGGCTTCACCTGCACAACCGCTTGTTTGTCCCACGTACAAGAGAGGCCAGCTTGAATGTTATCAACAACATGTGCTTCTCTAAAATCTGCTTCATGTTAATCGAGATAGACATTCATAGAAATTCAGACGAGATAGAATAGTAAATGGTCCAGAATCTTAAAGCTGTCCACAAACGTCGCGTGTAAACTATTTTACACAAAGTCCACGACCTTCCATTCCAAAAAAAATTTACTGTTTTATCAGTTTGGAGAAATAGTTCTTTTTTGGCCTTTAGGAAAATCCCACATGGCCATCGAAGGGAAAACAATAAAGGAAAACTTAATAAGAGTGGGAGAGACTAAATGTGTAGAACACTTTCTTGAAGAAATTGAATAAGAGCGTGGTATACGGGTTTGCAACATGACTGTAATAGGGTGATGGTGCTAACAGGAAAGGGAACAGAATGGTGAAGCAGGAGGCGGGAAATAGTGTTATTACAGATTTAGAAGTATAAATTTTGTTTTGTGTACCGTATATCAACTGTCTAATCGGCAGCGGTTTGTCGTTACGTGGTCTATCATGTTAGAGAAGAGCTGGTGTCAGCAAATTGCAATTAAAATATCTTCTCTCTACAGGTTTGTCAATGTTTGCTTCTGCGACAAAATTGTGTACAGGCTTACCAAATGTCACTGATATAAACTTTCAAGAGCTCTTTAACTAGATAACATATTAAATGGATGTTGATATCCCACCTCTTCTTTTTTAACATGTGTGTAACTAACGAGGAATGAAGACCAACTTTTATAACGGTTGTGTAATATGGAAAGGCCGGAGGCGCGTGCGTTTTTCCACAGGTATACTGTACATGGACTGTTATGTTATCGCTTTTGCATGTAAACAACTGCAGGTAGGTATAGTCTGACCATGACAACCGCCTCAGAGCGAGAGGAAACAAAACAGTCACGTTACCTTGCGTCTGCATGCACTTGCAAGGCAGTGCTCCATTATTTCGCTGAGTATTACACGACAGAGCGTTGAGGTGTCACACCTTCAGGTGACCAGCGCTGTGATCCTCCGTTATCGGGTGATTTATGGTCGATTAGAGGAGTGAAATATCAGTAAGTTGATGTACAGTAAGTTAGGAAACACAAATAGGGTGATTGGAAGCTGCGTGTGTCTATATGATATGTTTTCTAGCGCCTGCCGCTGTACCACACATTTCTGTCCAGAAGACATGATTACATCTGAACAGACTATACATACACTGTACTCACCGTGTATAAGCTGAGGTAAACATCTCTATGTTGCCAATTTGTGTCGATACGCCTTCTCGCTTTGCCATGTAGTACTGCGTTGCGTTGATTTCGACTTTGGCACATTTGATGGTCGCGCTGTTCAACTGACATCATTCATACTCTGTGTCCAGCTAACTTGTATCGCATACGAGCGCATATCTCTCCGGCATTTAATGATATGTAATAGATATATAATAAAGTGTAAAAATGTAACATCATATTTTTAATTTAAAAGTTATTCATATAAGTTTGCAATGTTCGAAAACTATTAAATACCAAGCTTTGTATTTAAGTTCATCCTCAGGGGATGTGATAGGAAGATTTTCAAGAAAATGACTCAACTCAAACTGCCCTTATATACAAACTTTCGAGCCTCTGACAAAGTTTCCCACAAGATGTTGGTCAACATAGTAGAGGTTCAATATCGAAGCTACCTATGCAATTAAAATACCATAATTGGAACAGAGATTGGACTATATCTGTTTCAATGGTATCTTATTTGATTTTAAATGTGTTAAATATTGGATATGATATATTAACAATTACCTGTGTATTAATAGGAGTAAAGCCACTAAATGATACTAAAATTGAACACATTCACACTAATATTACGTTTCTAGGAATTGACTTCGATGTTATAATTAGTTACCTTCCTAGCAATCATATTAATATTATAAGGACAACAAAATACAACACGAAACTAAGTTCAACGTCGCCAAAATCGTTATCGCTATGCTAACGTTCCTGTTTGACACAAATGCAGAGCTTCAACACGTCTCGTTAACTTTATCTCATTGTTGCATGCATCAACTTATGCTGCTAGTAATGTTTATGACGTGCACCCAGGTTAACCTCTAAATCGAAGCTGCACAGACTCTGAACACAACCCCAATATTCGCTCGTGAACTGCTTCGCTGCCTATTCCACTGCCCGCCGATTCCTCACCACGGAGCTGTACTCGGTGACTCAACTCATTTGACACTCGAAACACACTAAAATCACGAAAAACTATTCCACCAGGCCTCGTATCAGCTCTTATATAGCCCTGCCGGGCGCGGGAGATGGCACCAGTATTCGAATGTTCTCAGTGTATATTCTCGAACTGTATTGCACAGTAAGAACACGACTCGCTTCGAGACGTCAGCTGGTGGCCTTCCTTGAAAGTCCCCGTTGTGACAGTATGTTGGCCAGCTAAAACATTTGTCATCTGTTTATAAAAATGAATTACTTGCTGTATATTGAGCTTTTACTGTCAGCTATCTGCAGTATGACGGGGTCTTAAATCCCACTCAGTTACTCACACTTCAATTTTACGCTTTGTTTTTGAGGTAGTCGTGACTGTTCTACTATGTTATTTAAACTTTCAGAAAAAAGTCTTTAGAATTTAAAGTAAGAACAAATATGCTTCAAACTGTATCATGATGTTTATAATGTAAGAAAGTATTTTATTATTGGAATTAGTTTAATTAATATATGTAACTATACATACTCTATTACAGCTTAAGCAGTAAATATATAAATAACTAAACATTTTCTTCAAAAATGTGACAATATATGACAATATTTAATATCTCGACAAGTTATATATATATATATATTATGACGACCTGATCTTAGTTTGTGAAAATTAAGGAAGACGTGGCCAGGTCGAACACGCAGGCAATTACTCAGAGTAGAACTACATGCTTTGGCGAGAGGTTGGGGTTTCTCCATAAAGGTTTCATTTCTACAAAGGTAGGGTAAGGCTAATTAAATGTGGAATTCACTTAATAAGAATATTTACTACAACAAGCACATTACAAAGGCGGCCATAACGGCCATTTACCTGCTCAGAAGTGGAGTTGCCTACAGATACGTGTTATCTAGCCAAGAGCTAGTCCAAGAGAGAGCGCCTATCGCTTACACATTATTCATCCAGTCATAAAGGAGGGGATGGAGTGACGTCACACATACTACTCCTTAATTTGATTGAATTTTGCATAACTTTACAGAAGGTAAATTTAAATGATTTCGTATGACAATTAGAGTTTAAAATGTTTGACACAGATTATGTTTTATAATAAGCTTCAATTTTTTGTTAGAAGGTTTATGTCTACATAAAATAAATGTTGCGTTCCTAAACTAAATTACACCGCGATAATAGATGTCACTGTAAATACACATTTTTAAACTCTGGAATATTTTTAGGAAAGGAAAAATGTTTTAGAAATAGATATACTGTGCCTATGTACCGTATAGCTATAAAATGAAAAAAAAAATAGTTCCCCATCAAATTTGGTGTTTAAGTTCAACGTCTTCCAATTGTATGACACGAATATTTGCAAGTCAATTGCCGTATCCTAAACCATTCCTTGCATTTTTTTATTGAATTTTTATTTCAATTGCTCAGCACAGTTGATGCTATACAAATTGTGGAGCTATATACATAATACAAATAATAAAATTAAAGTATACAGGGAAAGAGGATACTCATATTAGAGTCCTCAAGCAAACTGGTCTGATTAGTGTCAGTATAAATTAAATAACTTCTTCATTACATAATAAATAAACATTATAGAAATAAAATGTCCTGTGGCAAGCGTGACTTCAGTGTTGGTGCAGCATCAAGGCGACGTCCAAGTTGGAAGAATAAAGCACCTATAACATAAGGAAGAAAGGTTTAATGCCCTTTTGTTTCTCCAAAAGTGCTGTTAATCCCACTTGCTAATATTCTATATGATTAAAGTTTTTATATGACAAATAAAATGCATATCTTGAATACTGTGCAAATGCCCTATGAATTACGCTTTATTTTGAGTGACATTTGTGCAACTGGTAAGGCATAAAAGATAGACAAAACAGAAAACAGGCCTTTGTATTCGTGCTACTAAAGTGATAGGCAAGCTGAGATAGTTACCTTTTGTGTAATAGGAGAAACTTAATTGTAATATATGTGCATAAATTCAACTGGCCATAATTAATATTCAAGAAACACTTGAAAACCAATAACTTTAAGTAACAAAGTTAACAGTAGCCTCACACAATCAATACTTAAGTCCAGAAAACTCCCTTTAAGAGATGCCACCAAATAACAATCATAAATTGACTGTAGATGTACTTGTACTTCTGTGCCTCATAAAATCTTTAAATAATTGGGGAGATGAACAGCGATCATAATAATAAGAAGTGCAGTACTTTCCCTAGAAACGGCTACAGACCTTTAGAAAATATCAGTGAGGCGCATAAGGGTGAAGGCCCGGCTACACTGAGCAGCTAATCTTGCTGAATTGCAGGTCAGACAAACGGAAGACTAGCGAGAGCTCCATATACCACAAGCTAAAATAACGAAAAGCATGTGCAAAACACAAACCATAAAAAAATGTGAGAGGTCCTTAAGTAGGCACCACAGAAGATATGTATTTACTAGTGCTGTAGATAGATAAAACATTTTAATCGATTAACCATGTTACTTTAATCGATTAATCTATCGATTAATCGAGATATTATCTGTTCGAATATTAGGTGTAAGGATTATATAAAGTACTTCAATACTCTGTATATTTGACACTATTTATGAAACTTTTAAATATTTAGATTCAAAATTTGTGTTTGCATCAAGTGCACATGCTTTATATATGTATTGAATTAGATCTACAATATTTTGTATGAAGTAATTTGTAATTACTTGGATGGGACTAAGGGTGTGTTTCAAATGATAATTCAAACTACTAATACTACCACTATAACTAAATGATTTCCCACAAACTTTACAGAATACTTTTTGTCTGTCAGACAATTTACCACATTCATTTAGCTTAAAGCCAAAATGTACACCTAAGTTTCCCTCTCAAATTTTCGTATGCCATATACTTAATTCAACTCATTACAAAACGTTTTTCGTTATTTTAGCTTTTCTAGCACAAAACATTCACTCACTGTCACGAATTCAGAAACGTTACTGGCTTACTGCAGTTTACAGCAAAGTTACAGAATCATCAGCCCCGAGAAGAAGCATCAGCTGCGTAAGCGAAGTATTTGGTTCAAGGTTGTACAGCTCAGTTTATGCTAGCAAACGATAAATAATCATGTGTATACGAATTTATACGATATGTTGTCACATACAAGCTGTAAGGAAAGAAACCTCTCTGACAGTATCTGTATGTAGTTACGCACCTCTTAGAATATTTCACAACAGAAGTGTTATTTAGACTATCTCGGGGTTCAGAATGATTTCTTTTAGCTATCAAAGTTCAAAGAGCATTACGTGTCTAGTGAAAGCTTAATGCGTTGGAAAGGCTGTTTATGTTGGAAGCAATATATCAAAACAAAGAGGGTCAAATTTGGCTAAAAGAGTTTCGATTAATATTTATTGTGATCGATTAATTTTAATCAACTCGATTATTCGATTAAAATTTTTAATTTTTAAACTAAAATAGAAAATCAATCGATTAATCGTTTCTCGCAGCACTCTATTCACTCTATTAAGTATCCAATTAATGTTTTCTAACAGCAATATATGATCTATAATTGTAAATGAAGGAACAAAATACTCAAATACCAAAGTGCCGAACTTAAATACTTAATATATGATAATTTGTCAGTAGAATAGATCATGTGAATACAAAGTGAATATTTAACACGTCTTTCATCCGCTCTAAAAACAAGCACTTCTTTATTGATTTTACTCTCACTAATTTTAATTCTTTATTGTGATTATAAAGTATATTTGAAATGTTATTTTGAATGATGACTTAATATACTTACAATATTGCCAAAACATTACTTTTACCTATTAATTTCAACAAAACCATTTGTGCCTGCCTCTAAATCACGGAAGTATCGTATCTGCTTACGTTCAACAGGTCCTGAGTCAGTATCTCAAACAGGTTCAATTACCTGGATAAAGTTTTCTCATGGTTTTCCCTTATCCTGAAAGATGCACGTCCGTAACTCTAAGCTCTATGAACGCTGGGCTCATTTGACCATCATTTCATTCATCGTCCGATATCACTTAACACTGAAGGACGCAAATTACACACAGAAAAAATATTTTCAGGTGTACTAAAACCTTGAATGGCCTTGTAATACTATGACAATATTAATATCTCCCTATAAATTACAATAAACTGCTTTCGCCCGCCTCTATAGAGTGGTGGTGGCATGTCTGCCTTAAATTCAAGAGGACCCGAATTTGAATCTCGGGTAGGGTGAAGTTTATTCCGGGTTTTCCCTTATCCTGAAAGATGAATGTAAGGTAACTCTAAGCTCTAAGGACCATGGACTCATTTGAGGATAATTTCATTCATCGTCCGATATGACTTAACGTTCAAGGACGTTAATTAAAACAAAAATGTTCCCGTGTGCAGTACATTCTTGGAGTTCCTTCTTTTTTGGCACCAAACTCTCGTTTTCACACTCGTTCTCGCTTGAATGTTGACTTTCTCGAGCTCGCATATATTCAAGTTTTGAATATTTCTGCTCTTTTTGTTCGCCTGAAAGGGAAACGTCGCTCCTCCTCCTGTCACTTTCCTTAACCTACAAATTCTGTGTGTGATTGCTGTAGACGTCGATTGATTGCACTGTCGACGCCTGCCTTGTGTTGCTGGGTTTGCTCAAAGGGGATGTTTTCTTTGAGGGCCATGCCCGTTACATGTACAAACAAGTAAATGAAATCTACTATAATGTCTTCCGCCTTTTGGTGAATTTTCTCACATCCGCAAGCTCTCGTTCACTAGTTACGGGGAAAACGGGTGAAAAGCAGAAAGTAAATAAATAAATGTGTTACATTTAAATGACTTCTTTCCAGTTTCACCGTAAAATGTACTTCAGCGGAGGGCTCCAGATATTTATGGTAATGGCATTTTATGACGTTGTAGGTTCAAAGTGTTGCAGATATTCACCGTGGTTTTAGCATTAAACTCAGATAAATTATATCAACAACCAAGCACAATTATTCGTTAAGTCACTCGTGAGTACAATTTCTTACATATAACACATAGAGTTCACGAATGTTCTGGGGAGACGGGGAAAGCATCTTCCAGGAACATCTGGTCGCATCTCGAGGACGTTCGTTGCGTTTATGTGAGAAAGGCCTCCCAGTCTCTGTCTCTTCAGAGGGTCAGTCGATCGACTGATCTCCGGTTTTCACACGATCGGCTCAGCCAATGGCCGCTGCTTCAAAATATTTGTCTTAATATTACAGGCTGAATAAATTGCGCTCAAAGCTATTCATTGCTATGATGGAGCAAGATGTCTTTACCTTTAGTAACTACCAGTAAAAAAGGACGCGAGCATACGCAGTAGATGACTGAACTGTCAAGTTAATTCTCTAATTCAAAGTGTACATCTTATTCGTGTTCTATGGCCGTGGGATATAAAATTCCTAAATTTTGTGGCATATTTAAAGTTCATGATATGAAGCAAAAACATGGAAGAGACATTCGTTTTGGCTTTAATATGATATATAGATATGTGATATATAGAAGGAAGTAGTACTGCCAGGTCTTCAAGAATGGTTATAAAACGAAATTTTCATTACTTTACCTGCAATGTCTGTACACTTGCTGCACGGAACGTTTTATGCATGCACAGTTTAAATGTCAGAAAAACTACTTGGTTTCTCACAGCACTTTCAGCGCATACACTGCACACCAACTTCCGTAGGATATTACCGTGCATAATCATGTAGAATGAAAGGAAAAAAAAATAGAGAGAGAAAGAGGGACAATAAGGACATTAATTTCGTATAGAAAAACATATCAGAATTGACTTACGGATCTAGGAAAACCTAAAATCATAATACCTGGCCTATGTGAATTGTATATATGTAACTGCCCATTACATAAGCGAAGCTCGGAATTATTTTGATCCTAAATTTAAGACATTTAGCTCTAATAAATAACAAACAGTATGAAATGCAAGATTTCCTTCAAAGTTTGGCAGTTAAGGGACTGTTTGTTTCTGGGTTATGTTCATAGACATTGACAAGCCTTTTTCTAAAATTTCTCTTTTTCTTTTTTATTTACCGAGAGGGATGCCTCAGGCAATTTATTCTGTGGCCCGCAATCGAAAGGTCCGTGTTAGATTTCCGTTTTTTTTATTTTTAATTTACGTCCTCCAACGTAAAGTCATATCGGACGGTGAATGAATTGGGTGAGTCCAGGGTCCATGGAGCTTAGAGTTATCCGAAATTCGTCTGGAAGGATAAGGAAAAACCCCGGAAAAACCATATCCAGATAACTCACCCTGACCGAGATTCGAACTCGGGACCTCTTGAACGAGAGGCAGACACGCTACCATCTACGCTACGGAGGCAGGCTAGATTTCCGTGGTTGACCTACCTGACCCATGGGTTTTTTTCGGGGTTCTTCCCAAATTTCCTGTCCCTTAATGTCACCTCCAATATCATTTCATATCTCTCATCCGGTGGTTTCTTTCAGGGTAGAAGTGTCGGTGGGTGTCTCGGCGGTGCATGGGGGTGATATGGTCTGAGTGAACATTTTCTCCTCCGGCGGGCCGGTCTAGTGGCTTGAGGCTGTCGGGATGCAGTTATGCAAGATTGTCTGGAGTATTCCTTGCTCTGGGAGGCGCATCCGGTCTCCGACCCAACCTTGTGTCTGTTTCGGGGCCACGGTAGGTGGGATGACGATAGTCCAAAACTAACCGCCGGGGAGTTTCTATCTGGTAAGGTATGGATCGACTGCCCTCTGTTTCCTCTCGCCTCATCCTCCCTCCCAGGGGTGCCCCACTTGGGGCATAGGTACAAAACATCAGCCTGGTCGAGTTGCCGAAGCTCCTCCAATCCATTCCACTCTTTTATTTAAAGAGTTCTCAAAATATGTATATAGAATCTGACTATCGAATTTTTACGATAATTAAGCACTGATGGAAAACGTAAAAATGAATCGTCGGATGAATGCCACCGAAAATTTAAGTGTGGTGTCTCAAGTCAGAGCACTAGATGATGGTAAAATGTTATCAAATTTTATTTCTTCGAAAACGGTTCCTATATTTTGGTTAAAATACCAAATGTCCATCTTGAGTTAGGTATACATTCTCTAGAATTTTATATAATGGAATACGTGATTCACAGCGGGCAGCGGGACACGTAAATATTGATACAACTGTTGAGGAGATTACAAAATTAGAGCTAACTCCTTGCCATCTCCCAGCCTAAGGCTAAAACGAAAACTTACCTTACCTACGATTCCAAGTCCTATCAAGGACTTAACAAACGTTAGGCTCGCCACGAACCTACCAGACAAAACCTGAAATTTACCAGCCAAAATTTGAAAATATGTTTAAAATATGCAGTTTCTAAGAAATAACCCTTTGTAGGTTTAGTGTTTACTTGATTTGAGTTTTCCATTAATTTAACCAACATTATAAAATGTTGTCCATTCTTTTGTCTCTCCTCAATCCAGCTCTCTCCTCTCTCAGGGAATTCAGCATAAGGGTTAACATATTAAATAATAATAATAATAATAATAATAATAATAATAATAATAATAATAATAATAATAATAATAATAATAATAATAATAATAATAATAATAATAATAATAATAATAATAATAATAATAATAATAATAATAATAATAATAATAATAATAATAATAATAATAATAATAATAATAATAATAATAATAATAATAATAATAATAATAATAATAATAATAATAATAATAATAACAATAATAACAAAAATAATAACAAAAATAATAACAAAGATAATAACAATGATAATAACAATGATAATAACAATGATAATAACAATGATAATAACAATGATAATAATAATGATAATAATAATGATAATAATAATGATAATAATAATGATAATAATAATAATAATAATAATAATAATAATAATAATAATAATAATAATAATAATAATAATAATAATAATAATAATAATAATAATAATAATAATAATAATAATAATAATAATAATAATAATAATAATAATAATAATAATAATAATAATAATAATAATAATAATAATAATAATAATAATAATAATAATAATAATAATAATAATAATAATAATAATAATAATAATAATAATAATAATAATAATAATAATAATAATAATAATAATAATAATAATAATAATAATAATAATAATAATAATAATAATAATAATAATAATAATAATAATAATAATAATAATAATAACGATAACAATGCATTCTATATTAACCAAAACTTCGTTTGAAAAGTATTCGTCTATACAGTAATAATTGAATTATATTCAGAATTACATTTTATTATCAAAATTAAATAAACATCCTGTATACACCTAATTTCAATAAAAATTTCGTGCATAGAATAAAATGGTTCTATAAGAACCAATTACTAAATGTAGGTTTAATGGTTTTAACAGAACAAGTTATACCCTAAGGTCAAACCATGTTATGAAATTGTATACTCTTGCAAAACGTTGCATCGTTCTGCCCGCCTCTGTAGTGTGTAGCGTGTCTGTCTCACCTTCAACAGTTCCCGAGTTTGAATTTCGAACAGGGTGAATTATCTGGATAAAGCTTTTTCCGGGGGTTTTCCTTATCCTGAAAGAGGTATATCAGTAACTCTAAGTTCTATGCACACTGCGCGCTTTTGAGCATAATGTCATCATCTTCCGAAGTGATTTAACGTTGGAATATTTAAATTAGATTGCAATTTAAGATAATTTCTGTGATTAATGATACGTATTTCTGATCTCAATTTATAGTTATTAGTATGTTATGTATATTAACCAAACAACTGTAAATGAAAAGGATTATGTACAGTCATTATTATCAATTGAATAACTAAGGTTCATTACATATCTTGTAGACATTTTAAGGATATTTACGACATTGTCATGAACATTTAAAAATAAGCCACCTTTTACTGATTTTAGTCTATAAAAATAGAGTAAGCATTTCTGGATCCGAAGAATTCTTAGATAGCATTTCCGCACCACTTTTAAATGCTTTATTTGGTTTTGAAAATTACGTAGAAGCTAGTGTTAGACATAGATTCTAGTTCTTTATCCTTGCTTTCTCGCTATTGAAATTTTCAGTATTTTCCTTCATTTAAAATGCTTCTTGCGTCGCTGGTGTTAGACTAATAAATCTTGCAACAAACATTCACAGAGACACAGTGAGTAGAAATTTCCGCAGGTTTTACTGTCAGATGCCTTGAATTACACTTTCTTTATTTCAGAACACCAAACTTTCAACTTTAAGGGCAAAATAGCCATATTCATAGCTTTAGAAATGTCAAGAGTCTAAAGTTATTGAGACATAGAGAAACCTAAGGCAGTTTCTGGGAATCTGTTGTTAAAATAATATACCAGAATTTAAATTATTCTGTCGTAAGGGACTTTTTTGCTGACGTAAAATAAATAAATTTGGCCATTACTTATAAACTATCAAAGTGAAATAACTTCGGGCTATATCGTATTTACACCATGTTACATCTATGGTGTACCTTGATTTGTTTAGAATTTCAACATTTCAGTCATACATATCCTTAACTATTTCAGTGGATACATCAAGGCACTATAACATCCTGTACGTAAAAAATAAAAATAAAAAAGTAAAATAAAAATCTGTAAAAGCTTTGGCAGCTAACTTCTTAAACCAGAGCTAATATGCCATTTTTAACATTATTCACAGTACATTCATGCCCGCCTCGGTAGCGTGGTGGTAGCGTATCTGCCTCACGTTCAAGAGGTCCCGAATTCAAATCTGGGTCAGGGTGAGTTACCTGGATAAGGTTTTTCCGGGGTTTTCCCTTATCCTGAAAGACGAATGTCGGGTAACTGTAGGCTCTATGGACCCCGGACTCATTTGAGCATCATTTCAGCCATTGCATTCATCGTCCGATATGGCTTAACGTTGAAGGACGTAAATTACAACAACAAAAAAAAACTACATTCGTACATACAACATCGTTTACATATAAATTTATACACACACACACATATATTGCATAATTGTGTATAACAAATAAAATAATTACTGACCTGTACAGTGAAGGGGGTAGTGTCAACATTTCTAATACTTTTGTTAAATATTTGACGTTTATTGCTCAGATACCAGATATCTTAAGTACTCATATCTCTGGCGCAGATGGAAAGTTATTTCTCTGACAACACAACAGATATTTTTATTGTACACAGTTTAAAATTTTTATATATCACACTAAACAAGCATTTCATTACTCTCAAGCGTTAATTAACGTCATATAAGGGTCTCGTTATGCTCTTGACTTATACTTAATTATAATTAATTAGACTGAAAAAGAAATTACAAAAAATTTAACATGCCCGTGATACTGTTTCATATAATAAATCTTGATACATGCGCTTCATTAATACAACAGATTTAGCAGGAATTTCTGCTAGCATGCTACCTTTAATATATACTTAGTAACATTTCATTCTCCATGATGTAATACTTCATCCTTCGTCCAGACAGCCGTGACTTTGTGACAGACAACAAACAGCTAACCTCTAAACTGATTTATTTCCACCAAAATCGTTATTTCTTGCTAAGGTACAATCATTATTTCTTTTATACAAATAGAAAGCGTCTCTACAATGTTCTTTGAAGTCTCTGCAGCACGTACCCTTTCTGCTTCTGACCTACATACAGGTCCACCTCTAACACGGAGCTACACAACATAACTCCTACAGTGCGATACATATAAATCTAAACCATTTCAATAGGCCATAACTTTTGGACCAATTACAGGATACACGTGCAGCTTTGGAAGAATATAATACACACTTGGCAGATTACATTATTTATATCTCAGAGAAAATGTTGGAAGTGTCCTCCACCAGCATCTATATATGTTTGCACTTATCTCACCATATTCTCTGAAGTTTTACGGAGAGTATCCTCGTCAATGTTACTTATTTCGGTTCAAATAGATTGCTTAAGAACATCAATTGTCCGCGGGCTGTTCTTGTACACTCTATTTTTAGATACCCCCAAAAGAAAAACTCTGGTTACGTTAGGTCAGGGGATCTGGTGGTCCACAGATATTTTTTAAGATTATTTGATTATCAAAGAAGCTGGTTACAAGCTCCATGGTGTCATTAGATGTATGGCACGTTGCTCCATCTTGTTGGAAATAGCATTCTCTCAGTTCGGTATCATCTCCGTAAAACTTCAGAGAATAGTGCAGAGACGACTGCAAACATGTACAGATGCTGGTGGAGGACATTTCCAACATTTTCTCTGAGATTTAAATAGTGCAATGTAATCTCCTAATTGTGTATTATATTCTCCCAAAGTTGCACGTGTGTCCTATTATTGGTTCAAAAGTTATGGCCTATTGCAATGGCTCAGGTTTATATGGATCACACTATATATTCACATGTAAAATGCTCCAACAGCTCGGCGAACCCTCAATAGTAATGGTACTTACTGATACGTTAACTGCTTTCTGCAGTGTTCCACGGCCTGCCGACCCCTTATCACGGAACACCATACTCACCTCGAGGCACTGAGGTGCTGACTGATTCACTCTCACTACTACTCACTGATCACTCAGCCTTGCATGGGCTTTTATGCAGGTGCCCCACGGTATTCTGCGACCACAAATATCTTCAAAATGAAACAAAATATGAAAATTACAATTGACCAGGAATGTACATATGTCAGGGGCTGACACATTGAGAAGGTATGCACGATCCATAAAGGTAAACAAATAAAACTTAACACCAAGTTGCGTTATTTTAAATTGAACATGTATGTTTATTGTATCAAAATGAAAACTAGAGCTATAGTTAGTGATGCACTTGGCTTCACGTTTGTGAAACTCATACATTCTGAAATACATGGCAGTTAGAGGATGGTAATGGCACCACCGTTCCTGACATAATACAGCGCATGTACTTCTGTGCTCAGGGCAGGGGTTGCTTGCACTAGCTAGTAGCCTGCTGTAAACAAACTCATATCAGCTCGGCACGTTCTAGCTTCAGTGTACTAGTGTCTCCTGATCTGGTCTGCTGTCATACTGTAACATAATTCATGACGTTTCGGATATTGTTTTCCATATTTACACATTAAACCGTGTTTTCGTGTGGCGTGTAACAGTTGCCGTCATCTAGTCGATATGCCGGCCCTAAACGTAAAAAGAAAACCTGGGTATTATTTTAATTTACGGCGAATGTCGCAGAAATGCAACTGCAGCTGTTGCATTGTACACTGAACGCTACCCAGATCGACGGTCTCCTTCGCCTCGTACCAATGCCAACATCTGCAGGAAACTCTGGGAAACAGGGAGCATGACTCCCACAAAGAGACAACGTACAAAGACAACGACTGTCACTGGAAACGAAATTGCTGTTCTGGCTGTTGTAGCACACAATCCTGAGGAGAGTGTGTGACAGATTGCACGAGATGCAGTAGTGTGAGCTGAATTTTGCAAAGGCATATCTCACAGCACCAGGAACTGTACGAGAATGACTTTGAAACTCGCATTGTATTCTGTCGTTTTACACTTCAGCAGTTGCAAGGTAAACTATCATTCCTAAGTAATACGTTTACGGACGAAGCTTCATTTACGAATCATGGTCATGTCATGGTCATGTGAATCTGCACTACTGGTCTGTGCAAAATATCCACTGGATTCGCCAAGTTGCTCATCAATGGCAGTGGAGTGTCAATGTTTGGTGTGGTATCATTGGTAACCGTATTTTAGGTCCCAATTTTTATCAGGGAACATTGAACGGACAGCGATGTGCATCATTTCCGCAACACACTCTACCCCTCCTCATGGAGGATTTGGGATTGGAAACGCATCTATTAATGTGGTTCCAGCAAAAGGATGTCCTGCATATTATGTACAACTTTCCAAAGGCGTTGTGGATGCGAGGTTTACAAATAGGTGGATAGGACGGGCAGGTTCTGTGCCATGTCCAGCTCGGTCTCAAGACCTGACGCCTTTAGAGTGGCACAAAAATGTTTGATATTTTAGGATTACAGTTTAATTCTGTTAAATGTAGTAAGATGAATGTTCCAATGTCTTTATGATTTGTTGAGAATAATCATCGTTGCAATAAAGGTAAAATGGCTGAGGGTATTAGGTGATAGATTGAACGGAGGGTTCTAGGATATATTCATTTGCGAAAGGGACCAAATAAGGTTGGTTTTTTTAGTATTTTCTCTGGGGCACAGTATAAGTTACAGTGTATCAAGAACTGCCAACGCCAGAAGAGATATGCAGCATCATATTACTGCGGCGTGTGCGGTAATAACTGTAGAAACACTGCAATCCGTGCAACACTCTCTTGTTACCAGATTCCAAAAGTGTATTGATGCAACCGGAGGGCACTTAGAACGTCTGTTGAAGTGACTCGGTTTTATCGGACAAGGCGCTACTGGTGCTTTGTGGATCGTTTTCCATGCCGGCTGTAATGCACAACAATGAAGTTTCTGAGTGCTATAGACCACTATTAAATGTGTCTAGAAAAGCAAAACCAAGGTGTTATCACTAATTGTAGCTCTAGCTGTCATTTTGTTAGAATAAACATACATGTTCTATTTAAAAAGCGCAACTTTGTGTTGGAAGTGTTATTTGTTTACCTTTATGGATTGTGCATGCCTTCTTATTGTGTGAGCCCCTGACATAGGTAAATTCCTGGCCAATTGGAATTCTCATATTTTGTTTTGTTTCGAAGATATTTGAGGTCACAGAGTTGGGTGGGACTCCCTGTATATCTGACTGGTGTGGTAGACCTTAATGAAATTGGAATGGCAGTCGTGGAAGATATTTTAGCGTAGTAATAATACGACTCGCTTCCTGACATCAGTTGATTTTGAACGCGTGTTTATTTTTCACGGTAACTTGCTTCCTCTTGGTGTGGTCATCCAGAAGCTGACCTTGAGTGCGTGTTACTCTCTCACGGCGGACTTGCGCGATCGCCATTGTGACAGTGTTATCCAAGGCTCATACCTTTATTCTATAGAATGTGCAATTAGACGACCCTATTTTTATCTTTCCTTAGAGCGTCTATATGGCCGTAAAGAAATGTACATTCTGATCAACTATACTGTTCATTTATTTCTCTGCTGTTGTAATGAGAACTTGCTTTGTCTTAGGTAAATAGATTTACAGGTTCTCCTGCAGCATATTCACAAGTTCATGACGTCATCCACAAAAAAATTCAAAAATTGATCAAAATGTTTTATTCTGAGCTGTGTACAGAATCAAAACATTTATTTTTTACCATCTCTACCATTTTCATAGTAGATACGGAAGGTATTGCATTCTATCCAAAAATTAAACACCGACATTTCACTGAAGACACTGCTTTTATGAATCCCTTGATTCAAAAACATTTTTAAAGAAAAGCTTAGCACAAAAACAAAAAGTCGATAGAATACCAAATTTCGGAGTATGCAACACGAAAAAGTTCAAGAAAATACCCGCACCTAGTCATGAACCATGGGAACATTTTTCGAACATTTTAATTATTTCAGAAATAGCTCTAACGATTTTGATTAAAACCTCACATGTTTAAGATATTTTGTGCCAAATATGATGTATGAATTGAATTTTCTGGAAATATTCTGTAAATGACATTGATAATTCGTAAACCGTAAAAGATAGATAAAAACCAAATACAACATGTAGACATGGTTGATGGACACAATTTATGTGTTCTGACATAAGTTAATGTATTACATATATTTAATTATTCGTTTATTTAATATTAATATATTTTAAGATATATATTGGTTAATATACAGTGGAATCAAACTACTTCGTATTATTCTCTATATTCTCAAATGCTTCTAGTTTTCTCAAATGGCAAGTCGCAACCCCTGTTCGTTACGAGGTTATGCAAACATCATGTAATTTTAACATCATCACATAGCAACACGCTCTACATGTGAATCGCTAGGGAATATGTAAATTTCAACGGAACGTTTAGCTTAATTATAAATCAGTAAGAATAATAAAACAAGCTCCTGAGTAGCAAAAGTTATGTGAATATATCACATATTCAAGTGCTATCGCTATTCCGTGAGGTCATAAATGTAAACCATGGCATTACAGCCCGCTAGCGGACCAGAGCCTGCCCACCCAACTGCCGGTCTCACGCCCACATAAGCAAGGCATAGATCGGTGTTAACCGATGCGGGGAGATGTAGTCAGCATCACTTATCAGCAGCCGGAAAGTTAACTTTCTAGAACAGGGTTCGCTCCCTATCGCAGCTCCTCAATTTTCTCACAATGCTGAGTGGGCACCCGTCTATACCCGAGAGTTAAAATATCCGCACCCCTAGGGGTAGGGTAGATTCCGGACGCGTTCCGTGGGAGGTACAAGATTCTAGCCCACTACGGCATAGCACAGGTGGAGAGGGTAATTAATGTGAGTACTATCAGTATTCGGTTTCCCTTTGTACCCTCAACGAGATATAAAATTTAAATGTTTATTCAACTTTTTGTCTTAATTCATAGAAAAATTTGCTTTCGTAAGTTGTAAAATATATGATGATGGATAGTGGAAGCGCTGTGAATGTAGCAAGTCAGACTTTGTATTAAATTATCGCAAATTGTAGCAATCGCCCAATGTATTCTAATACGTCATAATCAGGTTTTGATTGTTTAGTATCACTATTGGTAACGAAATCTCCATACTAATAGGTAATTATCATTGCGTGGGTCAGAAAACTCGAACGCTGGAATCGAAACTCGACATCCCGAATGCGATTCACAGCTTTGTCCGTAATTTATTAATTCCCTCCTCACATTAGACTTCGAAGTAAGACTGCTTGGCAACACTTTGCTAAAACTGAGTCTAATTAACATCTGAATCTCTCGCTCTTTAAAGTGTGATTTAGAGGGGGAATTGAGAGTTTGATTAGGAAATAAAAACATTAGGTTCTCAAAGCGGAAAGGTAATTAGGCAACAGAGAATTCGTTCATAAATTGACTCGGAAGTGATTTATCACTCAGAAATAAGGAAAGAGCAAACGGAATCTTCCGGTTGGTAATTGATTTCTGTTCCTTTCCCTGTTTATAACCCTCGGGAGTGTAGAAGAAAATACCAGACTGTATACCCGGTCTTTTAAACCCGTAAATTAATTAATCTGTATGAAAATTGCACATATTTTCAACAATATGCAGCTTCGGATTTATGATTTTTAATTAACCTCCTCTAACGTTAAGTCATATTTAGGGTACGATGCTACATTTATATGCATTTCTTCTCACAGTGTTCTAAAAGGTGTTTATACATAAGCTTCATAGTAGTCCAAACTTATGTTTATAGAAATGGATTTCTTACACATATCGTTGTAGTGACAAGAGGCTCAACTGATGTCAAAAACGGGTCGCTGTGTGATGACTTTCAAATGTTCTTTGCATCAGAAAAATATAAAATACTTTTAATCTCAAATCATAACAAAGAATATTAGATATGGTCAATGCTTAAAAATGTTTGACAACTGGTGTGTTTTATTCGAGTTTTCCGGTTTCACCCGCCATTCATTCAGTAAGTTTTTTCATCATCACCTTTCTATTCATCGATCATAATTTTCATTTATCATCAACTTCTATCTGACTCTGGTAATAGACATATATAAAAGTTGAAAGATCTTGACAAAATTCACCGTCTGGAAAAAATGTGGCTGGTTCACAACATGGGCACGCGAAGATACTACAGTCACCGGTTTCATTCTGTAAACAAGTTTGTGAGCATGGGGCATAACGTTAAGAGTAACATCACGAAACTGTACTTTGGTTACCGACGTAAGCAAGCATGACGAAGCGTGGCACTTCAGAAAAAGAAAATAAAATAAAGATCTTAACATCGAATAATTAGGCTAAAACAGCTGAAGAAGAGACCGTAAATCTAACTGGCATAATGTATTATGTGTAGGTATAAGTGAGACTGTCCAGTTTTTAGCTGTACATCTCGAAGGTCTCAACGTCAGTCTGTACGAAAGCCTCGTCTTTTGGAAAGTTCACTCGCCGAGAAGGCGAATGCAAGTCCTGCAGCACTCGTTAAAACTTCACTAGGAGAAGAGCCGTATTTCCCACACACAGACGTTCAATAGTCGTTAACTTACCACAGAGTTCCACAACGTTCGTGAATTGGGAAACCTTCGGAAGACTCTGTTCGTCATACCGCTTAAGTTGCTTATGCTAGACGAAAGCGCTACTTATCTCTATTTACCTTTCCATTGCCCGGCGCGGCCTCTCGATAATCTTGACTGTGGGAGCTGCTTCGGTCCCTAAAATATCAGGTTTGTCAGCTTTTGGTTTAGGCAAACAGTTCCTGGGTATCACTATTGCTCCGCAGGTTCAGCAACATCCGGAAATAATGTAAAAACATTATGGAAATGATTTCGAAAGTTCTCTGTGCTCAGAAGTAGGAGATAAGAAACAAGGAAATAACACCTTGGTATTCATTGTCTGTATTATAACAAAGAGGCAGAGATAATAATTTAATTAAAAGCTTTTTGGTGACTTTAGAAGCAAATAAGATAAGAAATAAAGGTATATGTTAAGAACATTCTTAATTCCTACAAATTTCGATGCATTTATTCGGCTCTTTTAATAACATATGTATTTGTATAAGAGATAGTTTTCGTTATTTTAAGTATATAAATTCAAACAACAAAATAAAGTGCAATGTCAAATAGGAAATAGTCAACATGACATTCAAAACATTTCTTCTAATAAAGCAGTGTTTTGAATCAGAGATTAAATTTGTTTTTCTTGAGGAACAAAAGGATGCAGGCCACCTTTGTTGTATTAGGGTAGCGTGTATGTCTCGCGTTCAAGAAGTCCTGAGTTCGAATCTCGGTCATGGTAATTTATCATGATAAGGCTTTACCGAGATTTTCCCTTATCCTGGAACATGAATGTCGGGCAACTATAAGCTCCATGTATCTTGGGCTCATTTGAACATCATCACTTTCGTCCGATATGAAATAAACTTTTCATTTTATAACTAATATATTTTGATATATTCTATTTCAAGATTTTCTCATTTGTTTGCTCAGCCCTGTTATGTTTTGGCTTAAGTTTTTCTGAGACTTAATCATTGCAAACATATAAGTAGTTTTTAAAAATATAACACAAATTTTTTCTGACGCAGCACAACCTATTTGCGTACGAAGATTGTTTTTCTTCACTTCTGCATGCTAAACAAATATGTGCAAAAATGACAATTTTCAAAAGTGGTATGTTATTGTTTCAGGTTACTTGAGCTTACTGGCTAACACCGTCGTCTGCCCAGAAACGTAAGTGTTTAAATTTAATTCTGTGTTAACTTAATAATGAATTCTAAGATGGAAATTAATTGTTTTTTCACACTACCCTGGGTAGGACACAGTTTCGAAAAATAGACTCAGAGCTGTACATTCAATGCTATAACCGGTATTTAAACCACGGATGACCTACTCTCCGTCTGGTTATTCTTACTACTGAGTTACCATGGCAACATGCTAGCATGACACTAAACTCTCCAAGTATTTTTCCAGGTAAACCACTAGGAGTTGTCATACATAATGAGATACGTATTTTTGTGGCGACTTATTAATTTAGTGTTGAGAACAACCGGACGGAGTCGGAGACGCATGGTTCAATTCCCAGCTATGGCATTAAAATTTTCAAGATAGCTCTACCTTTTGAAGATCTGAGATATTCCCACTTATTTGGACCGAACCGATTATTTAAACATCTCAGGTGACCATAAATATTTGTTCAACCAATTCTTAGATGTATACACGAGTTGGCTAAGAGTATTTTATTGGCTAGGATAGGTTCGTTGTTTTGCGATAACGGAATGGGCGGGAATATATAACAAGAGGGAATTGGTGTGATGTCCACTTATGGTGATGGGACGTTTTCCCGGAAATGTTGGTAAGATAGAAGGGCATCAATAGAGCGGGACCGAAGATGCGGATCCTGGAAATATTAGGGACTCATCACAGCTGATGGTCCTTCGTAATCTATCATCTTATACCTCCCAAGGTTAAAAGCCTTATCACGCCAATGTGAAATACTATTGTCTCAAACTATTACAACAAATTAAATTTACATTTTTACTGGATTTAGATGTATGATTGCGTTTTATGTTCACTAATATGTCCGTATATAGGTTTGTTTGATAAGGAAGATAAGATCATTTGTCTGTTTGTACTATCCCTATGATCATTTTTTTCATTTTCAGTTTTACAAGAATAACCATTCATGTTAAAAAAATAAAAGTAGGTCCACATCAGCACGTTGTCTTAAATGTATTTGCAATTAATACTCTCTGGAAGAACACGTGAAGTATCCCCTATGCCCAACGTGGTTCGGAGTCCACGGTAAAAACTGTAGGTCCTCTCACCTCACCGCCATCTTCACTATCACCCTATCATCGGAGGTAATGGACACCGCCCTCTGGGTGCCTCCACCTGAGAAATGGGTCCGGTCATCACTTGGTGGGGTGAGGTTACCCCGAAGGCCAAGGTTGCCATGTGGGGATTGTTAGTAACTAACTAACTACTCTCTGGAAGATTGTCAGTTGCAGAAAAAAGCTGTTGAAATAGAAATAAACAAGAACATACTTATAAAGAAAAAAATATCGCTTTTTCTTGAGCTTGTGTACGCAGAAGCTGCCAGGCTGAGCAATGTTTAGCACCAATGTTTAGATCAAAATTTCCTATAACATAGGGGTTAAAGTTTACCTCTCTAGCTAAACATGTGTAGAAGATATGACTTGTTTTTTCGTGAAATATCGCGGATTGACAATATGAAGTAGCAGATATATCATTTTAAAAACATATGTTTAAAAGAATATATATTTTTTGAAACTATTAATCCTGAGCCGCTACTTCCCTAAAAACCTAAAGCACCTCACGACCACCTACCGAGGCAGAAGTACGCGGAGACTATGTGGCCAGCGTATTGCGCATCCCTCAGCTGGAATGTTGACTTTGTTGACTGGGTTGCTGACTACCGTAGTTCCTGACGATGTTTAGTGGACAGACGTCCTATCCCAGGATTTAACATCCGCACGCCATTCGGTCTCGTGAGTATGCCGTGGCTGGGAATCAGAGCTCCATGCTTTGCACGGCGCAGAAGAAGTATTTTGGTCACCGTGATAAAATAAGTATATACTACTGTTACATTGGCGTACGTGAAGCTGGCGCAGAGAAATTATGCCGGCATCGCGACGTTATCTCGAAGGATGAGCGATTATAGGAGTCTTGTTCGTTATTGACTGACGGGCCGGGAGACGCACACCTCCAAGTACAGTCCCGAACTGATGTCTCTAGGCCGGGGCGGAACTGTGATGTTACTACACAAAAGAGCTTTCTAGACGGTGCTTCGAGAGGTTTCTAATCCCAGAAAGATGCACCTCGCCCATCACATATACAAAAGGCGATGCAGTCAGAAGTGGATAGTGAGACAGTAGTAGTGTGAGTGGTAGTGAAGGCAGTGTGGTGCTTCGAACTTAATGGGGTTCCGTGATATGGAGTCGACAGGCCGTAGAGCAGTGCACGAAGCAAAAGTAATCGGCGGGCTACCGCAGTTTACGTGTGAGTATCGCAGTTGTGTTGTGTATCTCCATGTTAGAGATGGACCTGTGTATACGTCAGCAGCATAAAGGGTACATGCTACAGAGATTAAAGGAACATTGTAGAGTCGTTTCGAAGTGTTGTATTTGTGTAAAAGAAAGACTGATTGTACGTTAGCATTGATCTGACGATTGTGGTGAAAATAAAGAAGTTTAGATTTCAACTTTTTCGTCTTTTGTCACGTCACTTCGTCGTCTTTTGCATGTAAAAGTAAAGAACATTCAAATAATAAGCCTGAAAATAAAAATAGAACTTTGGGGGGGGGGGAATTTACAACTTACCCTGTCCTTAAACAAAAATATTAAAATTTAGTAATAATTTCAGAAGGACTTGTATTGCTAAACTTAATCTCTCTCAAATTTACTGCCACTGGAAGACTTTTGTATAACAAACTGGGTGCAGAAGTTAGGTATAAATCAGTGAAGTAGGATTATAGTATACGGGCCTAAATACAACAGACTGATTTATAATTTAACGAGCCAATTTGTAGCTTCCCTGAGAAGATACCGTTAATTGGTTATCATTTTCTGGCTGTTAGTACAACATGCACGCTCTGTAGCCCACAAAGCAATACACGCTTGGCTAATGAGTTCTGAACAGCGATGTTAAAACTTTCATACGTTAAATTGCCTGGAAACTACGGCGCTTAGGAAACGGAATTCTAGAGCGATATTAATTTTGTTAACTAAAAATAACTTTATTCTGACCCAAAATGCTTTCGAAAGTGCCTCTTTGATACATGAAGCGTAAGTCCCTCTCCGCTGGCTAGCGAAGTTTCATTTCAGTTTATTTTGTTCTTATGTTTATACTACCCACAGAAAATCAACAAGGGCAGCGAAATGTGGTCAAAACACTCGAGATTCTCTGTAGACGAGTACAGTGAACCACTTTTGTTCATAAGAGAAAATTGGCAGAGCTTTGAAAATAAAATCAGAACGAAATGTTATCTTCACCGTATTTTTCTACCTACGAGGGAGATTCAATAAGTATCTGTGTTTCAAAATATAGAATATTGCTAAGAGAAGTTTGCGTTACCGTGTACTGTCATTCCTTACACGTTGTCAAAGCAAATTTGGTGCTAATTCATGGGTTAGTTTGGACTTTTACAGACATTTAAACTAGCTGTTCACCGTGTTTTTGCTAAAATGGAAAAAGTGCAGTATCGTTCAGTGATTCGCTTTTTACTTGTGACGGCATAAAAGCAAAATGTTATTTAAGACCTTTTCCCTTCTATGACAACAGGTAGATATTGGTATACGTATTAAACGTGGTCGAACATCCGTTTTTTACGAGGAACGCCCAGGAATCTGGGTCGTCGAACGAAAGTTCGGGAAGTGTCAGAATCCATAGGTGTATCGACGGGAACGAACGACATATCGAACGGCAATTCATATTTTGCACGTTAAGTTGGAGATGAGAAAGCTGTCGGCCCGATGGGTGCCGCGTTTGCTCACAGTGCATAACATAAGCTTTCAACTTCGAAGTTGTTTAAGGGAAATCCATGGACTTTTTGGGTCGAATTGTCACTGTCGATGACACTTGGATTCATCATCATATTCCAGAAACCAAGCAAAAATCAAACCAATGGGGTTTTCTGCAAAATTTGCTCCAAAGAAAGCAAAAACCAGGAAAATATATGGCGAAAATTTTTGGGACGCCAGGGTACTCATACTCATTCACTTCTTGGGAAAAGGAAAAACTATTACTGGAGCGTTCTACAGTGAGTTATTGGCACAATTCGACAAGAAGTTGAAGGTGACGCTGCCCCATATAGCGAAGAAGAGAGTTCTGTTTCACACGATAATGCCCCAACACTTCATCCGGAGTAGCCGCCGCCAACTGCATGAATTGCGTTATGAATTGCTACCATCACCCCCCTGAAGTGATAATTCACAACTTGAATATAATATTGCTATTAATGTAAAAAAAAACATGAGAATGTTGTGACTTCTGTAGAACAAAGAATTAATTAAATAAACGACGCTTAAATGCACCGAAGTTTTGCAACATTTAGGCGCGAATTAAAATCGTAGAGACGTTGGGTTGCCATTGTAACGAACGCAGCATGCATGTACACAGCTAACCTGGCAGACGGAAGAGCAGATTCCAGTAGAATAAAGAAGCCGCCAAAAATGCTTGCAAGGGTAAGTAGACACCAGCGGTGAAGCCATGGTCACGGATACAAATTGTTCCACCGAAGAGAGAGGTGAAACAGTCGTAGTCTTCCTGGAATGAACAGCTTAACACGGTGAGGTGAAAGATCTCGGGTTCAGTGATGCGCCATTGCGAAGTGCGGGGAAAACAGATATAAAATTGACAATCTTCCAGGAACTCAATGCAATTAACAGTGTTACGAAGCGTAAATGCTGAACATTATTTTAGTGTTCCTACGACGTTCCTTCGTGCCCATTCATTTTTGAATCTCGCCACACCAAACATTTAGCAAGCAATTAACAATTTCTGGATCGACCCTGAGACGTGCTTCCCAGATCCAATAAGAATCAAGGTCTAGGTCGCCTTCGACACCCGGCAAGAGCAGCACAACGTTCTTGATCACAGCGACCACTTCATCACCCCTTCCATATTTTCCTGTTTCCAAACATGAAGAAACGTCTCGTGGGAACAAATTTGGATCAAATGAGGAAGTCATTATGGAGACAGAGGCGTAGTTTGCACAGCTTGACAATTGTTATTTTTGGAAGGTTAAAAATGGCAGGAGCGTTGGGAGAAGTGTATATCCCTAAAAGGGGACTATGTTGAGAAATAAATAATTTGTGTTTGAAATAACTGGCGTCTTCATTCCTAACACGGGGTAGTTAATGATTCACCCTCGTAGTTATTCTAGATACATGTTCGGAAATGTTTTTTCAATAAATACTTTACTGTGGCTTTATACAGAATTGAAGCAATACTATATATTTAAAAGACGCCGCGCTGTATGTGTGTTTTGAAAATATATTGTGTTTGCAGGAGCACCTGAAACGAGGACTTACAAGTAGGCGCCTGTCAGTGCAGAATTTAAAAAGTGACACAGTATTACTATATTGACACCAATAACAACGATCGTGTTCGAAATGGCAAATAAGCATTTAAAGGAGGTACATATGTATTGTGTACTAAGGATTTGCCTGTCTTTTGATTTGTAAGACAAAAGTATACAACGGTCATTCTGAATGAAGAGCACTTCGCAGGCTATTCACAAACAAGTCAGAATATACATATTGGTGACTATGAAAATAAACATTTAGAATTGTGTTTAAGAATTTAAAAAGAATACGGAATTTTGACTTAAAGTTGAAAAGAAAACTCCCTCTACCATCTGGACAAACACATAGTATATCTTTGTATTATTCTTTGGAAACAAAAGAAAGCTAAATACTGAAAAAGTACAAGTAATATCGGTGCCTTAAATAACATCATCACAATACATTTCTTGTCATATACCGTAACGTGACAGTTACCTTATTTTACTTGTTCGTCCAGAGAACGAAATATGCTAGGATACTATTTTCATTAATATTCACACCGCTTTCTTCTAACCACTTATAGAATCCAGTACATACCAATTCTTACCTGAGCTCTATTTAGAATCTCCCGTGATTACTCGGCACAATCAAGACTCTTCATTTCTGCATCATTGGACACACTACCTGTAACTTTTGCCATAATAATGAAGTTGCTTATAATTTTAACAGATTCAAGATATGGCGACACCTAGAATAATACTGTTTACAAACATGTTGCCATGAGGATAAGCATTTGCAATTAATCTTTAATTACGGTCTATCATGTGCTAACAATAGAATATTCTAATTAAAACATCATTTATTATATATAATACGGTTTACCTAAATAACTACCGCACAAAAGGAGTCTACAGTATTAGTGCAGTAAGTACATATATTAGAAAAGCTCGATAGTTGAAAGGACAAACTTGATCTCTTCTTTTCAAACGGCACGAACATCACAATATACCGAGGTATCCTGCAACAATGTTTGTATTTTCAGAAACGTTAAGAACAATGTGGTGGTACATATTTAAATGTCATTTGCCTTGCCGCAAATGGTTCCCAGAGTTATCTTTGTGTTATAGAACCCTTATGGCGTAATGAGAGCCTATCGATCCTGTTAGCGTTAGGCTTGGTCAGCACACCGCCTTCTCTATACGATGGCCGTGTCAGCTGTAATTTGCCAATTATGCTCAAGGCAGCAGAGTGGACGAATCCACTTAAGAAATATCGCTGTCGATTTCTCCTTCTCATAAATTTGCACCAGTGACCAATTCAATTACCAAACGACTAGTAACCATTACCTAATTTACCTTCAGTCACTCTCTATAACGTTATTTGTTAAATTACCTCCATTGCGTTAATGACTGAAGGTTTCCCAGTGCATTACTCAACTTTGTGGCAGATACTCGGTGTATTACTTTTGTTGCTGTTCTTGTTTTGTTTTTAAGGCACTGAAATGCTGCCAAAAGACTACTTGAACAAGCATCTTTATACAAAAATATAAGCATAAAGTTTATAGGAACAATCTTTACACCACAGACGACTGAAGGACAATGTAAGAACAAAACTATGAAAATTGCTTGAGAAGAACTGCGTGTAAAGATCATTTCATTCGAAGATGTCAGGAATGTCTCACTGCTCATTAATTTACAATGCATGTTATTATCACCCCAGTTTAATACCAGTGCAGCCCCGCAGTACAGCGAAGGCAATGTATATGCGGGGTCCCGAGAAAATTAAAGTAGTAAGTTTAGATATATACAAGTTATTCCATTTCAGTTTCAAACAACTTTTCCATAATAATTTTTTTCAAGTGTATTTATCCATAATTGTAACAGTAAAATGCTCTCTGTCTCCTGTTACGTGACTCTGTCGCATTATGTCATGATTTTCTGTTCATTTTTAGGTTGTTGAAAGAAATCATACCTAACTTACCTTGAATATATATTGGGTGCAGTGAAGAAATAGCTGTACAAAGAAAGGCAGTATAGTTTTGAGGATAAGAAACAGAAACGTGTTTACTTCTTTGCTTGCATCGCCATTAAATATGAAATGTAATATTTTACAGTACTAGTTGCCGCCGTTAGGTGTTATGGGTGATATATTCTGAAGGCTAATGGAAGTCGTCTTGTTGAGTACAATATGTGGTTAGTTTCTCATTGTATACCATTCTTCATTAGTTGAGACAGTGCTATGCACCTATCATGTAAATTACACTCGTGTGGACGTTTCATACGGTCAAATTTTATACAGCACTCGTATCGTTATGTTGCATGCATCTGTGAGACCCCATACTCCTAACCTCAAAATGCTACCTTTCGACTTTACAGTTTTCTACTCATTGTGTTTTGGCACTCTGTAAGAGTATGAAAGTATTACAAACTGAAACACTTATTTTGATTTTCAAGTGTTTCATGTGGTACAGTGTCTGTGTGTCCTAAAGTTAAGTGGATCGTAAGAAATTTTTATTGGATCGCGGTACGACTAAAGCTGGAATCATTCCAACCTTTCCCATCCCATGTAAGTTTAAATGTCATTTAACGTAACGGTCTCTTTGGCATCAGGGAAACTCTCTGCACAATTGCTCAATGATCACTTTAGTTCATGGTTGGAGGTTTTTTTTTATTTTGGAAATGTAATTTGTTGGGACAAGATTAAATGTATATGTTTCTTACTTCCTGTGCTACCTTGCTACAATATTTAAGAAGTATTGTATGCCACCAAAAAGATACCAATGTGTTACTGTGAACACCATAATACGAAAACGAAAACTCGGATAAATACCAAACTTGATATTTGACTTCCGAAGATGCGACAAAAAGATTTTCAACCGAATTCCCCATTCCATGGTAACCTTTGCATGGAACAGTCATTGATATTTTTATTTTATGAAAATATTCATACAATTTACTTGCAGTATCACATTTTAGAAAATATTTGCGTAACAAATAAAATACATGCTTAAATTTTCTGGGAATATCCTGTGAAACTCTTCGTTCGGAAGAAATTTTGTATATATTTGTGAAACTAGTAAACTGTAACAGACAAAATCAGGTCTAACAGGTAATGTAAACCTCATTAAAATACTCAATTTATTTCTATGAACTTCTTAGGACATATTAGCGACTTTCGAGGTACCATTTATCACTGGCTAGAATTGTTTAATACATTTTATAACTTTTAAGTGTTGTCGCAATTCAGTCATTCTCGCGATAGAATGGAGAAAATAGGAATTTCAAGCTTTTAACTACTGTCTTTTATCTATAATATGTATACGATTTGGTCTATCGCCTTGTATCTACAGCTAAATGCGTATTGAAACAAGCATCAAGTAGACAGATACCTAAGTTTTCATAAGAATAATTTGTGGAAGATATGCAACATATGCATGAAGTGTTTAACTGCAAACGAAAGAATACAGGTAGGATGACCTTTATATGGCCTGGAAAACGCTTTTGAATCTCTTAATTGCTATATTCTCTTAGTAAAATTTGAATTCGTGGACTAAAATGAGCATTAAGGTTTGTTTTTGTAATATCTAAATGAAAGAAAATAGAGCGTTTAAGTAACTTAAGATGTTGGTCATGAAAAACAAACTTCAAATTGGAAACTAGTAGCACATGGTGTACCCAAGTTTCAGTGCTACAGTCTTTACCGTTTCTGAGCTATATAAATGACTTCTAACTTTACATAAAGTGCAATTCTGTTCGTTGACGATCTAGTGTCCTTGTGACCGTTAAAATTTAAATAAATGTGTTATTAAATTAAACTATATTTTTAACTGTATGTCATAGATTTAAAGCTCACAGTTATCTGTGAATCTAGACAAAATAAAAGTTGTTTAATTTATAACTAATTGTACGTCTCACACTCCCATATAAACTGGAATTAACGATATGTTACTGGAAGAAATTGATATTACATTTCTATGCCTTCAAGTAGACAGATATTTAGATTGGAAAGCTCGCAAAAAGTATATTTTACCTAAACTCAGCTCTACAAAGCACTCTTTCATGTGAGTTCAATTGAAACACTTAAATTGGTGTATTATAAACAACTTAACTATGTAATGGAATATGGAATATTATTTTTAGGCAAGTCAGTAGAAAGTAAATGAATATTTCTAATGCAAAAGAAGATTATAATAATCATTTCTAACATCCATAGAAGACACTCTTGCAAGGATCTTCTTGGAAGATTGAAGACATTAATCCTTCCCTGCAAGTACATATATGTATTCTCGATCCTAAAATTCGTTGTATGTAGTCGGGCCTCATTTATAACAAACAATTAAATTCATTGAATAAACACATCATTCCAGCGTTAAGCTTTCTTGCCTCCAGAAAGATGTGAAACCACAAAATATTTAACGCTCTTCCTAATGATCTTAAAGGAAAAATTGACAATTTCAGTGCTTTTAAAATTTCTGATAAGGAGTACCTTTGTTCGAAGTCGTTTTATTCTGTACAATATTGTGACTTTGTGGGTTCGTAGAATGAAAAATCCAGTTTGCAGAAATTCCAAATGCTCTTTATTTCCGTAAAAATACATTTTTGGTCAACCCTTACATTAGCAGAATTACGTAAGATACACGAATACAACAGCCTTCAAATTCGTCTGCTACACCCACAACAAAGAGTTCACTTTCAAAATAGAGCTGCACGCGCCCGATTATCAGTTTCCATTTCGACTCTCCCTAACTGGCAATCGCGGCTCGTTTTATACGTCTATTGATATTTTTAGACGTTTCTGGAATGCTCTGTAACAAACAAGAAACCGAAACTTCCCGTAAGCTATCTGTGTCTTTATCTGGTTCGGCAAGCTTGCATGTCCGCGCTGCACTATCTGTTCCTTATCTCCGCACTGCACTATCTGTTTTTGCACCTCGGCCGCGCCTCCTCGCAACAAATGCGGTCGGCGACAATATTATCTGAATGACAAACTATCCTGATAATGTTTTGTAGCTCTGTAAGTAGGATATAACTGTTCCAATGACAAATCATAGCCAATTTACTTTTGATTCCGGTTCAAAAGCTATTTTAATGTGTGTGTACTGAAGAACAAATAATAAATGCCATCCAGTGCAATTGTAATATAAAATGGTGACATACGGTCAAAAACCAAGTGAAAGTTTAAAAAGTGAAACTGCGGAATTTTAATTAAACACCGAAGCTACTACTAGTGAAGCAGTACAAATATTACAATAAAATATAAAATTTGTGATCAACTTCACTTATATTTTGAAAAAAAAAATCCGCTATCAAGCTGTGCACTTCTTTGACATGTTCAATGTTTTGTGACTACTAGTGAACTCACTGAACGCAAATCAATCTAATGTTATCCAATCTAAAGATGAGCCACTGTGAATAAAGAAAGCCACGTTATTTTAATACCTAATGTTTTTATGTACAGAATAATGCTAGCCTGTGACGTAATTGGTTATGGTGATCTGTTGGACCCGACCCATGGAGGTGCGTAGTTTAGCTATTTATTTGAGGAGGATGTTTAAGTCAGGAAACCGAAATTCCGTTTGGGGAAGGCGCGGCACTGTTCATATGTACGTAGGATCACCAATCTACCTCTGTGGTACGCATGTGCGCGTGATGTCGGCAGTCAATCAGGGCTGTCTTGGTACGAAGCTAACGTCGTAAAGGAAACGAAAGCAGGTAAAGCCAACTAATTAAGACGCTTTGTAATCAATCAGAAACGCGTACTACCAAAATAACACATAACGATGAAACCCTAGCATCACTTCCTTGACACGTTTCTTTTGATGTGGATCACCTGCATTAATGATGAGCTGGAACGTGAACACGGTTTTACACTTGCATACAGAGTGGTCTGACGTCACGCACATTAGTGGGGAAGCAACACAAAAATCGTTACGGCTGTGTACAGCGGCTCCAAATTAAATTCCTCGTCCACCTGCATCCATGTGCCGCTGGCAAACATACATACGTAAACAATGTGTTCATATTGCATAGTCAAACCTCGTATATTGCAGCCTAACACAAAGCCAAACAATACACCTACCATCTAGACAAATATTATGAAAAGAGACATTTTATCTGCAAATATATAAATACTGTATTTGTTGACAACCCTGTAAAGTGTGATCATATTAATGACGCTGGCGTATTGGAATTTCGTTCTGCAGAAGTTTCTTTAGTAAATCTAGATGTCGAAACCTTCTGATATCCCACATTGCTGTGTTTCTTTTGTATTTACATTATGATAAATTATAATAATTTTGGGAAGAGAAAAAAATCGCCTGACATTAGAAGTAAGTGAACCAATACATTTTAACTCAGGATACAATTTTTTTACTTAGCTGTTATGTTATTAAATAACTATGGGACAGAAGGAAGGTACAAAGGTTTCAAAATTCAATCCACTTTAATTATCTAAACAAATTCTCGACCATTTCGAACATGGATTGTGTTACTACTAAAAGGATATGCAGCATTTTCAGAACTTAGAAGTTTGTTGAAGAGAGGTTGAAGAGGTCAGGGCTCCCGTTGAAGTTCCAGATCATTTTGCGTTAAAATTGGGGAATGTTTCATCCGTTATTTGTAACAGTCAGACCTGTGCGATATTACAATTAAAGGAGTAAAGGGTACGATTCATTATACGAACCCTCAATCCTGACATGTAATAATTTTACATGGAATGGGAGAGTTAAATTAAGTTAAATTAATCAAGGTTTAGAGAGATAAATGTGCAATATCGAGTTATCCAGCTATTAGCCAGCTATTATCATGCAACGACAAAACCCATTTGTGCTAAAATCATGTTATTTGACACTGAAACTGCGCTAACTTACAGTTTTTTAAATGCACAAAACAAACACGGCTGTTTCCTAGCGCTAATGTTTCTTATGCCCCGTTGCACACACCAACTCCACTGTTTGTAGCTTCTCGACGTTCACTGCTCGCAGAATTACTAATTGACGCTCACAAACTCTACTACACTCAGCATGTGTGTGCATTGGCGGCTGCTGACAGGCTGAAGTTCTGCATCATTGTTTTGGCTGCGTGTCCACTCTGAACAGGGTTTAAACGCAGACAGTTTTATATGGTGTGTATGTTTGTAGACGTAGGGGAGGGGATCCGTCCCCTTCAGCTGCTATGGTACGAGCGCTGCGGGCCCTGAGCACTCGTGGTACTTCTAACGTTACCAGAGGAACCTCGGGCCGAACAGCCGAGCCCTTCCCGAATGGGAGTTGCTCGGATTGGGTTGGACTTGAGGAGGCAGTGTGTTCCCGACACCCGCGGGAGATCGGGTATCTCCGGCTAGGCCTCGGCCGCCCGGAGGGTCAGAGAGTTACCTAAAAAGTCCCGGATGCTAGCCTGCAGAGCTAGTAGAAGATGTGTTAGATCACCAGGAGGTCCCTGCTGGGTTGACGCGCGTAAGTGGCGAATCCACTTCCATCCCGTCTTGACGTTATTGTCGATGGGAGGCTTTTTAACTCTAGGTTGTCCTATGGAAAGAACCCCAGAGTCATCCATCGTCTTCCGGATGATAGAGGCCGGAGTCTTCGGACTCTCGGGCAGACCTCACCCTGTATGTTTGTAGAGAGACTTTTTGTTTGTTCTAGGATGGCAGAGAAAGTATGAGGAGGCATGTCGCTCATCATTGCCTATATTTTAGGAAGGAAAATATTTTATTTAAACTTGGTTGTGATTGGATCCTACTTCCCGGCTCTTGATGTCAGAAATTTTGATAATTTTCTACTAGAGCATATCTGTCTTTCCAGTGGTCTCATAAACGATATACGACTGATAGTTACTACATTTGAGGGTTGTTTGCAACATTCTCTGTGTTGTGTTCTGGTATACGCAGAAGCTTTCTCTCACCTTCTTTCTACGTAAGAGCTCTTAATAAACACTTTAATGAGGTTCCCTTATGGTTTATACAACCAACTTCATGGATTTTAATTTATAACTCATTCTAGTAGTAGCAACAAAACAGTAATAATTGTGGCAAACAAACGAACAGGTTCTTTGTCTGATGACTGATGTGTTGTCCGGAGGCGAGAAGCACTGTCGAGGACGTGCTTTTATTTCAATGACCATCCCCAACGTTCATTTGTTATATTGTATAGAGATTACTGTTAGCTTTTGGAGCAATGGTAAGAGGATGGACTCGTTTTACTTTGGGTTTGCTATTGAAAATTAATACATGTGGTACTTTTTGAGGTGTGGGAGGTGTGCCGCCTTTAATAGCTTGGTCATATCGACAGTTATTCCTATGCAACTATTTCTCATCGGCAATGTGCATACTCGTTTACTATTTTTGTACTCTCAGATTTGATTACGTTGCGTTTTATTCAAACACATATTCTCACAAATTTTCACTTTCACTAATATTTCAAAGTTTAAGGCAAGATAGGAAATAATCCCGGGTAAGGAAAAGTTGGAACTTGTGACTTCTAGACTTGAAAGCCAGAATGCTAACCCTAGAGCACAGTCCCATGGAACTTTCGTACAGTTATTTCCGGCATTAATAACATTTGGATGATCCAATTTTTAGAAGCTTTTAAATACACTAAAAATATTCAAATAAGTTGGTATAAATTAAATAATCTGGACAAATTGATTCGTGTAAATTATTTAACGTCCATTTTATCTAGGTGAACTCTGCGAGTTATTTAGCCGAGCTGCTTGAAAATTTTCCCAAAACCAGTTAAATGGTGTCAGATGGGTGCTCGCGTGGCCTGACGTGGAGTTGCGTTTCCATTGCTGTTTGGTAGGGGGTGGATCAGGAGAGACAAATATTGGTGCGGTACTAGCTAACGTCACGTTGGAGGAAGCAAGTCTGCCGTGAGGGATGAACGCTCCTTCAAGGACGGCACCGAGCAGACGTTAAGATGCACGGGCTGGCAATATTGTTATTGCTCCGATAACCGTCCGAGACTGTTGCAATACATTCTAGAAAGAAATTAGAGAAAAATTTATCACCAGAAGTTTCTGGCTGCTCCGATTGGTATATAAAGCAGATGCGAGGCTTGGAGTAGTAGTGAAAGTTTAAAGTTTATATCCGTTTCGAGTGGAGCAGTTCACGAATCAGTCGGCCAGTCGAGTTGTATGAGTCGACCGAATAGTGTATAGAAGTATGTTATGTTCCAATCTCCTTGAGGAAGAATCCGTGGAACGGTGTAGGAAGAGTTCATAGGTCAGTATGGCTCCGTGGCGAGGGATTCGTAGTGGAACAAGTAGCCAAGCAGTTTGTGTGCGAATATCAGAGTTGTGAACTTGTGTATACATCAGTAAGTTTAGTAGCAGTACAAGTTGTTTCCTGGTACAGAAACATAAAGAAACATTAAACAGACGTGTCGAAGCTTCGTACTTGTATAACAGAAAAAGTGATTGTTAGAATTGGGCAAACGATTTTGGTAATAATAAAGAAGTTAGAAGCGAATTTAACCTTTTGTCACAATACTGAGGGCCTTCGGATTTTTCTTCACAATATAAAATGGAAAGTAATCATTCATTTTTGTTTCTCCTGGTCATTCAAAGAGAATGTAATCTCACAGCTACCCGATTTGATTATTTTAAGCCTACAAGTTCTTTTTCTTCTATCTATAAGAAACTGCGTAATATCACAATTTCTACAAATATTTATCTCCAATAATATTAATAAAAGTTTACTCCAATTAAGAGGTACTGTAATAGTAAAATTAGCTTTCGTATAAGCAGAAGTTGATAAGCATGACCGTGCATGACTCTGGTAGCCTCACATGTAAAATCGCGGCTTTAAATAGAACCTAGTGAAAGAACGGCTCGAAGATATCGATTTTATTCTTAAGGTTATAATCCTGCATGGAGAGATAACTCTTCAAGTAGACAAAAGAATCTGGCATCTCAACCCGAATCCTTTCAGAGGAACAGTGGGCCTCGCTTTCAAGTATTGTTCAGATTTGTATCACTGTACCTTTTTTTCCCCCCCTTTCATTTTTTTTCAATAAAGTTGTGGCTATTTTTCATTAAAACATGTTGGAGCCGGATTTTTGCTTCCATGTATGGTAAGAAGGGGAAGTATTGCATTCCATCCCAGCATTCGACATCAAAATTTCACCCGAAATACACGGGTACTAAAACAATTACAAAATGGTTTGTATGTGTTCACGTGCCAGTGTGTGTGTGTGTGTGTGTGTGTGTGTGTGTGTGTGTGTGTGTGTGTGTGTGTGTGTGTGTGTGTGTGTGTGTGTCCAGCATAGTTAAAATCACGTCTAAGGTATTCATTCCATTTCAAAATTATAAAGCTTTTGCATATTTAAACTAGAAAAATTTGAAAAGAACCAAGTTGTGTAGTAATTTGAGGAAGTCTGTTTGCACTGGTGGAAAAAAGAGCGCGATACATGTCCCGTTTTGTCATACATTCAGATTGATTGGTTCATCGGAATTATCAATGTGTAATGCTCAGAATGTCTGGCCACAATATTTCCATCCAAAGTTGTATATCTAGATATAAATATGTAAACCCGCATTGTAGTTGTGGATAGGTGGTATGCTTCTTCTTTTCGAGCTTGCGACCTCCTGAATGTGAGGCAGACACGCTACCACCTACGCTACAGAGGCGCACATACTTTTCCTGTCTTCCTTTTTCCACGCTTAATCGTTTATTTTACAGTGCAGTGAAACCTTGGTGGTTTATGAGGCCTGAGTTAGGAGAAGGGAATAAAGACCGTTACAGAAGAGAAGACCACAATGACTTAATTGCCGCTGGTAAAACTAATAAAGACAAACTTAAAAAAGAGCAGTTTAACTCGACATTTAACTTCTCTCTGTGATATGAATGTTTTTGTTTGGCCCTTCTGTGTAAACACTTTGGGATGAATGAACGTTTGATGACAGCTAATTTTTTCCTTTGTGTTTCTTCACTTAACATAAAGTAAGCCTCTGACAAGAAAGCGCTACGGGATGAGATGGGGTAAGGGAACACAGTTGTAAATACCTATGTTAAAAACATTGTGTGACTTGAGTTTCCCAGCATTTCTAGCACAGGAACATATGTTTTCTACAAAAGAAAAAAAGAATAAAAAAAAGCTCAGATTGTTTATGTTGAAAATCTAGACATTGTGTGACTTAAGTTTCCTAGCATTGCTAGCACAGGAGCATATGTTTTCTACAAAAGAAAAGAAGAATAAACTAAAGCTCAGGTTGTTTATGTTGAAAATCTAGACGTAATCTTTCTTAGATATCCCTAGATATGTCAGTGCATTCTTTACAGCCACATTTTCATGAGAGGAACATAATGATTGCCAGGTCTTATTAAAAGCTGCAGTGTTGCGATTTCAGGGCCCGAATGTAAATTAATTGCAAAACGTGCTATACATTCAAGGTACAAATTAAAAAAGTACTTATACAATCTTAGCAATGTACCATTAGTTTTCATTGATTTCAACCAAAATAATTTCCACTTTTTTATTTAAGTCCTCCAGCGCTAAGTCATATCGAACAATGAATTAAATGATGCTCAAATGAGGCCAGGGTCCGCAGAGCTTAATTACTAGACGTTTATCTTCCGAGATAAGGGGAAACCACGGAAATCCCTTACCCAGATAACTTACCCTGACCGAGAATTCAGGATCTCTTTGAACATAAGGCAGACACGCTACCACCTATTCTAGAGAGGCGGGCAGAATATCTTGATGAATGTACATTTAGTATTGATTTAGTTAATATCTAGTACTTTTTATGTTAAATTAATATCCTTTCTTTTATAACATATAGCAACATAACCCACGATGTTTTATTATCCTTGATGCGGAGAAATAACTTGCGGAAGTTGTAGAGTTGTACTAATGTGACGTTAGGTACCTAAGATTTCTTACAGCGCCATGTTTGTAGTGTGCCAATGTAAAGCGCAATGTTGTACTGTATACCCACGACAAGAAGGCACAAGAGACGAATAAAGGGGAGAGGGGTTTCAACTGTGTCTGCTCTGTTAGTGGATTTGTTTACTAGAAAACGAGTGTGTCAGAGTGCATATGAGTCACCCATGCTGCCAGATCTAATGTTTGCTGCAGTAACTGCAGTGATACGTATTATGTATGGATGAGATATGTGACAACACCTGCGTATTTTAAACGAATCTAGCATCCTTGTCGTACTGGGAAGGGAGCATAAACACCGCGAGAACATCAAAAGTGATTATGTTACACATTCCTCTAGCTTGCTTTCTTGTGGAGGGTAGACAGTAGTCATGTCGTTAGATGTATCTGTTGTGAACTCTAGTCCTGTTCACTACACTACGGGGTTAGTTTTTTGTAGTGTTATCAGTACTTACTATTTAAGACAGCACCTACACACATGTTGTGCAAGTTGCATTCCATTTTGATGTGAGTTTCAAATATGTCCCATTATTATACTGCGACAAAAATATCTCGAAAATGATGCTTCAAAAATGGACACAATATGCGAGTTTTAATGAATTCTACATTTGTATATGAGTTTTTATCTTTTCCTTACTGGTTACTGGTTCTATGAGAATATAATAAAATTCACCTTTAATGAACAGAACTTCAAAATATATTCCAAAATATACATTCCAATCTAAATCGTAAGAGTAATTTTTCAGAAAAAAGTACCTGACAGAAAAGGGAGTCTTGTAAACTGTAGTTCACGTTACGATAGATTTTCGTGAAATTATCCTACCGTACTCCTTGAAGGTGCTGAACTTCAGTACTAAGTTTCAGCTTCGAGTTTTACCTCCCTCTCTCTCTCCTCATGTATTACAGATGAAACCTTGATATACCTTTGCATGGTATGTAATATTTCTGCTTGCTGTACATAATTGCTAGAAAGTATGCATATGGACTCTAATATTTCAACATTTCTTTACTTTTCGAAAAACATGACAAACGACTTATTGTTTACACAGGCTTAAAGTTTTGAAAAATTTAAACGAACAAAAGCTAATTTATTGAAAAGGGCTAAAATAAATCAATGCTATGTGCATTTATATGACATTTTCTATCCATTTTTGGACAAAATATCATTATACATACGCTTTTTCTTGTATGTAGTTCATGTTAATGAAAATGGTAGAATATAGTGTGATTAGGTGGAAGAACGTTTAAAACCTGATCGTTAGGCAATGACTTTGAAATGCCATTCTCTAAGTAAATTACGATAGAAGGAAAAGAAAATGATTTTCCTTTTTAGGAGGGTACAAATGTTAGGAAACTGAAACCAATGAAAAATAATATCCCGCAAATGGTTAACGCTACAAAAGAATTCTTTCTTTCTCTGTCTCTTATGCCTTTAGGCGACGGGTTTGAGGAGCAGAGACTCTGAATCTGATAGAGTACCCAGAATGGGTGATCAGCCCGATGTCTGTTATGAGAGAAAGAAGTAGATGACAGAATGGGGGTGAAATATTTGAAAGGAAAGATGATAATTGAGCCATTGTTGGAATGATGGTGGGGGAAACCGGAGATCTTAGAGAACACCGCCCCTACGCCGTGTTGTCCACCACAAACCCCACATGCGGTCGGCTGGGTTGGAGTCAAATGGTGTAAACTCTCGGCCACGATGCGGCCCAAAAGAATTCTACTGAGGGTAAATTGTGTGTTTAAACGATATACTTTTTTATTTCCTGTAGTTCACCATTTATAGAAAAGTCATTTAGAACGAAGAACACTTCAAAGCTATTCATAAGAAGATCAAGATATGGGTACATATTTATTTGTAACGCGGACATCTTAAACATCACACAGAGAAAATTGTGTCCATCATAACTTCAGAGATATGTTAGCCATGGTTATGATTAACGACTGCCAAGAACATTTTATGGGCTGCAAAACGTTTAGTTTTCACCTGGGTAGGGGAATCTCCATATTCATGAATATCGCTGCTTTTTCGTTTAAAATAACGTCTGCGTTTCTGTATTATGTGGAATGTTTGTGTCATTAAAGACACCAACGAATAGGAAAATCAGAAAGAAACAGAAAACTGCTGTGTGTCCAACTCCAACTCGATACTGACAGGCTGTTTGTTCACAGCCAGAAGGTTTTGCTGCGTACCCACCCAGGTTTTGGGTCTGACCGCAGGTTGATAATTTTGATGATTACAGGATGAGGTGGGATTATTTTAATGAGGAAATTTTGATGAGGTAGCTTTTTGCTCCTCTTTATTTTGTACAGGATGCCAAACCGCTGTTTTGTTTACACCCTGGTGTTTTATTTGGATATAAGGTGGGGTAAATTTTATAGCCAAACAGCTCATTTGGAGATTTTTGAAAATTCAGCTTATGCTGCTGTTTGGATTAACTCCTTTGTTACCTCGGGTGCCCGCATGCCATACGGGGTACCCAGTAAAGCCTGAAGCGGCGTCTCGTAGCGTCGTAATCTCCTAGAGACCGAACCAGGGCACTGCTGTGAGCTGGAATTTGAGCGTAGAATTTTGTCGCCCGGCGCCTAATTTCGTCCTCCACGTAAGGGAGAAGAGAAGCTCGTGAAGCAACCTCACGGGGAAAGAACGACCCACAGTATAAATGGATCGGAGTCCTCCATTCTGTGCACGCTGAAGGTATGCGAGCCACCTATCTGCAGCCATTCCCCAGATTTCACAGGCGTACATGAGTGAGATTATCAGCGCTCGAAAAAGGTGTAGCTTTAAGCGCACTGGCATCGAGCTCGAACCCAGCATTGGGTACAGAGAGGCAATAGCCCCCTGTACCCGTGCCGAAAGTTCCCTGATGTGTCCGCGGAAAGTTAGGCCTCTATCAAGTTGAACGCCCAGGTACTTGATGGAATTAGTCCACTCTATCCTTCGGCCTCTAAAGTGGAAGTTGGGGACTGCTGTGTTTATGAACAAAATGACGGCTAAATACCAAACTTGGTAGGTATTTAAGTTCAATGCTTTCCAAGAATGCGACACGATTAAAAAGATCCCCCATACAAACTGTCCTTTATATGTAACACTTCTCGAAGGTTTCCATATACTTAAGAATAGCTGTGATTGTGATGAAAAAGTCGTATGTTTAATAGGTATATTTTGATAACAGATATAATATATATCTTAACTTTTCTGGGAGTAGCTTCGAAACTCCTATTCATTCTGAGTGAATGTAGTTTAATATAAGTGCTAAGTCTTCATACTAAATATAATTTGGATCTCGTTAAAAGACAGAAATTATGTCAAAACAATTTAGAGCACTAATCATTTCCGCTATTTTCGCTATAATTTTGAATTTGTGATACGTTTTAAATTTGTATGGCCGTTCTTGCGCTTCTCGCGATGGAACATGTCTTGTGACAGAGAGGACTGTTGAACTGACGACAGATGTTAGACATTTCCTGGTCTCCAAATCATATTTTAAGCTTGAAAGCTCGTATTGATGGTTAAAGAGGATTAGTCGACGCTATAATCACTTTCCTTAATCGCATGCCATCCAATCGCAGAGTTCATTAGGGGGTTCACAACTTCACAAGGAAGAGAGGCAGCAGCTACCGGGCTGCTCTGCTGGCTAATAGCATTTACTTACTGTTAACTCCCTTCAAAACTTACGCCTTTGCCACGTGTACGGATCTATCCCTTATTAGTTTATCTTTGTTTCTTTGTCTACTTTATATTAATACAGAAAACACCTTGTATTATACGTTTCTATAGTCACATGTTTAACAACTGAACACCAACTATATGCTAGCTTTAAAATTCCATGCTCCTTTCAGCGCGCTCTGTACAAAATTAGATAAAATGCTGGAACTTAACCGGCTGTTCTTAGAAAATTAAGAAAGAATGATCTGTCATGTAAATATCTTTAATATGGACATTTTAATTAAAACCGCTCTAGCAACTGTTTACAAGATAGACAATTTAAAAAGCTTCCACAAAACGATCGGTGTGTTGTGCCTTTCCTGAAAATCTTGTGCCATATATACTGAAGATACTGAACGTAAGTGCAGCTTTGGTAGAAATCATCATCAGCAACACCCAACATGGTTTAGGAGAGTTCCCTCATAATTCTTCCCATCATTTTAATGGTCTTCCTGTTGCTCCATAACCCAAAGTTTTGTATTTGTAAGATTGTAATGGAATGTGAGAGTTATCCATTCTTTTTAAATGGCTTTTCCATTTTTCTCTATTTGTTTGTATTCTTGCAATGAGAATATATCTAATTATTTCCTCATGTCTTCGTGTCTAATAGGATCTTGTCTGGTGCATTCTTTTACTGCTCAGAGATACTTCATTTTTGTCGCTTGTATTTGGCTCCAATCTTTCCTTTTAATTGTCCATGTCTCCGAACCATTGTGTCACCTAATTATCGGAAGGCCCGACCAGCTAGCAGCCGGATGGGCGACAGGAGGCATTGAGACCATGCCTACCCATTTATCTTGTAGCGCTAACGAGGGAATGGTTGGAAAAACATCACTAGTCATTTCTTTCTCCTCACCCTGACGTCTGGAACATTCGGGATGATTCACTGAAACGCAAGGCTTCCAGAAACAGTGATGTTCCTATATAAGGCTGCAGTGGACGAGTCAGTTCAGTTCTTGGAGAGCAGCCGGGGGAGTGCCGTGCTAGTGAACGGACGGGAAGACTGGGTACGTGCATCAAAGGGGTTGTACGTAATTGCGAGTGTGGAGTGGACCTGTAACAGACGAACTAGTGAATTGTTATTGTGTGCGCTACGTAATTCTATTTAATCGGCAAGTGTTCCAACTGTAATTCGGTGGAAATAAAGAACATTTTGAGTTTGTGCAAGTGGACTTTTAATACTACGAACCCACAAAGTCACAATATAGTAAAACTGAAACAGTCATTGTCTTATAAAATTTTAGCTTTGTATCCTTTCGGGTTTTTCTTTTCAAGGTACGAGCTATTACTCCACAAATGTATTGAAACTTTATTAATTTACTACTTATTTTTTCATTGTTCATTTTATAGGTTACATTGGAGCCCAAGTAATTAAATGTTCCCACCTGTTCTAACACTTTATTATTTAATACTATCTTAGATCTTCCTATTTTTTCCTATAAATGCCATAATCTTTGATTTTGCTACGGATATACTTAAATCATAATCTTGGACCACTTTTGTAACTTGTAAATACTTACTTGCAGCTTAACCTCTCTGTCTTGTATTAACATCATTTGATCCGCAAAGAATAACACTTGACGTATTATTTTAAGTAGGTTACTCTTTGCAGATGATATGATGTTAATACAAGACAGATAGATACTGATCAGCCTCAAAATAGTGAATGAAATGATGCCCAAATAAGCCTAGGCTCCATAGATCTTAGAGCTACCAGACATTCATCTTTCAGGATAAGGGAAAACCTTACACAAACCTTATTCAGATAACTCACCCTGACCGAGACTCGAACTCGGGAGCCTTTGATTATGAGACAGACATGCTACAACTTATTCTATAGTGGCGCTATGGGAGTTTCTGGGCGCTCAAAACACTTAATTTCTGCAGCTTATTTTTACTAGAAGTCCATTCTCTCTGCTTAAGGGCACTAGGAGGTCGATAGGTTTCAAAAAATCCATTTTTTGTTTTTAATGTTAAAAATTTATATAATTCTTTAGCTTTAAAATTATATATAACATAGGTTGTCAGCTGCTATTAAAGTCCTTTAATTCGTCAATTTAAACATGGTGGCGTAATGATACGCCCACTTCCTGAGAATGGTGCTTAATCTTTGATCGTGATTTCCCAAAACCTTGATTTTTCATACTTTAGGTGCATGTTTCTCAAAAACTATAAAAGATATTACACAAAATTTATAGTGGTTATTTTTAAATGTTCCTTGAACACATTCAGCTAACATTTATATCCATGTGATTTATAAAATGGATGAAAACAAATATTCAGTCAATGAAAATATTATCTTTTTTTACTCAAAAATAATTAATTTTTCTTTTGCATAGTATAAACGATATGTGATTTTCATTTAACCGATATTATAAAACTGTATCTTAGGTTATTTAGGATAAAACTTGGTGCATGTAGCTTTAAATTCCTACAAGTAAAGTGCACCTGAAATATAGGGTGCAATATTTTTTTCAGGATACACAGAGTGCCTTATGCCCCTTTTTCATGGACCTATGTGAACGTAATTTAAATATTATACAGTAGTTAAATGCACACATCCTTATACAGTAATCATACCGAATTTCAATTTATGGTAATGTTTAGTTTTCTATATATTCAAATTTTAATGTTAGTAAAAATTAGCCTTATCTGGGTAAAAATAACCTCCCAGTGCCCTTAACCATAAACGTGGCAGAAAAATTAAAAAGACAATTTCTTTCCCTAGCAAGTAAATAATATAAGTAATTAGGACTATTTTATTTCATATCCATAAATGCTTACAATTTATTGGTCTATTTGACCAAAATTAGTGACTCTATAATCCGTATTTTTAATTTTTTGTATCAGTAGTTTGTAGTACTGGAAGGGAGTTTCGTCGAAGATTGTAATAATCTTAAAATCTTCCAAAACGATTAAACTTAATAATAAAAGTTGTTTGCACAAATAGCATTAGTGGCTGAGAAATAATAACGGAAAATTGCGGCATTTGCAAAGCAGGCAAGAAGTGATCTTGAGTGGACTGGTGAAAATGAAGTACTAGAACGTATCGTAAACCTTGATACTGTAATCACAATGCACAGTTGTAACGCATGTGATAACGCTTGAGTTAATGCAATTCCATTATTAGCGTATCCAATTAACAGCGGTAGACATTTCAGTAAAACGTTCTAAATACACCGTGATACCCGAGGCTGGACTAGCTGCTTCAGCTAGGCTTACAGCACTGGTGCCAACTGCGCTAGATTAATTTGAAATGACGTAAAACTCACTTATTCAATTGGATGAACTGAATCAGCAGATAAACAAGATGCACTCACTTTAAACAAGTGGTGTAGAAATTGGCTCATTTTCACTGAAGGAAGATGAGGAAACTAAAGAACGGGTACTTGTAAATTACATTTTCAAATATATAATCCACCCAGCAGTCATTTAACACCTTGTTTACGTTTACGCCAATCTGTCACAAAAAAATGTCACCTGTTACTTTGATTTACCTAACATTTAACGTTGGCTTAAACTGCTTCTATAGGATTCAGACCACGAAGAGGATTTGTGGTATGAAATATTTCTGTCACGTTGACGGCGTGCTGACCTGCCGAGAATTGAAGTTGGAATAGGGGAATTGCTCCACCTTTGTTGTCTACTGCGGTAGGGGCAGAAGGAGTGTGGCCTTCAGGGGGCGGCCTCTAGCTGACGTCATGAACCGAGTTGTTACTGCACAAACATCGTTTGAGATGTTCCAGAATGTAATTCGGGAACATTCAATCACTGGAACGATCTTCAGCGCATGAGAGAGTAAGTAAAGCCTAGCAGTGAATATTGTGTATGGGTTTCGAGCTTAGAGTGGTACCGGACGGGTGCGTCTCAGTGGTGAGGAGTCCGCACTGTGTAAGCAGTTCACAAGTCAATATCGGAGTTGTGTTCAGAGTCGGCGTGTGAAAGGTAAACTGTTGTGTACATCAAAAAATTACTAGCAGCACAATTGGTAAAGAGACATAAAGAAGCATTACAGAGACTCGTTGAAACTGTTTATTTGTGTAAATGAGAAAGTGATTGTACGTTAGCATTGGACCAACAGCTTTGGTGACATGTTCTCACATTATGAAATATAACAAAAAACGGGGCCACTTTTATTAAGTTGGCATTGCTCATTTGTCCATGGTAGTCATCTTTAGTTGCGTCAGAGACAGTTACCCCCTTAGCCATCCCATATTATAAGCAATTATAGGGTAAATAACATTATGGAACAGCTGCTTGAAGCGTCATTCACAACGAAAATAGGGCGTAAACGGTAAAATGAAGGGTAAAAGTATGATAGTATTGCAATGGAATATTTCACAGTAAATTACCAAAACAAAAATGAATATTGAACTGGTTCAAGTTTTCAAGTTCATGTCCAAGTTTAACATATCAAGTTAGCCAATGAGAGATATATTCTCCACACACCTTACTACATCACACAGTCTTCATATACTGACTTGGTAATTGTGTTTATGTGTAAGAATACGGGCCAGGAAGTATCTATAAAAGCAGCTGTAAAACAAATGATGGTGCTTGTTTCAGAGTTTAACATCCTTTCACTTAACTATCGCATCTATCCGCTTTGTTCCGTGCAAATGACCCTTGCTCCCTTAACTGTTTATGCGATTCAAGCTTCTGATCTGCCAACATATGATTCATATATTGTAACAAATGAGACTTCCAATTACTGCTAATCACACTTTATTTACCTTCTAAGGGGTAGTGCAGCGTTACGGTCGAACAGAAGGAAGCAAACTCCGTCACATAGAATCACAACTGAACTCTGACAGCTGTATCACAGTTCACACTGAATGCTGTCACTCCGCTAAGAGACAAACTTAATTCAAACGGCTGACGCCAAGCGTAACGAAGAGACGCTTCTAACCTGCTGAAAAGAATCTTCTAGAGCCGCAATACAGCACACAGTGGTCAGAGGCTATTGTATGTCCGGGCACGTAGGAGATTAATCAGTTAGATGTCACTCCCCCTACCTTCATTGAACGGATTTCCGGCTGCTTTGTTTACAACGTTGGAAGGCGAAGAACGGAATCTACATAACACCTCGCCACTCTAAAGGATTTCTCACTTTCCATTCGGTTGGTACTTATTTTTGTGCATGCGCAATGCTGCTTGGTTTGTAGATATAGCGGCATTTTTTTTTTCTGAAAAGCTGGGTATGTGACTATTCCTTTAAACGATAGCAACAACTCTAAAGCTAAATCCTTAGATGTTTATCATCATCATCATCATCATCATCATCATCATCATCATCATCATCATCATCATTATTATTATTATTATTATTATTATTATTATTATTATTATTATTATTATTATTATTATTATTATTATTATTATTATTATTATTATTATTATTATTATTATTATTATTATTATTATTATTATTATTATTATTATTACTATTACTATTACTATTACTATTATTATTATTATTATTATTATTATTATTATTATTATTATTATTATTATTATTATTATTATTATTATTATTATTATTATTATTATTATTATTATTATTATTATTATTATTATTATTATTATTATTATTATTAATTCACTTTAAGACTCTAAATGGAGCAGGATAGCTACTACAGATTTGTTCGTGCATTATCGTGGTAGGCATAGCTAAAGGGGCATAAAATTAGTAAAATGTTAAATCCAATTCCTTAATATTATTAAGATAATACTTTCTTTACAAGATGAACCTAAATTACATCGATGATTTAATTGTTCAAAATGACTGCCTCGTGATAAACCAGAATCAAGATTTTCCCTAACATAAAGGTAATTTAAAAACATGTATTTCAATTAAATTTTCTTCAACTTATTTATGTTTTATTGAAATAACCAGAAGTAGGTTTCCATCTTCATAAACGATATTATAAATTTATTTTCAATATAGCAAAGCAATTATTCTAGATTATTTAAACATAGATCATTTCTTATAAAAATTGTCATACAAAGGAGCAAAATTCTAATGAGTTCTCTAGGTTATGTATACACCATGCATGAAAAGTTTCATTGAAGTAGTGTTTTAATTGTCAAGCAACGATTTAGAAAAATGCACGTTGTAAAACTTTGATATCAAATGTTACTTGCCTTTTTAACTTCTACATGGTGCAGCTTCTAAATTATTACTCTGAAACAAATGAGACATTTAAATAATTCCTTTTGCAAAATACACTTAAATGTTTGATGCATCCAATTGAACGTAATTTTTTGACAATTATAAAAGCTGTGAATAGTGGGCTAAGAAAACAGGTAAGTATTGTGTCAGGTTCTGTATTGGGAGTAATGGAATAAACCATGGTTACCCAGCCAGGAGAGTCTCGAGTTACTCATTACGAGGGAGCTCAATCTCTCATGCACGTCACCTGTTATTACATCAAGGAACTCCCCAGTCACCCTAACTGTCCAACCCCATTACACCTTATCTTTCAGGGCGTCGGATCAGATAAAACTCCACGAACCAAAAATCAATGGGAATGTCCCCAGCGGAAGAACTAAGATATATTTTTCTGTGTCTGAGATAAGATATGTGTCGGAGAGAATTTTGTGTTTGCACTTACATGGCATTATCTGTCCACTCTTATACAAACTACTTTTTAAAATGTTATTTTATGTACTTCGTGTTAATCGGGATAAGTGTTTATAGACATACGTTTATTACAAAGAGAATATGGGAATATATTACACTTAAGGGATATTCAAATTTTTAAGTTCCATTGTCTTTCCATGAGGAGGAGATAAAATGGCAAATAAATACTTTCTATTTCAGAAGGCATAAATATTTCAGAATACAAACCAATTACAACGAAAATGGTTTTCTCACAAAATAAAGGTGTTTGCAACAATCAACAGCGGTTAACCAAATCTATATTTTTTGTATAGTAAGAATTTATCCATCTCTTAAGTATGTTTCACAAGTTATGGAGAAAACATTCAGAATGAACAGGGATTAAGAAACTGTTTCTATAAAATCCAAGACTCGTATTTTTTATTATTATGAAAATATCTTAAACGTATGGTATTTTAATCAAAATCGAGAGCTATTTTTGTGAAAATCAAAACTTCTAAAATATTATCCATATAAAGGATAGTTTGGGATGGGGGCATCATGTTTGGAAAATTGTGCCGTATCTCTGACAACGCTTAAATTAAATACCAAATTTGGTGTTTAACCGAATTTTCGTTTTTTTAGAAACAAAAAGTTTTAGAGAGCCCCCGCCACACACACACACACACACACACACACACACATAGCCACACACACACACACACACACACACACACACACACACACACACACACACACACACACACACACACACACATACAGGTGTTTCTCCTAAAAGTGAACTTTTGGATTCAGGAAGTCTCAGAGCATGTATTTCTGATTATATCGCAGTATAGAAGTTTTGCTTGAAATAAAACACTTCCTCTACGAGGGTCGGATGACAAGTCCCGTTCTTAACATGATATCCAGAAAGACTTTGTCATATCGACGCTCTAATTCAATTAAACAATTTCTGTAGTGCAATTTATCATAGTCCTCAAAATAGCTGTTTACCGCATCAATGACCTCGTTGCCGTGAAATCTTCGTCCTCCAAGAAATATTTTGAGGTTCGGGAACAAGTGATAGTCACTGAATGCTAGATCTGGCCACTAGGGTGAATGTTCAAGTAATTCTAACTTTGATTCACACATTTTCCCATTGCAATGACTGAACGATGGGCCGGAGCATTGTCGTGAAGAAACAAGGTATTTTCTTTGTCAAATGAGATATTTTTCTTTTCACCTCATCATTCAAATGTAGCAGTAAGTTTGCGTAGTAGTCACCAATGATACTTTTATCCTTTGACAAGTAATCAACGAAACTAATTCCCTGCGCATCCCAGAAAACACTCGCCATAACCATGTTGCCTCTTTTGTAGTTGGTTCACCTAGCGCCATCCACCTTTTTGATTGTAATTGACTTTCTGGAGTGCAGTGTTGTATCCAAGTTTCATCCATGGTAATAAGCCGTCTCAAAATTTCACTGGAATTTTACGATAGAGCTCCAAATTCTTAACAGAAACGGAGTTTTTTTTTCAACTTTTGATCAGGTGTCAACATACACAGCACTTTAAGGAGAAGAGAAGCGCACAAGAAAATTTATAGCATTGAACATTCATGCGGTAAATTTCGGTGCGACCTTTGCGTCATAAAACTTGAAATGGTTTGTATTAATATTGTAAACGAAGCCCTTTGCCGCAACGGTATCTCCAAGAATTAAAAAGTGTCACTTTGCTCTAATTTTTAAACTTGTACTAATGTGTTGCTAATTCTAATTTCTGAAATATGAGCAGAAGGAAAGGGAATATTACATATCAAAGGAGAAGAGCAGTAAAGCTTATTTGGTTTGATGGAAATTTAATGACCGATTGATAGAAATCCTACACTTAAGACCAATTGAAAATATAATACTGTACAAGTGTGTTAAAACATTATGTTTTATTTTGGGATTTTCAAAATATTTTAAAATAAATTCAACTTTTGAATTATTAATTGTTGCTTTTATTAAACTAACTTAAACCTATATTATTTTATACCATTGTTATAGGTGCTCTGCAACAAAGTCATAGATTACACAACATCTACAAAAAGCTGCTCATAGAAATATAAAAACGTGTTAAGTAACAGAAGAAAATGAAGCAGGATTTCTATGCTGGAAGCACAGCTCTTTCTCTTCTCGTGTGAGTTTTTGCGGCAATCAGTTTCTACTGGTCACCAATTGCATCATCTTATTTTAAATAAGAGTCTCGAGATCTCTCGTTTTCAGGTGTGGTTCATAGTGAAATAAATACAATTTTGGAGAAGTCTAATTTTGTAAAAAATAATTTAATTGTGTTATGAGGATTACAATTTACTTGAACTTTCTTTCCTAGTCAATCATTGCAGATTACCTCCAGCATATCGTTAAATTATTACTTCTTTAATAAAAAAAAATCCATCAAATACATAAAACTCCTTACTCCTACACGTCTACTCATCACTAACAAGATTACAGAATACATATCTCCTTATGAAGATTATTGATTTTCTTCTTCTATCCAAAACTTTTCATCTTTTCACATCAAGCAAGATTATTGACTTTCTTTTCCCTAGCAACCATTCATCATTTTTTATATTTTCATTTCATGTCCCATTAATATTCAGATCAGCAAACAAAACTCATTTCAAACCAAAAGCTCCCTTTACATCTTCCAGAAAACGATGAAAAATATTTAATTGTTTGTTGCAATAAACAGGCCGATAGAAAGATTAATAAATATTCATTAATTAGTGCCTGTGTTTAAAATTTTACTATACGATTACTTCAAGATTAATAAATGTGAGAAAGCTGAAATAATGTACTATTATGTTATTACTATTAAATGCATGTTATGTAGTTTTAGAGGATATTACCATATTTTTGTTACATCCGTATATTCATCCATATATTCATACTTGATAGTGCGTATAAATCCGAGTTCTAGTTATACGGTTTGTTTACCAGCTTGTCAGTTTACGAATACCGGTAAGTGTCATTTTATAATTACATATAAGAAATAAATAAATAAATAAATAAATAAAGGAAGAAAGAAAGAAAGGGAGGAAGTGAGGAAGGAAAACCTAGCAGACTGCGGTTTCTGCTTGTAAATAAATGTATTTATTTTATAGGCATGGACAATAATTCCCTTCAATAACAAAGCAAGTGCTGATAATTTAGTTGAGCTTAACGAATGATAATTATTTGCAGGTCGTGGGCTAATTGCTATGGCAACAAACAAGAGATTAAAAGTGAAATTAAATTACCATTGAGATTTCGTGCGTTGTATTCGGCCAGATAATTATCCCAACGGAGGGTGTCCTTTTATTATGTAATCATTACCATGGCAACTGCGGTGTAATCATCCACGAAGTTTCTAGACAAAATGCATTACATTTCATTGGTTTCAGTTTCAACAGAATCCGGTAGAAATGTAACTAGGATAACAGGACATTATGAAAGTCAACTGGCAAAATAGCAAGATACATTTTTTAAAAAATTAAATCTAAGTAGAAATGTTAAGCATAAAACAAATTACATCAACATATTCGCATTATCTTTTGCGGGAATGCATACTTCATAATTCTTTTACCTACATTTTGCAGTCAGTTTGAATTTCTCTTAAACAATTTATTTTTAGTTACATGTTTACATATCTTGTTTAGTTTTAAAAATACAGATTTAAAAATGAATTTTAATTTTTACCCTAAATGTAAAGATACAATTTTAAGAACAGTACATCTTTCAAATACATAACCTGCCGTTATTTTAAACAGCACAGTTATATTTTTACCACACAAAACTATCATTTAAATTTGTTCCCAAATTAGTACAAAAGTATTAACATTTTTGTTATAAAGGTTAGTTTGGGGGGGGGGGAGGATTTTCTTTATAAACTATTCGTGTAAGGTAAACTTTGATAGGCAGCTATATTTTCGCTGTACTCTTCGCGCCTAACCCCCTTTTACTAAAAATCTCTTGAGCTGTATTCATATAACTTCCTCTACTCATTCTTCCGCAAATTATTTTCACAAAACTAATTCTTCCATCTATTTCTTTACTTATTTCTGAACCCAGCCTACCAGCTGATGGACTGAGTCAGTCGTGCGTGTTATTGTAAGATAATAGAGTCATAACTAGGGCCCGGATTTTGATGAAAAGTCATCTTTTTTCTGAGTAGTCATAGACGATGCTTATTGGAAATTAAGTGCATTCTGGAACAAATACGGTAGATATATATGGTTTTTATACGTCATTAAAATCCATTTTTCTACATTTTTATAATAAAGTCATTTTTTAACATTTAAATGCATTTTCCGGTCATTTTCTTTCGTTTTCACGAATTTATAGGGCATTGTAATCTGTAGCCCGCATTCGGGAGGCCCGGGTTCCATTCCCGTTGTGGACCTGAACCTGACCCATGGGTTTTTTGGGGGATTTTAAAATAATCTGTGATTAAAAGTTCATTTATATATTGTATATGAAATAGTAACTTTGTAAGTGTCGTAAACATGTAATTAACACAGGTCAGCGTCCTAACAGTGCTGGTGAATTTCACGCACCAATTCCAGGAATCGCTGATTACATCATGCAATACGCGTGGATTGCATCCACAGAAAAACATTTGCAAGCTTTTCAAAATGTGAAAAAAATGAACACAAGCGTCTGCGTTACTGTTAAAAGAAACGGCTTTGACAAGTAACAAGTCATCTTCCTTTTATAAAGAATTGTGTGAAGTGTTTGTTAGTGCAAATATTCCGCTAGGAAAATTAATTCCAAATTACGAGGTCTTCTTGAACGTCCAAATGAATCAACTTTGCATAAAAGTTACCTACAGAAATGTTATGAAGATACGTTAAACCGAATGCGTGAATAAGTGAATGGGAAGAAAAGTATGTATCAATTTATGAGACAATCGATTCAGAGAGGCGTTATGTGGCCAATGGTACGCTAGAAGCTACTAGCGCCGGACAAATGTTTCTTCTTACTTCAGAGCTTATGTAAGTTGTTAACCACTGTCAGATATGCAAACCGTTTGATAAATTTCATGTGTTTATTGTGACCTAGTGGAAATCAGCATGACAACATGCTCCTCTTCCGAACAGACATGGTGCCTTACATGGTAAAGGCGGCAAAATCGATCCAATTATTTTAAGTAAGATGGTGAATGTTACGTGTTTGGCCCATGCTTTTCATCGAATTCATCATGACGGAAAAGGTCACATCAACATTTACAGAAGTACATACACTAATTTCCAACCCGAACTATGTATTTCAAATAAAAAGCCCCTAATATAGCTTTGCCCCCAGCACCAATTTTAACACACTGGGGTACATGTTTAACTGCACTGTGACAATTTTCAAATAGTGAGAGAAGTAGTTGTCATATAAAGTGGTTGCCAAGAGATTTTCACTATCTATCAGGAGAAAACTTAAAAACTGATATTTTTGAGCAGGATTTAACAAGTAGTGACAGTGTTTTTCAAATATGCACCTATAACATCTGTGAAAGTGGAGAGAAGTTTCTCAAAGTATAAAGCAGTTTTATCTCACAACCGCCGTTCCTTTACTTTTGATAACTTGAAGATGACCAAAGCTAAGTAAGGTATACTTTGGCTAATGGGTACAGTAACTTATTTTGCCATATTTTATAAAATTGAAAATGACCCAAATAATTTTGAATTTATTTATCATTTAGCAGCAATAATTGCATTATTTAGTAAGTAAGTTAATTTTAAAATATGGTTTTTAATTTTTAGAGAATTTTTAGGTCAACAGCTTCCGGGCCCTAGTCATAAGTAAACACTTGCTCTACTGTAATCTCTACGGACCAGTTGTGTTCACTCTGGGCATTAATGATAGTGAAATTAAGTGTAAGTTGACGCTGTGAAAACAGTTTACGTGACAAATGAAGTGATATTAGCACAACTTGATGTTATCATTTCGTCACAATATTTGACAACTCAAGTCAATAACAGAGAATATCCTGGATATTGTTAACACCACAACAAATGCTATTTGGAGCAAATTATATGCTTTAAAGGGTCTGCATTGTTTAACTAAATTTTGCACAACTACATTTTTTACACAAAACAGAAACTTCAGAGGCCATTTACAGAAAATGTAAGATGTAGGTATATCGTATTTGTAAAGAAAACAGTTTTTAACATTGTGTTTTAATAAAAATTATTGGTTCTGAGAAAATAAAATGATAACTAAAATATTTCATATAAAGGATAGTTTGGAGAGGATAATATTTTTCTTCATAATATTCGTGTGGCATCCTTTCAAGAACCTGACATTAAATTACAAAATTGTTATTTAACGGACACTTCGTGCATAAAGTTTGTTGTACACACACGCGCGCATGCACACACTCATACACTCAGTGTACTCTTTATTCAAATTTAATTTAATTTTGTATAGTTCCAAAGGGATTTAACAATAAATATATGCTATTTTGTAACAATACATTAAACGTAATTGAGTTTTGTATAACAAAAGTATAACTTCTTAGTCAATTTATTCCATAACTTTTAGTTTTATTTTTGTCTTCTATTATTCAGTAAAATAATAAAACCAATCGTTACCAAAGTTTTGTAATTCTTTAGACAAAATCATTCGTCACTTGCAGTAGCTCGCAATTTTTTTTCGTAAATACAAAAAATGTATCTAGATGTTAGATTACTTATGGTAGCTGCACGTGATTGCTTTCAGCCAGTGTGCTATCCAATTGATTTCCTATTCACCAGTCGGAATCAAAATAATCTATACTTTTACACCATGCAGCTTAAAACGAATAAAAATGAGTAACTTTTTTCTTTTGCCCCATTCATTTATTCCCATAAAGTATGTTTCGATTCAGCTAGAGATCCAGGAAATCTATTTTATTTTCCTGGTCACTTTTGGTGGATATTATAAATAGTAAAAATGGCGAGATTTTGTGATATAAGCGTGCAATATATAAAAGAGGTACAAAATCTAAGCGTGCAGTGTTGAAATCTTAGTCAGTGTGAGATAGTGGATAAAGATGTTTCTTCCGGAGCTTTGCTTTATCCTGAAAGATGAATATCCAGTAACTCTAAGCTCTTTGAACCCCTGGACTCATTTGAACATCATTTCAGTCATCGATATAACTTAACGTTGCGAGGATGTAAATTAGAGAAACAAAATCTAAACCACGTTAGTAATAAAAACATCGTACATACTCTTATGCTCTAAGTACATAAAATGGCATCGTCTTTGCATTTTAATCACTTCAGTTATGGTAATAATACTAGTAATAATAAATGTATAAGCTGATGGCCTAACTTTGCCAACCCGAGTGCAGCCTCACGCCTATACACAGCGTCATTATCACCAAACAATGCGGGAAGGATTAGGCTCTGGCCTACTGATCCCGAGATAACGGGCTCAAACCCGGACCAGGTCGATTGCTTTTTCGTGTGTTTAAATGTCACAGCAATATCCATATCAGTAGATTTACTGGCACGTAAAATAACTCCTTCAAGACGAAATTCCAGCACACCGGCGGCACTGATACGAGTAACTGACAGCATATATACATATTCTCTACCTTCAATCTCGAAATAAAGGTGACAAAAGTTCGTTAAATCAAATAAAGTACCGAAAATATATCGGCGGAACTGCTAAAGACAAAGGCAAGCTGCTTAAGCGATTTTTCCCCTTCGTTTGTTTGGTTTGAAAGTCGGAGAAAGCGTTCATTGGTCGCTAACGTTTGTTATAACCTCAATATTCAGGTGTATGTTTGAAGCGTAGTATTTTGAAGAGTGGTAAATCAAAAGAAGTAATCGACCTAGTTAGGGAACGCTTCTATCCAACGTGGGGGTATTCGGTGAAAACAACCGAAAGTAGGGCAAGACAGAAATTGTGTCAGTGCCGACAAGTTGTCCAGTAATCGGCGCCGCGCACTCCGAGGGAGATAGTTCTATCCTTCTCCCTGTCGGAAGCATTACATATGTAAGAAAAGTTGCTTCCTCCAGAAGGGACTGTCATAAATTTCAGGGCCCACTCAGTTTGGAGTCAGAAAGGAAGATATGAGAACGGGACTTCAACACCAAGTTCCGGAAGGCATAAAGATGGATGATCTCTTACAAATACAACTTCAGTCATTGTGGGCGTAACTGGGAGAAATAACCCGGTCCACATCATAGTACAAGCTCGGAAACTTCTTGGAAACAAATATAGGGCGTGTTAAGCTTACCCGAAGTTCGCTGTACACTTTTGCTCTCCTCTCATCTTAGGAAAATTATTTTTTATCCACTCCATTCAAATTGAAATAACGCTTCCTCAAATGAATGCTATACATTTCGCTGTAACTACATAGCCAGCCTCGGTAGCGTGGTGGCAGCATGTCTGCCTCACGTTCAAGAGGTCTCGAGTTCGAATCTCGGTCAGGGTGAGTTATCTGGATAAGGGTTTTTTCCCGGGGTTTTCCCTTATCCTGAAAGACGAATGTCGGATGGTTCTAAGCTCTATGGAACTTGGACACATTTGAGCATCATTTCACCAATTCCATTCATCGTCCGAAATGACTTAATGTTGGAGGACGTAAATTGGAAAGAAAAAAAAAGGTTGTAACTACATAAAGAATATAGGAGGCTTTTAAAACTAACATCCTCCAACGTGAAGTCATATAAGAAAATGAATGAAATGATGCTAAAATAAGCCCAGAGTTCATAGAGCTTAGAGTTATCCAACTATTATCTTTCAGTATTAGACAAAACCCTGAAAAAAGCTTATCCAGATAATTCTTTCTGGCCGATTTTCGAACTCGTGACCCACTGAATGTGAAGCAGGCACGTTACACCTACGCTACGTAGGCGGGCAGCTGAAACGATGGCAAAATCAGTTGCTAATTACTGAATTTGAAATTTCACTTCTTTCCAGGACATCTGCACCGTCAATATTTCCGTATTCTTGTTCTTCTTCCTTCTATTATTTCCATGCTCGAATGGGGGATACACACTCCCCTCGATTTAACAAGGGGCACCAGATGTCGAATGTTGGTCGAGGAGTTCACAGACTGGATCAAGTGTAATCAGTATCACTGGTCAGACCAGAGCACTACGAGAATGAGGAAATAAATGATGTGATGTTCTGAGATAGAGGATTGGAAAGGCGACTATGGAGCGGTTTTCGAATGAATGGCAGGGGAAATTGGAGATCCCGCTCAGACTTCATTTTACGCACCAAAGAACTTACTTGCAATCCTCTGGTATCGAACCCTTGGTAAAAGCAAGCGATCTAACTACTCAGCCACGCCACCGCTTCCTCCGTATTCTATGTTCTGGGAAAGTTTGAATGTGGAAGACGGTTCCAAGTTATCCAGAATAAACTTCAACAACAGCTGAGTTTCTGACAAGAAGTTGTACCTATTTGATAATGTAACTGTTAATATAGAGGATGTCAGAGGTACAAGTGTAGATGATTTAATAACTGGAACTGTAGTAGGTGTTCACCTCATTAAATTATTTGTTTTTTTCTCTCTCTAACAGTTATTTCATAAATACATTACTCACTATCTGATTGGGTACATGACATAACGCGTTCTTGGAGGTTCTAAGTAACCTGTCAACATACTGCTGTTAATAAATAAAATTATCACTGTGCAAAGAAAATGAATCTTGATGTAATATTCTACATTACACTGTGTTAATTTACCAGTTCACATATCTATCTCTGAAAACTTTATTTTAAGCAACAAACGTTCATCCCTTTGGTTAATTTAGGTACATTGAAACATTTAACTTCATGCAACTTCTTTTCCTTTCACCCACAAATTACTCTCTACCTGTTAAAACCTGTTTCCATCTATACATAAGGACCTTTTAAATATATTATTACAGCACGAGGTGAGGTCAAAATGCCTGTACCTCAATATCATATATATAAGCTCGAAGGTATCTACCAGGGCAATCCACACAGTGTGAAGACTGAGGGCCCCCCCCCCTCTAAGAGCAGGGAGTTACCGAGCTGTCCCAAAAGGGCACCCGGCGCCTCCGTGGGGCTTTCTATAGGGCAAGACCTAGAGACTAACAAGCCCCCCCCGTTATCTGGTCCTGTGGACTCAAGACGGGATGGAAGTGGATACGCCACTTACGCGCGCCAACCCCGAAGGGGAAGGCTACCGATATGACCTCGGTGGGGACGCCTGGTGATCTAGCACACCTTCTACTAGCTATGCAGGCTACTACGCCGGAATGCTTCCCTCAACCCCGTCCGGAGACGTACCCGATCTCCCACGGGTATCGGGAACACCTGCCCCCTCGAGTCCAACCCATTCCGAACAACTGCCATTCAGGGAGGGGCTCGAATGTTCGGCCCGAGGTTCCTCTAGTAACGCCAGAGGTACCACGAGTGATAGGGGTCCGCAGCAGCCGCACCACGGCAGCTGAAGGGGACGGTAGCTCTCCCCTACGGGGACCTCAATAGCATATACATAGCATTTACGTTAATTGTCCGTAATCACAATCCAAACACATTAAAATCCGTTTCCCGATCTTCAGTAAAGTTAATAACGGCCATGTACGACGTAATTGTAAAATGGTACAACTGATAACAACAGAGTTTAAGAGTGCAAAACATTCCTTTTAAAATGTATTAACCAATACTAATTACAAATCATGGTAGTTACTTGTGTCCCATTAGAGCCTTAAACATTTAGTAAAACGAATACCAAAACAAGTCACCAGAACGATAAAAGATTCAGATACATGAATTGAAAGTGTCTTGACAAATCACCGAAGCTATTTCGAGTGGCCCATTCAGGCTAGACGTTTACATTGGCCAGCTAAATGGTGTAAGCCACGGCACATCCACCTGGTCTGACAAGCAGGCGATGACCAGGGTACGTTCATTTCTCATCTTAAGTGCACCTGAAGAATAATCACACAACCTTACGAGAAACAGATGAATGAGACTTCTGCATTTCAGTAAATTTAAGTATTAAAAGAAATGTAACATGTAAATAGATTTAAACTACTTGAATAATAACCTATCACATGTTATTCTATCAGCGCATCTTAATTAGAAAACTATTTCATTGTTATCGTTAACTGTGTATACCGTTCAAACCGATAGGAACGAATAATTAGGAAGTGATTAATGCAACAAAACAATTTACAGTTTGTGCAGAATAATACAAATTTAATGAAAATTTCAGAGAACTATATATTGAGCGTTCCAGATATATATTTTATTAGACGCCCAGATACCTTAAATACAGCGTAGTTAAATTATAAAGGAATCCATTCACAGCCTCTTTCTACTGCGTGAGACTACCGGCAGTCGCCGGGGAACCTAAACTGACAGAGGCGGACTAAAATCCTTACCTTATATGGAAATGTTGAACTCCTGCTTTCGTGTAAATATTCTCGCTCACTCTTCGAAGCTCGGCAGGGATTCTTGTGATTTGATGCACAATATTTTCCCTCAGTCCTGTACTGTATGTAGATTGGAACGATACACATCTGTTGAAACTGAAGCCATATCGCTACGCACGTGTGCAAGCATTAAAGCAAAATGATCACGTATGAGTTTTTGTAATTGTTTTTCTAATCCATAAAAGGATTTAACTGGACGTTTGAATTCTCACAACTGTCGATGCTGGATTTCAGGAAAACCTGTGCTGCTGGATGAAACGCCTGATTATGATCAGAAAATTGGAGTGTGGTGTGTGACAAGTGCTAGAATAATAATGGAGCCTATATTCTTTGATGAAACAGTAAATGCAGAGCGATATAAGAGGTTAGTTCTAAGACCATTTTTCAATAGTTTGGATGAAGAAGAGAAATAGTATGATTGGTTCCAGTAAGATTGGGCAGCACCACATAAGACTGCCTAATCGTTAAATGCAGTAAGAGAGTTGTTTGGTGGCAGAATAATTAGTGTTGATTCCCGGCCCGCTCGTTCGTCTGACCTAACGAGTTTTGGCTTTTATTTATAAAGTACTTTAAATGATAATGATGATGATGATGATGATGATGATGATGATGATGATGATGATGATGTATATAAGGGCGCTCAACTACGGCGGTCATCAGCTAAAGTTCTTTATAGGAAAAGTGCATCTTCCAATCTTCATATACTACAGAAACTTAGGGAAAGCATTGTGCAAGAAATCACAATCAAACTTTTGCCTGTTTGAGAGCAGAAGGTGAACATCTCCAGTGTCTATTATAAGGTAAGGATTCTAATCCGTATCTGCCGCCCTAAGTTTTCGGCGACTGCCGCCCGCCACGCGCACTGAGAGAGGCCACGAGGAGGTTCGATTATAATTTAACTACCCGGTATACGGTACGAGATGTCTTACGTCATGTTTTCGGTTAGTATTAAATTGGAATGAGGAATTAGAGTATTTGATGTCTATCGACTCATTATTTTTGAAATTACTTTAGAGAGTTCTAGAACAGTTTTAAGGTTAAACGTCTTCTTTACTCATTGTAGTTATAATTTTATAGAACCTTGGCTGTTTCTAATAACGGATGATATTCTCGCAAAAGACCGTCAAACATAGGCGAAGGTCTGATTTCTTTCCCCCCAATAATCTTCCAAGTTTTAGAAATGCTGTAAATAGTGGTGGAAGAATCCTTGGTCAGAACGTAGAGTGTGTGTAATGTTTAACGCCCGCTTTTACATCGCATTGCAGGTGATGACACTGATGATACATGAGATGAAGATGGAGCACCGGTGGAATGAGATGGTGGAGGAAACCGGAGACTCCGGAGAAAACCCGCCCCAGCGCCGTGTTGTCCACCACAAATCTCACTTTGCGGTCGCCTGGGATCGAACCCAGGCCGTCTTGGTGAGAGCCAAGTGGTTTAACCACTGAGCCACGGCGCGACCGTCAGAATATAGAGCATGACCTTTTAAACATTCTGCTTTCTCTTAACTTCCGTAGTTACTTAAGAGCACAAACATATTAACATACACAGAACTAGAGATGTAGCTGGTGAATATAAAGATTCTGCGCTCTTAGACCAACACTTTAACCTATTTGAAAGGGACATATTCTGCGATCATTGAGAAGAGATAATGTTCTCGTAATTATAAAATGTTGGCCCACTGATGTAGGCTACTTTCTCTGTTTATACAATTATTTAGCACTGCCAACAAATTTGATTACAACATGCAAAGAAAAAGAAACAACATTCTCTTTAGTCCTGCAGTTTCTGGATTGCAGCTAGATATATTGTGATATTAGTGTATGTTATAATCAGGCTCAGAAATTTCTAAGCTTAAAGCTGGGAGGAAAGGAAATTAAATTTAATTGTTCCCGATCTTTGCCCTGTAACGTCGTAGATGACAAAATACTCGTACCTCATTGCTGAGTTATGCAAAAACTGTTTTACCTGTGTCATTGGCTTATTTTCACTGCGGTATGAGTTCTAATGCGGATGGCTTGAGTTATGTAACTTGAACAATTCCTTAGCGTGATTATAATTCTAAAAGGCACAGCCATTTTGAGGGAATAAAAAGCATCCATGTAAAGGGTAGCTTGAGGAGGAGAGGAGGTATTTTCTGTAAAATGTTCATGTGTCGCAACCTTGGAAGGTGGTAAACATTTAATTTTGGAATATGCTGTTTTCTCTCTCTCTCTCTCTCTCTCTCTCTCTCTCTCTCTCTCTCTCTCTCTCTCTCTCTCTCTCTCTCTCTCTCTCTCTCTCTCTCTCTCACACACACATAAGAATACCTACGTAAACACAGATCTTTATCTAAAATAATAACATATCGCTACAGTCCTGATGGGCTCACAGTTGCCGAACTCTGCCGACTGCCGATCTCACGCTCACCAACCGCGACAGAGCTGGCAGCCGATGCAAGGAGGTATAAGGGCCACTGTCACATATCTTGCAGCGGGAATGTCGGCTTTCTCTGCGAGGATCGCTGCTTATCGAAGCTCCTAACGATTCACCTGGACACCAGTTCTACACCCGGCTCATCATTGGTTGGCGCTTACGTGGTCATACGCTAGGACGCAGAAAAAATGCTTGCTTTGTGTTCAGGCGACTGCTGCACATATATTTACGTAAACTATGAATATTGAGGTTTTGGGTGAAAGGCAATACTTTCAATCTCAAAAAAAAAAAAAAAAAAATAGTTGTAACTCAAAGTTAATCGGGTTTGTCATGAAATGGATGATGTTATGCTCAAATGTGACTGGGATCACTAGATATTTAGAATTGCTCGACGTTTGTCTACACAGAATAAGGGAAAACAGCAAAATAAAAAAAATAATAAACGCTTTAGATGACTACCCTAACCGAGATCGAATTCGGGAGCTTTTGAGAGTGAGACATACCCACACTCCCATAGTTCTGGTTTTAAAGATCTATGGGGTATTTTGAATCCATGACAAATGCATATAATCGTGAAAATTAATTCAATATCCGCCTGTACCGTAACTCATACATAGGCGATGTGAGATATCCCCATAGAAAATAATCGACCGTTAAACCATGGTCCCCTTATATTACCACCCTCTGCCAACCAGTGAAGGACATTGTCTTGGCATGGGAAGAGTCAGAAAACACCATATTAGAAGGCAAGCACCGCCTTCCCTTAGGATTGAAGTGGGGGATGCAGAGGAACTAATGCAAATTGACTAGGATACTCAAGGCTAATAATCTCAACTTACATTCATTTGACTTTTTCTACCTACGTGTAAGTACTTTTCTAATGCACTCTTTGGCAGTTCGGAATGATAGAGCCTGCTTGTGTAGCCTAAGTGGTAGCATGTCTGCCTCACGTCCAAGAGGTTAGTTCTGTGGATAAGGCATTTCCGGGTTTTTTTCCCTTGTCCTAAAAGATGAATGTCTGATAGCTCTAAGCTCTGTGGACCCTGGGTTTATTTAAGCATCATTTTATTCATCGTCTGGTAAGACTTACGTTTTAGGGCGTAAATTAAAGAACAAAAATGTCACGCAAAGGTGCCTTAGAGTAACGTCTGTGACTCTCAGGTTCACCGGTGCACTCTGATTTATTTTGTTTCCCATTGTCACTTAGGCGAATGCTGAATGGTTACTCTATTGCTATAATTTCCCCTTCGTTCCATTTCAACTGTACTTCTTGGTTTATGTGTGTAGGGCGGTAATGCTGTAGCACTTAGTCATTACGTTGCTGCCAGGCAGACGGGTCGTTCTTCGCCATCTATGGTGCTTCCAGTAATGGTTACCATCATGCTTGGTAGCGTTAGGGTGAGTGTAAACTTCGTCATATCTTCCTCTGTATGGAATACAGTCATATGGATTGATCAGTGTGGTTCACATTTGTTTACGTTAGATTGCAATTTATTATAAACACCTGTTCAAACAAATACAATATTATTTACTCGGAAGATCTTACAACTGAAGTTCTACTAATTGTTTACTTACTCAAGTGTTCTTTGAAACTTGGTCTCTTCTGTTGTGCATTATATTGTTATATAGTATAAACGATTGGCACTTCAGTGTACACCAGTTCCCCTGGGATTGTTGCACACTTCACGTGTTTCTACCTGCTCTCCGTAGTCTCCTGTGGTTGCTTCACTTCATCTTTTCCTCCTGGAGCCACAATAGACCTGGATTGGTATCACGACGTTATTTACGCTTTACGATTTTATTGTAACTGACTGGAGAAATTAATACTCTTTTATAAGAAAACCAAAGGAATGGTAGAGAAAGTGAAGGGAATACTTTTATAAAACATATTATCAGGTTTGCTGCGAAGATGATGAGCAGATAGTAAAATTCAGGTTGATCAGAAATTCCAAATAAGTAACGAGTCATGTACGCATATGTCTTCAGCACAGGTGTAGCAAAAGAAAATCGGATGCTGTGGGAATCATTAATCTCGCAGCCAAGACGTTGTGGTGACGAGGTGCAATGTCACCGTAATATTAATAGTGCAAACAAAAGAGCACTCACATTCAGGTCACGTGATCCATCCCAGCAGCTCATTCATACCCTGTCTCCTGGAAGTACATCTTCCTGACATCTGCAGGTCCAAATAAAAACTTTCCTCCATTCTTAACCTTGGTATCCTGTTTTCTTAACAGTAAGTAAAGCATATGTTTACATGATTTTCTCTGCTCACTCTTGTACATACTCTTTCTTTACACGTGTATACTTTTATCTGCCCCATTTAATTGAGATATGACTTAACGTTAAAGGACGTAAATTACACAAAAAGACGTAAGTATTTGAAGATTCAATATCGAGGGATAGCTCGAAAGTGCTAAATTCGTAATAATGGTTTAATTACATATTTTCTTATAGGTGCAAGGGGACGGAGAATACACTAGAGTTTGACAGTGAAATGTTTCAGAGCTGGTTACTTATGTGACGACTTTCATATTCCATTCTCTTTGCGTGGCCACAAGATGAAAAAAATGAAGATTGACTTTCTATTTGAGAATAGCCTAAGTAGCCCGCCTCGTAGCGTAGATGGTAGCATGCCTGCCTCACGTTCAAGAGGTCCCGAGTTCGAATCTCGGTCAGGGTGAGTTACCTGGATAAGGTTTTTTCCGGGGCTTTCCATTACCCTAAAAGGCGAATTTTGGGTAACTCTAAATTCCATGGACTCTGGGCCCATTTGAGCATCATTTCACCCATTCCATTCATCGTTCGATATGACTTAACGTTAAAGGACGTAAATTACACAAAAAAGCGTAAGTATTTGAAGATTCAGTATCGAGGAATAGCTCGAAAGTTCTAAACTGCATAGCAATTATTTGACGAGAATTATTTTTCATTTTGTTTTACTTATTTTTGTTTTTTTTGTTTTTGTGTGTAGTAAGATTTTGATTTGTGTCTTACGTTTTACCATTTATGTATTGAAGAGGACTTCAGAGGCTAATCCCAGAAAATTCAAGATATAATTTATTTTGTCATGAAGATGTCTTAAACACATAGCACTTTAATCAAAATCGTTAAAACCATTTTTGAGAAAATCAACATTCTCGAAATGTTTTTTATCTTTGGAAGATGCTTAAGTTAAATATCAAAATTGGTGTTAAAAGTAGTTTTTCAAGACGTTTAAAACATGAACAAACAAAAGTAAGAAATGCTCCATTCCAAGTTAACATTTATATGGAATTTTTTTCTCGAAAATTTTGGTTCTCTTAAAATTGAACCTAAGGAGTTTGAATAACGATCATATGTTTAAGCTCTTTTTATGATAAATGAAATGTAAAACTCGAATTTTCTGGGAATGGACTGTAAAGGCCTCTTCTTTCTGAGTGGTCTTTACATAATAGGTAGACAAAATGGTACAACACACGCACACAGACACACACTCCTATGCAGACTTGGTTTGGTAGTACGATCCACGAACAGCTGACTTCCCGAACAATTCAGAGATTTTAGGTCACATCCGCTCTGATTAGATATGTGGCCGTGTTTCTGGGGTGTCACGATATTTTTTATCGGGGAATGAGCTTTAATTGAAATGTACGCCCCAGGCGAGCAAATTAGTGTGGATTTACCCAACTGAAATGATTGTATTTACATACCGTTCCAGCGATATGCCAGATATCAAACCTGTCAGCATACACAACGAGACAAAAGTTAGTAAATAATTAATCTGAATTGGCTAATAATTGGTGTTTTGGATTGAGGTGATCTGCATGCTAGAAGCACTTCATTCGTGCATTCAAATTGTAATAGCTTTTTGTGGTGTTTTCATTTTTGTTTTTACTTATTCTTTTATAGCCCACCGACGTTCTTATGAAGTTCAGGTTTATTCTCTTGTTCTCGGCATTTACACACACACTGCATTTACTCGTCTCACCATATTCTCTGAAGTTTTACGGAGATGATTTTGAATTGAGAGAAGGTTATTTCCAACAAAATGGAGCAACGTGTCATACATCTAATTACACCATGGAACTTGTAACCTATCTAGTAACCTATCTAGTAGCTAATATGCTAAGCTTTCACATGTACGCTATTTCATTTTGAGAAATTTTGAAGTTAATTATTAGCTAACTAGTTTACAACAAATCTAAAAGCAAGATTATGTTGTCAATGTTATGGCTCTCGAAAGGGGACACACTATTTTTCTTCTACCTCCGTATAACTGTGATCTGAATGCAACTGAGCTGGCGTGGGCAAAAGTAAAGAATGTTTACAAAGTACGCAATGTTAACGAGAGCCACAAATCTGCGGAAACTTGCTATAGAAGCGACGGATCGAGAAGGATACGATAAGATGGTCCAAGAGCTGGAAATGCAATGTTGGAGAAATGATGGTGTCATAGAAAATGCAATTAATGAAATTATTAACACATTAGAGGATACAAGCGATGAAAGTGACGCAGTGGACTTGGAAATCGAAGAATCACAAAGCGAGTGAGTGTTTATAGCTATCATAATATTTGTTTAATACTTTTATGTGTTTTATAACAGTAAATATATAAGCATACAGCATATCGGATGGAGTTCAATTATTTGTTGCAACATCTTTTTTTTTTTATTTACGTCCGCCCCAACGTTAAGTCATATCTGGCGATGAATGGAATGGGTGAAATGATGCTCAAATGAGTCCAGGGTCCATGGAGCTTAGAGTTACCCGACATTCGTCTTGGAGGATAAGGGAAAACCCCGGAAAAAACCTTATCCAGGTAACTCTCCCTGACCGAGAGGCGCACATCTTAGCTTTTCTTACCGCAGTTTGGCTGAATTGTGTTTTTCTAGGTTGACCACAATGCAGAAACAAAATCGTGTTAGCTCTCTTTTCTTCCCCTCTGCCAGCACTACACCGTAAATCCAGCGCTCAAGAAATCTTGCGCATATAGTTGTTTTTTTTTTTTTTTTTTTTTTTTTTTTTTTTTTTTTTTTTTAAACTTCGTCTACAGTCTTCAGCGGATGCTGAACTTAGGTACCAAATGTTTAAAGAAAACTTCTCATTTCAAACTTCCACTGTGCATAACAAAGTTAACAGAACAGGATTTTTTTATAAATATTTAATACATTACCAAATAATAACTATATACCTAAATTTTGTGGAAGCTTTCCCTTTTGCATATTAAATGGATTTTGGTAGGAATAGATTTACAGGATATAATTTTAAAAAATAAAATTAAATAAATGATCTATAAAATATTAATGCCCGATTTCACTAACAAATGTTAAGACTAAACACGAGTTTAGCAATAGTTAAAACAAAAATTGCATTTCACCAACAAGTGTTAGCGTAACTCACGTGTTAAATTTCATGTTAAACTAACAAGCCGAATTTCTGATGTTAAGTCCTTAACAATTGTAAATAGTCAAGATGGCGAGCATGAACTCAGCTGTTGATGTCGATTTGCTATATTTAAGACCGTCTAAATGGCATTCATAATAGAGTACGGCCTATGAGGAGAAATGATTTTGAGGAACTATCCGAAGAAAATTGTTTTACGGAGGTATAGACTGTCGAAACATGTTGCTATGAAGGTTACTGCGGAAGTACAAGAGAGGTTAGAACATGCATCGAAAGAAATATGGCGATCTCGCCTTTGCTTCAAGTATCAATAACCTTGCGATTTTATAATTCACTGAATTATGTGGATAATACATTGCCCACCTGCCGTCTTGAAACGTTCAAGTCACTTGCCCATCTTCGCTCCTCGTTTTAAATTTACGTAATACTGAGTTAGAACATGCATCGAAAGGAATATGACTATCTCGCCTTAGCTTCAAGTATTAGTAACTTTGCGATTTTATAATTCATTGAATTATGTGGATAATACATTGTTCACCTCCCGTCTTGAAACGTTTAAGACACTTGTTCTTCGCACCTCGTTTTAAATTTACGTAATACTGACAAGTTGTTTGGTGCTTGTAGTAATGACACATGCATTTGAATTAAATTCGTTTCCAATATTTTCCCCGCGACATCTTTCTCTTTTACATTCACTGCATCCCTCCTCTTATTTTCCACGATATTCTTACACTTCGTCACCATTTCAATTAACAATTCTTTCTCCGTCGATGAGAAATTTGTCTCACGGCTTTATTTATGATTTTGTTCATCCGCCATTTGTGCAGACGAAAATGAAAACAAAAGCGCAACGGAGTACGTTCAGAAAATCATACATAGGCTTCTATAGCTGTGATATTTATAAGTTTCTTGGCGTTAACACAGGTTTGTTAACATATTAAGAAAACAGGTTGGTGAAATGCAAGAAATTTAACATTAGTTTTAGCGCTGTGACATTTGTTACGTTACCTTTCTAACGTCGACTTTAACATCTGTTGGTGAAATCGGGCATAAAGTCCATAAAAATTTACGTATGCTGACAAAAGAATGTTATACTTTTCTTTTTAAAGGTCTACACCAAAACCAATATTTAAAATGTGTTTGTCGAAAGATTTTACGAATGTGGGTGATAATAAACGTAAAAATAAAACAGTATGTATTACTATCTCAGTTAAATTTTTGTTAGATTTTCGTATCGTGCCTGTATCTCGTGTAATTGCATGCCTGCTGTCCACTTTTTTTAAACTGGTTCAGTTTCCCCACCAATTTGCTTCGTTTCCGTGTGCCGAAACTAGGTCTGTACTCTGCAGCGGTTGATATACTGTGAGAGCACGTGTTTCAGTGTTGTAGGACGCTAGTGCTGGTATAATGCCAAAACGTCCACACTCTTTAGCACACATTTATAATTACTATGTGATAATAAGGTCTTTTAGAGAAGTAAGTTGGGGATTTATAGACGCAGGCGACTCATACAGAAACGATTTCCAATCTTCTGAACAGATTTAGGAAAGCGGGATCTGATAAGAAACCGGAAGTAAATTGCCGTGTTCTAACGGAAGAAAATCGATGACATCGGTAAAAAGAACAACATCCTAAGAAATCCTTGAGAATGCTTGAACAGGAATAAGGAATTCTACAAACCTTTTCTTGGAATGTCACTAAAATTATTAAAATCTTTTCATTTATTTTGACTTCAACGGTATTTTCGGGACTCTGCGTACATTTGTACGTACTTCATTGTATTCCACAAAACCTATGCTCTGCTTTTCACAACAGGATGTGGAATATGTGGCTATATTTACATAATTAGCAATATTTATAATATTCTTTAGTTTGTTAAAAGTTAAGTAATTAAGTTAATGTAGAATCTCATTAATGGTATAATGGTATTATAAGTTTTGTTTCAGCTTTGCCTTAAACGTTTTGTAATTGAAGGTTTTCAGGTTGTTAGGTAACATATTAAATATGTTTTTCTTCATTCATGTTGTGGTAAATATACTATTATGCATATTTTATCTTTACGAGTAATTAGAAATTTGCTCTCAAGGGAAATAAGTCAACTTACCTCTCTGCTTACTTCCCTACTTACCTCCCTGCTATGAAGGATTCAATTTGTTGTAGGAGCTGAAAACATTTAACATTTCTATGGAATTCATAAAATACTCATAGAAACAAAATTAAATATGAATGAAACAAATGTAGCTTGAAAACAATAACAGATGTGAGAGATTACTTCGTGAATTTCATAAATAGCTAATTGAAATAGAGTATTAATTGAAACACATTATAGTATTAAATTCGATATTCATATACATTTTATATCGTATAAATTATTTATTAATTATTATGCTGTCGCCCATAATTACACAGAAAGATCAATATGTCACCACACCTTCATATAAAAACCAACAACCACTCTCCCCTAGCAACAAACAATACAGTGACAAACAAGAGAATGTCACTGAACAATTCGATTCATTAAGTAATATAAATGAATAGGTGTAATATAAAATTGAAATTATGTACCACAAATAATTAATAATAGCTACATGATAAGCATGAGTGGAAAAAAATCTGATGTGCAATTCAGGAGGTAGATAGAATGAACCGGCCTCGGACTCAATAATCCTAGCCCTTACTTAGTTCGGGCGCAAATGAGTCGTCTAATGGTAAATTATACCTACTTCCCTTATAAATAACTTTACACACTGGTAATAATGTACTCTTTCTGAACACATGTGAAGTTTAGTTGATGTATGTGTTTACGTATCTGTAGCCCTATAAACTTAACATCTGAATGAAATTGTCGGTACAGTTTGCATTATTTCGATATTAAAGTTGTATGAAGATTTATCGTATCTCAATTTGGATTGGGGGTAACGTTCAGCACAGTCACGGAAGTGGCTCTCACGCAACGCCATATCTGTGATATTAGTTCCGGGGTGCGCGATAATATATACCAAATCCTTTCTTTTCTAAGGGACGATACATAATACATGAGGAGGTTGCCGCAAAGTGAATGTGTTATCTGAGGAAACACTTTGATTGATCACCCTGTCTCATGTACATTCCTAGCAACAAGTGTGTAAGCTTTAAAGCTGAACTCTTGAGTCATTATCAATGACAAATACTTTAGTCTAAGGTTCTCCCTTAAGCCATATGGATCAAATATACATTGAATTTTAAATGAATTCTAGGAAACTGCACGACCGCAATATAAACACGTACAATAGGAAGAAAGAACCAAACAATTACGAAACAAGTATGCTAATGCCAATTCACTCATACTGCTTTCTTACTCCCTTCTGATCTTCTTGAAGTCTTGACAAAGTTACAAGTTGTCAGCAAAACAAATACTCCCTTCTTCAAGAGTATTCATATCGTGATCCTAAGCTATCGCTAGGTCGGGGTTTAATCTCCTTCCTGATCAAAAGAATAGAATGACGTGAAGGATATTTACCTAACAGCCCCATTTCACTTCCTATCATTTCATTCTCTCATCCCAAAGTTTTCAAATAACAAGAGTCTGCAATGTAGGTCACCGTTGGTGGTGCTGAGCTGTGACGGAGTTTGCATTCTGGTAATACAGTGTACGGCCGAGGTGAGGGCCTGCAATCGCCCCCCCCCCCGTACTTGGTCAGCCAGATCTGGCTGTCTGATAGCGAGCTCTCAATGCAACATGAAACTCCATCGGGCTGACAAAACTGCCTACACTTGTTAGGGACCCACCACAGCAGTAGTGCCGTCTGTGATCAGTTCTGGCCGCTTGTAGGTTACTTCCATCTCTCCCTCCGTGAAGCCATCAGCTGCAGCGTCCAATTTTATTCCCCGCTGTGAAAAAGAAAAAATAAAGTGCGTAGATCTGTGTTGTTACAGAACATCTAATTTTAGATTAAAATTTTACTAACGTAAAATAATGACTACCGCGTTGAACGATCAATTGCGGTACATCAAGTAAAACTTTTTTCGAAGAGTTTATCTTTCGCTTCACTTGCATTGTAGTGTTGGAGCAAAACAGTATAGATTGGAATTTCCAACCAAAATAGCTCTCTATTTTCTCCAATGGATGCATCCTGATAGAATTATGGTCTGCCTAATATTTTTTTTATTTTTTATTTTTGAGCTCGTTAGTAATATTACTATGTGACAGTTTCCTTAAATATCCTGAGCGAAAATGTCACGAAAATACACAAATTGCGGGATTACATTCCAAAATTGTACTATTTCAAGCATCGTTCATATATTGTTGAATATAACCCACAAAATCTCCAAGTAAATAAATTTACATCGCATTGTTAATCCAATAAGGGCAAAAATAGTAATAAAGAATAATTTATTAGAACGATTAATTGGGTCTTACAGCCGAAAATTCAATACCGAAATGTCACAATAAATGCGTGTTTTGAGGTTTTCTGTAAAAAAGTAACTTTAGAAAAGTGTGTGTGCGCTCGTGCGTGCGTGCGTGTGTGTTTGTGTGTGTATGTGCGTGTGTGTGTGTGTGTGTGTGTGTGTGTGTGTGTGTGTGTGTGTGTGTGTGTGTGTGTGTGTGTGTGTGGACATCAAAGTTCATAAATGGAATATTGGTTAAATACGAAAAAATTTTAAGTCCTGCGTCTTTCAACGATGCGACATAAAGATTTTGAAAACGATTGCTCCCATCTATGAAATGAGCCTTTATTTAAGGACGATTTTTAAGGACGCGTTTAATTTTCCTACCAGGTTTAAGTTTCTTTTAAGTGCCATACGAGCTGCGTTCAAGTTATAACACCGCCTTTTTTCAGGGGATCAGATAGGAACTTCTGTTTGTTTTTTAAGTACACGTGAACTCTTTGTGAATGCATGACAGAGATGGCAGCACTGTACAATGCATAGAAGTCTAGTGATAGCGATGAGAGTTAGGACTGTTTTTCATAGTTAAAATGGCAACGTTTTCATTGCAAGCACAGCGTGTAATCATTCGTGTTCTTCATTTTCGTGGTGTGACACCTATTGAAATTCATCGCCAGTTGAGTGAGGCATGTGGTGAAGGTACCATGGATGTGTATAATGTGCCTTGCGGGGTACAATAGTTCAAAGAAGGCAGAACATCGTGTGACAACAAACTAAGACAGTCACGGCCTCACACCAGCCGGTCTGACGACATGATCCAGCGAGTGGAGAACGTTTTGGAAGATCGCCGAATGAGCATTTTCAGATCTTCGTGCAGGATTGTGTGCACAGATCCCACGAAAATACCAATTTTGGAGGCGATGTCTGCAACTGCCTTGGTTTGTTGTCACAAGATGTACTGCCTTCATTGAACTGTCTCACCCAGGAACGCACATCAGACACATTCATGGTACCATCACCACATGCCTCACTTAATTGGCGATGAATTTCAATAGGTGTTATACTACGAAAATGGATGAAACGAATAATTACACGCTGTTCTTGAAATCAAAACGTCGCCATTTTAAGTATCAAAAACCCTCCTAACTTTCGTCACTGCCACTAGACTTCTATGCACTGTACAGTGCTGCCATCTCTGTCGCGCATTCCCAAAGAGAACGTGTATTTCGAAAAAAGAAACAGAAGTTCCTATCTTTTCCCAGTCCTGAAAAAGAAGAATAGGAGGTTTATAACTTAAACGCACCTCAGATAACTAAAACAGGAGACAATCGGCTTTGCTTCCTTTACGAAGGAAGCCAAGCTAAGGATTTTTAGGCCCGAAAATAATCCATCGTCCTCCACCAGGTTTGATTCCGCGACTTTTAGGAGTAACTGCATATTACTTCTAGACCAATATGCCCTACTAAAACCTACCTTTAGATGACAACATTTCTGAAATTTTTTATTGCTTCAAGAATGACTAACGACTTTAATTAAAATACCATACATTTAAGATATTTTCATGACAAACTAAATAGGCATATCTGTTGAATTTTCTGGGTATACTGTTAGAAGTCCGCTTTATTCGTTAAGTTTTGCATAATAGGTAAACCATACCAACTCTTACCATACCATGCTTCAGTAACTGCATGTAGTAACCAGAAAACTTCAGATAAAAATTTGGCTCTTTACCAAATAAATTCCAAAAGGGTACAAACTGTACATTGGAAAAACTAAAACGTATCTTTAGGCTTAAGGAACATTCTGGGAACATCGGAAACAAAGAAAAAGACAAATCCGCTTAGTGTACCGTTCTTGGAACCATGATACGAAACAGGAAATTAATCTGTTAAAAGGTTTCCATGGTGAAACAGCATTATCATTGTGAAGAAAGATATTTATAAGAAATATCAAGGATGCCTGTCACTTTCAACATCACATTTGACGACAAGCTGAAATTGAAGTTAATCAGGTTAGCGCGAGAAGCTAAGCCGTCGCTGTAGCGTATGGTAGCGTATCTGCCTTACATTCAAGAAGTCCCGAATTTGAATCCGGTTAGGGTGACTTACAAGGTATTTTTCCGAGGCTTCCCTATATCCTGAAAGATGAATGCCTGGTAACTCAGCTCTGGGGAGCCTGGGCTTATTTGAAATTGTGTAATGTTTAACACCCGCGTTTACTACTTACGGCACAGCAGGCGGTGACACTGATACATGAGATGAAGATGGGAGCACGGGTGAAATGAGATGGCGGGGGAAACCGGAGGTCCCGGAGAAAACCCGCCCTAGCGCCGTGTTGTCCACCACAAATCTCACTTTGCGGTCGCCTGGAATCGAACCCGGGCCGCCTTGGTGAGAGCCAAGCGGTCTAACCACCGAGCCATGGCGTTGCCGGGGCTTATTTGAGCATAATTTCTTTGGTTAAATAAAAATAACGCCAGAGGGACCTGAATCTTCACCACAATTCGCTAAATTAAAATCCAACAGTGGACATGAGCTGATGTCGTTAAGAGGGCCCTAACGAAACGCGTTCTAGATTAATATTAGAAATTAATGAAGTATGGTGTGCTGGTTCGATTCAATTACGATAATTGTGTACTTCACTCTATCTTAATCCTATATATTAAACAAAATCTTACCACACAGAAATATTTATCCCTAAAGGGATAATAGTTTATGTCAAATACATTTTTGGTGGAATTAACCATTTCTGAGATACTCCTTTTCATTGGTTTTGATTTTAAAATCCTTAAACTTTTCTTAAAATAAGAGTTGCTATTGGCGTTTTCTTTTCTCTCTTAGTCGTGCAAAGAGGAGGAAATTACAAATCTTGTACATAGCAAACAGCTCATAAAGAATTTGACTATCGATCACAAGCTACTTACTACCTACGAAAAATATGCGTGAAGACAATTTTTCCAAATAAGCAGATAGGAGAATAAAGATTAGAATGACTTGTAGAAGAGTGAGTAGAGAAATTCATGTAAGTGCAGTCTTTAGACATTTTTCCAGTTCAATTCTTCCACATTGTCTATCTTTACAGTATTGAATATATTTATTTAATTTCTATCTTTTCATGAAATTGGATGTTAAATAACATATCTGTTTCATATTCAAGCACACCTGGAGCACTTTTGGTTTTCTGTGATGCACTTTAAACATGAAGTGAAAATCAGACGTCTGTTAGCTAACCATAGTCAGCTGGCAAAGCACGGACCCCCGGGCTTAAAGTGGGGACGCAAATAAATATTGCGCTTTGTATCAGTCCGCCAACAAACACGTGTTGACGTTCTGTGCCTTCAGCTGTTTACGTTTGACTCTTATTGCAAGCGTCGCATACTGCAGCAGTGCAGGTCTAGAAAAGCGCTCGGCTCATATAAACTAAACCAACTAAATAAACTAAACTAATTAAGTAAAATGCTAAAGAAAAGATGCAATATGTTGTGAGTAAAATCTTACTAAAGCATGTATCTTATCTGTTGTAGAAGGCACGTTAGAAACTGCATTTTAAAGCTATATGACAGAATTATCCACTTGCCCTTAAACAGCAAGTAGCCTTTCCCTTTCTTTTTATGGTTCGTGCATGTTCTGTTTGTTTAATTTCGGTTCTTACCTTTGAAGCGGTGTTCACAGATACAACAGTTCCTTGAGACGTCAGTTTAGTTATGCTTTTAACAGCCAGGATGTCATAATGTTGAAAAAAGATTAAACACGTTTAATACAATAGCCAGTTTACTACTTTTTAGAGGTTTTCCACTCTTAGGTTTCTGTACACTATTAAGAGAACCTGAACACTGCACCTACTGACTTCATGCGCGAACACATAATTAGACGAGTGAAAGAGCATCGCTTCACCGCAGTAAACAACGCAATTGGAGAATTGGATTGTTTTGGAAGTTGAATTGTGGTTCATTACTTGAACGCATCAAATAAGCGATAATATATGTAATGTTTTAACGAATTATTTCCACTCGCGCTTCACTGTTTCACTCGCTCTACAAGTTGCGCTACGGCCCAATGTTGACACGTGCACACTTTAAACGTCGTAAGAGTATAGTTGAGCATTGTTACACCGCTGTATCATTACACTCTTACTCTGAAGGGTTTGTGTATGGTGCAGACGGCTTAGCACTGTGTTATGTATTATCTACGTACTATAAGCTAGGAGAGACGTTTGCATAAATATTTTTGCTTCACATTTCGTTACTGTTACGAAGAGAATAGCGATAGTGAAATGTTCAAGAACTGCTGACATTGCATTCACATGGTTTTCTCCTTCTAATTCTCTACAAACTATTCTTGTGTTGGAAACTAATTGTTCTTTCACACTGGCCGTGTGTAGCCTAATGTATGGAAACATAGAGTCAGACTGAAAAATTCAATGCCATAGCCGGGATTTGAACCACAGATCCTCTGGTTGCCGTCCAGCCGCTCTAACCCTTGAGCTGCTATGGCCAACGTGCCGACATGACATTAAATTCTTCAACTGACTCGTGCTTTTCCCGGTGTTGGCCATAGCAGCTCAAGGGTTAGGCTGGACGGCAACCAGAGGATCTGTGGTTCAAATCCCGGTTATGGCACTGAATTTTTCAGTCTGACTCTATCTTTCCATATTCTTGTGTTTCTTGTTAATCTATTTAACGTTACACATTTCTAGGTCGGGAACAGTAGGTGCAGAAACCGGCAATAGCCCGTCTCGATAGCGTAGTAGATATAAGTAGCCTGTCTACCTCACATTAGGTAGGTCCCGATTCGAATATCGGTCAGGGCGATCTATCTGGCTAACTTTTACCGCAGGTTTTCCCTTATCCTCAAAGATGAATGTGTAATAACTATAAGCTATATGAACCCTGGGTTCATTTGAGCATCATTTTCTTCATCGACCGATATCACTAAACGTTGGTGGACGAACGAGGGCTGTTCAATAAAAAATTATCACATTTTTTTTGACAACGTACCTTTACTTATCCTCATAATTTTGGTGGTCCTTCTCTAAATAGTCTCCCCTGAATGCAATGTACTTGTCGCAGCGTTTCTGCCAGACTTCAAAAACATGCTGGAAACCATTTTCGAGAGATCCTTCAAAATCGCCTCCGCAGCCTTCACCACTGCTTCTGATGATGAATAATGCCTCCCACGAAGGCGTTTCAAGTTATGGAGTAGAAAAAGAGTCACATGGGGCTAAATCCGGACCATAGGGAGGGTGAGAGATGCACTTCACGTTGATTTTTGCAAGATATTCAGCAACAACATTGGTAATATGCATCCGCGCATTATCGTGGTGCAGCATACAGCCTGCTTCATAGAAATGTGGTCTTTTGCACCTGATATGGACTTGCAAATGTGTTCAGGACATCACTGTAGGATTGTCCAGTTACTGATGTGTGTGCAACTACAACATACTGATAAACCATTCTATGAATATCAAGAAAGAGAAGACCATAACTTTCCACGCAAAAGCAACCACTTTTGCTTTTTGGGGGTTGGTGATGAAGGAGATTTCCACACTGAGCTTTGCTGTGTGCTCTCAGGATCAAAATGATGTAGCCAGGTTTCATCAGCAGTGATTACGTTTGAAAGAAACTCCGACTCTTCCTCTAACATCAACTTTAACTGCATGTTACCTCCATTGCAGCGGTAGGCGATATACTGAACATGTCTGAGCTTGCGTAGTTCTCACAGGCGCGAACCAGGAATACCAACAATGAAACTACTACAGCGTGTTTGTTTCACATCTAGCTAACAGAATATAATAAGATTGAATTTTAGTGCGGAAAATTATGACCGTAAATAAATTATGATCATTCTTTACTGAACAGCCCTTGTACATTTAGAAACAGTCGATTTTTATAGAACGAGTCACCCATTTAATGAACCTAGGAAAACAGAATGGTGACTTTCCAGTTGAAGTTTAAGTACTTACTTGAACATTCAAAACAGTAACTCGCAGATGGTTAGCAAGAGAGAATATATTCTATACGTTTAACAAGCCAAACGCTTTTTGTACAGCAAGATTTGTTATCTACAATTATACAAATTATAATTACCAATGAGATATAATTATATACAGTAAAACCCTTTTTACAACTTCATGTCCATAATGCCGAAAAGTGTTTTAAAATATAAGTTTATTCTCTATTAGGCTGTAATGCTTCCATGCGCTATTTCTTTTTGTTTCCTTCTTTGACAAACATTTCAATGACTTCTAAAGTACAGTTTTGCAACATTTCGTACCGTCCACTGTTTTAAGTATGGAACTGATAATTCAGATACTTGTAGCACATAAGAGAATCATTCACGCGGTTTATTCTGTTTCATAACGATCGTACAATTACAATGTATCTTTTATTCTCCCTTTGGGGAAAAGGAGAAGCACTGACGCCCAGCAAATCCACTCCACCATCTTGCTTATGAATAAATATTTCATTCAATGCATCACTTATTCTGCATTTATTGATACAGTTAACGACTTTATCGTGTTGTTACATTGAAACGGTGATTTTGTAAAGTTGTCTGTCAGTTTAATTAAAGATAATTGTGATACAGATATTATTCAGTGGGTTTGACTTTCAGTTCGATATTTATTTTAGTTTTCCAATTATTTCACTTCAAAGTTCAAAGCTCAATTTTATTAACTTATGTCAAACGGGCCCAAATGACCTTGTTGTCGACGGGCCCTAAAACACCACACACTCACTCTTATGTCAAATTCTGAAAATGAAATTTAAATCAGGCCCTTTTTAAACACCTGTGTCATTTATTTCATTACCGCACAAAACTATCATGTACTTCTTTTTGATGTCCTTACTTTCGTAATAAGTAGTTTATAGCTCCTGTCATTTGCGAATTTATACTTCTTTTGAGGATTTTTATTGTTTTGAAAAGGCATAAGTAACTCAAAAGCAACACAAAAGTTTATAATACGTTGTTAATCGCCCATTTGAACGGGGAAGTCTGCATGAAATACTTCAGAAAAGTTGAGTGAAATCTATATCTTATGCACTATCCTATAAAATTGAAATAAAAATTGAAACCTCAATTATACATTTAAAATGCCAGGCAGTCTGATCATGTAATAAAAATTGAGCTTTTGCGAGTTTTGCATAGTAATTTGCGTTGTAGCATCTGAAACATTGTGAGTGTGAGCGAACCAACAGAGAAGTACGTTTAAGTAATTCATGTAAATGTTTAGTATCAGCCTATGGTGTTATTTAGTCTTGAAGCAAGATTTTTTTTTTTTTTTAATTTACGTCCTCCAACGTTGTCATATCGGACGATAAATGGAATGGGTGAAATGATGCTCAAATGCGCCCAGGGTCCATAGAGCTTAGAGTTACCTGACATTCGTCTTTCAGGATAAGGGAAAACCCCGGAATAAACCTTAATCAGGTAACTCACCCTGGCCGAGATTCGAACTCGGGACCTCTTGAACGTGAGGCAGACACGCTACCACCACGCTACCGAGGCGGGCTTGAAGAAGGATGCAAAACTGTTAATTTATTCACTATTAAAGAATGCCCTTTAAGATAACAGCGGAAAAATATTTTACTTTGTGTATCAGTGCCTCACTAATGCATTTTAAATTTTCATCAGAAGTAAAGTAATGCGAGATCACGCTTCAACTATTATCCACCTAGCTGACGAGACAGGCAACATGAATCAAAATTGGTAATGGTAGTCTGGCTATCAACATGCTACAAATTGTGTTTTGTATGAATTTAAGAGGAACGAATCTGTTTGTAGAGTATCACGACTGTAAATTACTTTATCGGGCAATGACTGGACAAAGCTTGAAAGAGATGGCACATTTCAGAGGAGCGTTTCGGATATTGCAGGACCTGGAGAGATACGAGTGCATTGTGGTGTAAATGCTAACCCATCAGTTGGCACAAGACACATTGCAATAAAGGAATATGTCAAGACACATGAGTATCTAGCATAATGCGTGATAATATTTTGTACTCTTATCACCTTCGACCGCGCAAAAATGAAAAATGGCGGATGGTGATTCAAGAAGAACTTTCTGCCATTTACATGTTACACAGCTATACTATTTTCATGAGTTTCTTGTTCACTGGTTAAGCTGGGTTTACTCACGACGGATCTTCAATTTTTATAATGCAACAAAATCACAAAAGAACAGGCGAAGTTCACCTCAAACCTCTTTATTTGTCACTAAAATGTGAGCACAATGCTAACTTACAATCACCTTGTCTTTTACATTAATACACAACTTCAACACTACTGTTTAATGTTTATTTATGTCTTTTTTGTACGCACCAACTTTTTCGTACACGCACGTTTACCTCTCACAGATTCTGAACACAACTCCGATATTCGCTAATGAACTGCTTCACTGCCCGCCGATTCCTCACCATGGGGCTGCACTCGAGAACTGCTTCAGTGGTAAACTACGTACTAGATCAACTTCCGTTGCTTAAACATGAGACGTAATCAAATTATTTCAAGCATAAATGCATTATACACGGATGAGTCAATAAAATCATTACTTATTTTTGTCTATGCTCACAATTACATAATTCGTTTGATATTAAGCTACATTAGCAAATACAGCTTTAAATAGAGAATTAATTTTGGCTGAAGCAAACAACCGATAAGAGAAGACTAGAAGCACGTGCTACTGTGGACGTGTAAGGGGAAATTGGGAGTAAGAAATGTTTCACATACTCGTTAGGGTTCACAGTGTTGTTGGATATTGTTGTGCTATTAGATGAATTTAGAGAAATGCTGGGAGATGGGAGAGAAGTTGCTTGGGATTTTACTTATCTATAGAGCAAGTTTTGTATTTCGTTAAAAACATCGAGGTTTACATTTCCCAACTACATTTTTCTGGTCTTTTAACACCCCCCTCCCCGCCTTCTATAGCAGTTACTACTAAAATGTGGCTCTTCTGTGAAACACAAATATTTTCTGTTACCAATCTTTTCCGAAATATTCGTTGTTTTTAAATTTTAAATGTCTCATATTTTCGTACCTTTCTTGTGGTCTTGTGGTCTTGTGGAGTGGAATTTCAAAGCCAGGGCATGTTAACCCGCTTTTTAAACATTTCAGCATGACTTTAGTGTCGTGTACTCTTCTTGGACCTACAGTGAGGTGTATTGAAGCTAGTTTTGGAAATGTTTATTTGGATTCCCATGCATAAGTCATGTGAGCTATACTCTTAACCATGACTTCTTTGAAATATTTAAGTGACCTAAAAGTATGAGGCATTGCATTTAATAAAGTAGTCTTTAAGTGATAGCAATACTTAAATTGTAATGTCTCTTATCGTAAGTATGTCTGAGATATAAAGAATGAAGAATTTCTGAAAATACTATACTTAGTGTAACAGCTATCATTGTTAGTTAGTTACTAACACTCCCCACATGGCAACCTTGGCCTTCGGGGTAACCTCACCCCACCAAGTGATGACCGGACTCATTTCTCAGGTGGAGGCACCCAGAGGGCGGTGTCCATTACCTCCGATGATAGGGTGATAGTGAAGATGGCGGTGAGGTGAGAGGACCTACAGTTTTTACCGTGGACTCCGAACCACGTTGGGCATAGGGGATACTTCACGTGTGCTAGACAGAGGTGAAGGTGTGGATAGGGCCGACTTAAAATCGCCAACCCCAGAGCCGGGAATCGAACTCGGGACCCTTAGAACGGGAGCCGCGAACGAAACCACCGCGCTTCCCCGGCGCCCACAGCTATCATTGTTACATTTCAAATAAACTACTTCTGATAAGTGTCAGTATTTCAAATTCCCATTCAGAACCCAAATTTTCTATTTCTATAAACAAAAATGGCGTATAAAAGGTTTAGCAGTAGATGGAAAAATAAGCTTTATCAACAATTGTTTGCAAATGAGGAATAAAACGTAAACTACAGTAGGGTAGAGGAGGTAGTTCTATTTGGAAGCTCGTGCATGACCTCAGCAATCAACTGACAACAGTTCCTCTATCTTGAAGCGATATCATTATTAATTCAATGCACGACACATCTTTCACTTTTCAGAAATTCCTCTCCATTTGCGGCATTGCGTGACTAATTAATAAATGGACGTCGCTATCTCGTCTCCCTAGGGACTTTCTTAAACGACCAGCTCATTCCAGTAATGTGCAGCTTCTTCAGAGTGGGATAAATTGAGTTTGTACATTAGACCACGGTAACGAGTAAGTGAATCTTCAGACATCACTCTTCCGCCAAATTCAATTTCACGGACTGCGTAGCAAGAATCTCTTCTTTTGCAGCCCTTAGATGCCTTTTGTTTTGAGGGTCACGCCGCAGTACGGTTACGTGTGCGTTAAATAATGAACTAACGTTCATATAACTTTCTCTCCCCATTTGCATTTTTAACAGTTCCACGTTGTATTTTACTTTCTCACCAATAATCTTCACAGTACTAAAAGTGCTTACACAAAGTGATTCTGAAGTGACTACACAATTCAGTGAACAGTTAAGGAAAATAATTTTGCTTGCCTGTATTTTGATATGGAGGCTTCTTTCTAAGCCCCAAACAATTCAGTGAACACTTAGGGAATGTCATTCTACTCTCTCTCTCTCTCTCTCTCTCTCTCTCTCTCTCTCTCTCTCTCTCTCTCTCTCTCTCTCTCTCTCTCTCTCTCTCTCCCCCTCTGTCTCTCTCGAAAAGGCTCAAGAAAACCCCTGCATCCTTCGTTTCACTCCAAATAATTTCCTTCACTTCTTATTTGCTGAAAAATTGCTTTAATTATTTCTATTTAAATACAATGCGTTTAAGATATTTATATAACAAATAAGACAAATAAGTATATATTAACTTTTTAGAAAATAGCACGAGTAGTCATTTATTATTATATATGCCCGCCTCGGTAGCGTAGATGGTAGCATGTCTGCCTCACGTTCCAGAGGTCCCGAGTTCGAATCTCGGTCAGGGTGAGTTACCTGGATAAGGTTTTACCCGGGGATTTCCCTTATCCTGATAGGCGAATGTCAGTAACTCTAAGCTCCATGGATCCTGGACACATTTGAGCATCATTTCACTCATTTTATTCACCGTCCGATATGACTTAACATTGGAGGACGTAAAATTACAAAAAAATATTATAATTATAATAATAATAATAATTATTATTATTATTATTATTATTATTATTATTATTATTATTATTATTATTATTATTATTATTATTATTATTATTATTATTATTATTATTATTATTATTATTATTATTATTATTATTATTATTATTATTATTATTATTATTATTATTATTATTATTATTATTATTATTATTATTATTATTATTATTATTATTATTATTATTATTATTATTATTATTATTATTATTATTATTATTATTATTATTATTATTATTATTATTATTATTATTATTATTATTATTATATGAATAATAAATCCTTAGAAATATCCTTTGAAATATTTTTAAACATACTCGCCATATTATGATCTATTGGTTTCAATGTTCAGCATCATTTCTAAACTCCACACTGACATTTAAAAGAGGAAGTACTGCTTCCTCCAAAAATTCAATACTGTGAGTCCAAAAAGCATCATTTTTAGGAAAAGAGATATGAGTGTATCTTTAAATACTGTACTGAACATTAAGGGAAAAATATCCGCGGGGAATTGTTCGTGAATTATTGCTTGTTTTATTTATGCGTATTACTTTCCAAGAAAATGTTCTTTATATGCAGAAAGTTGTAAACTTAGCAGAATAGGCTTTGAAGTTTGCGCAGTAAGTCTACATGCGTAGCATGCCTACATTTATTTTGTATAAACGGCAACTTTATAGGCATAAAACGCATTTTTATTGCACAGGAGAGAATGGATATATCAGTTAATCTAAATCCTGTATAATGTTCCTCGCACTCAGATTCTGCCACACGAAATCCTTTCCCAACTTTTCTTGTATAATTGTTCGGGTCCTCTTCTGTGGTAGCAAGTTCCCTTCTAAGAACTACGCCCACATGTGACGCATAAAGCTGCAATATTTACTCACACAAGAAGTCAAATTTAAATTAGGTGCAGTACGTTTTTCTACTGTACGTTGAACACAAACAACTGTGATTTTAGTACAAAAGTGAATCGAGAAGATATTGACACATTGCTTCACTCACACTGATCTTCAGATCCTTCACAAAATTTGAAAATTTAAGTATCAAAAACTCGTTTTAATTGTTAAATCTCCTGAAAGACACAGTGTGAGTGAAGCAATGTGTCAATATCTTCTCGATTCACTTTTGTACTAATTTGTGCTTCACTGTCCCTACGCTTCTTCCAAGTTTATACTTTGAACTGTGATTTTGCTGCGAAAAGCAGTATTGGCACTTATTATGGCAATTCCGAGATTTGGTACGTCAAATTAGACCAAAAAAAGGCCATCCCACGCTATTTTGTAAAAGGGGGCGTGGCACATGTTACCTAGCCTTAGGCTATTTAAATTTTAAAACCCACTTAGAGTAATAATTGGACTCTGAAATTCGGTAGGGAGATTCTTAAAACTAAATACATATACACATTATCATAGACTCATTTTTGAAAAACGTCATTTTGGCCACATGTCACGTTAATGCTATACCTACAGCAATATATGTAGTCATATCTCCATTAACAACTAGACGGCAGAATAATCTCTGTCTTTCTTTGAGGAGAACAAATAGTTGTTTCTGAATACAACTTAATACACATTTACCGATATGTTGGAACAATTTATGTATGATATCTATTGGGATTATGGATGCTGTTGTACGTCCCCTGCTCCTACCAGGATGAGCCCCCCTGCCATTTTGTTACCGCAATCTAAATCAAGCTTTTCCCAGTAGATGGATTGGTCGCGCTGGGCGAAGCTTATGAGCGTCACGCTCACCAGACTTTAATCTCATCTCTACTCGGATTTACTTGTCTAAGGTTTACCACTGAAGAACAAATATATTGAAGGATTTATGTAAGAGAGTCGAGTTGTAGCTGCTGCAATTATACTAGGTATATGAGCAGTCATGTTGAAATGTACTGAAATTGTTCTTTTGCTGCATATGTTTCATTCTATGGCATATCGTGTATTCCCATATTCTCTTGTATTTATAAACAAATGTGTATAAAACAATTTGTGCAAACGTTTATACAGATTTACAAGAGGTACATAGAAGAATGGCCGTTTTTTAAAGAATAGTGCCAGAATGGGTAGAGAAGCTCAAATGTTTCTCTCAATAGAAACATTCAAATTTTGTATTATTCAGGAGATGTCAAAACTGTAAATGGGTGAAATATGGGTATCGTCTTGTGCTTCAATATAGCCAAACAGTGCAATTTTTTATGTCGTCTACAACGATGTTATTATAAACATATAGACTTAAATACATTTCGCCCATCTCCATTTCATTGCAGCTCACGATCAAAGGTTCGAACCTCTGTTGTTGAAGATACAAAGCCTTGTTGGGTCGATATGGGCAGCCTGCCCATCCTGTGAAGTGACAAATAACAGCAAGAAGAGGTGCTGGATGATTTATGGCGAAAATGTCAGGGCACCATGTAAGCCCTGCTCTTACTGGAAATCGATGGTAAAGTGTTTGGTAGGCATAGCGTTACTAATAACGTACAGAGCCCGTTCTCACTGTACCGTTTGTCATTTATTATAATGCCCATGTCCCCTTCAACTTTGTTTATGGCACTACTGTATAAATATCACAAGATTTCGATTTGTACGAGCACGTATTTCTAACGGAATATGAAGGAGTCTGATATTTAAACTCATGTGGCTTGCTCTAAGCATTACTAAAAAGTTGGACACCAGGATTTCTGGAAATATATGTTTTGAGGTTCCTTGTATCTATCACATTAGGAAAAGGTACAGTTATGCAAAAGATATCTAAGATGAAAAGGATTTCTGAGGCTACTCCCAGAAAATTCAAGAGATAGATCACATCACTTTTGAGTAAATGAAAAATGTCCATCTAAATGGTAGTTTGGAAAGAGAGGAGTTTATTTAAAAGAAAGCAACTAGGTGTTGCCTACTTGAGAGATTTCGGTTTTCATGAATATTCGTGTTGAGTTATGCTGCTTACACACACACACACACACACACACACACACACACACACACACACACACACACACACACACACACGCACACACACACATTTCTCAAAAGTAAATACTGTCGCGAACCCGTATCTACAATCGCGCGGCTTATTTGCACAAAATAAACTGATAGGTGGACGGTGTGAAAACTAAGAGCCGGTAGACAAGATAACATGCAGATAAAGGTCTGCCGAAACAAACAAACTGAGATAAATGGAAATTTCTAGTTACTTCTGGACTGATAGAGATAATTCGGTTTCTGGTTTATTTTAGAATGATCTAGAAATAATCAGGAGATATATAAGCGATTGTGACACGCCAGCCGGACAGTTGTAAACAGAGTGAGTAGTAGAGTTGTGAAACAAAAATTGTTGTAAAGACATGTAACAAGAGTGTTGTAAAACAGTCGCGGGAGAGGTAAGCGGAGAACAGCAGAGAGTTGTGAGTAAACAGTAAACAGCTGTGAACAAATGCTGTGTAACGAGAGCTGATTGTTATTGCCATCGACCTTGGTGCGGTAGATTGTGTTGTATGTGATGTAATGTTGTGACGTGAGAATTGAACAGTGTATTTCGATGGAAATAAAGAACATTTGGAATACCTGCAACTCGGTCTTTTAATTCTACGAACCCACAAAGTCACAATATTCATGCACGATAATGTGTACTTGCTGAGTTGGCTCTTGCATTGAAATACGCCGATATTTCCTTCGTGCTGACCTCAATTATTACACTCCATGTTCATGCATATAGGGTCGCTTTTAAAGCCATTTTTATAAAAAGGTAGTCTTCAACGTTACAGCGGTCTGTGGGCTTTGATCTGTGCAGCTTTGATCTATTTAATCATGGCGCGAAACTGCCCTCTTTTTACGGCAGGTGTGAGATAGGTCGATTCAAATCCCTTTCAAAAGTTAACTACCCATAGCATCCTCTTGAAACTGTTCCAGCGATTCAAACTGCACGATTATTAATAGAATGTCCGTTCCTTATTGCAGAGGATAAACTTGGTACCATTGAGGTCAGAAAGGCCACTTTTATTACGTTTTATTTCATTTTACACATAACATTTTACCACTTTTTTCCCTCTGTTTCGCTTCTAGTTAATGTGAAAATTTGTAAGTTTAATAGGAAAAATAATATAATGGTAGGTTCCATATATCAGAACAATGCTGGCTATCTTGCTATTTCCAAGGCAGTCTGTGAATCGTGTGTAAATACGACATACATTTTACCACTGTACAAAGGAATAACATTTATAAAATAAAGTTATGTATAAGTAATATTTTGAATATAAGCCAGTAATATCAGATACATGTGATACAGAGCAGCTGCAGTAGAAGCCCGAAATAATGCGGTCCGAAATACGGATTCGGATTTAACGCGGGTTAAAAATTATTGTAGTTAATTGCATGTTTTATTTGGAAAGTTGCGATAAAGTTATTCTGCAAAAACAGGTTGTGCAGTATAATTTTCATCGCCACCCGTATTCGTTGACAATGACCGCTACATTCCAGGAAAGTATGCGATATGTATAATACTGCTGAATGAAACCACGCCATGCAGGTGGGGAGAAAATGGGGAAAGTAGTGATGTCATCCTCATCTGAGGCACAGCCCTTACAAATTCAGTATTTTCCACATATTACTATCATTGCATAAATCAATTATGTCATCAGTGTCCTTCGTAAATTAGGATCCAAAACAATACACAGTCAGAGTCGAGAAACTGTTTCAAATCTATGAGCATACATGGAGAAGCAAGCTAAAAGCAAAGAATTGGTTTGTTAAAGAACGAAAATGAAATGAAAATGGGCTGGCTCCGTAGTTCAGTCGGTAGGGCACCTGCCTGCTGTGCAAAGTGTCCTGGGATCGATTCCCGGCTGGGGTTGGGGATTTATCTCCAACAAGATACTTCCTTATCTTCCCCAGAGTCTGGAAATTGAATGAGAGGGTAAATGTGTGCGTGATCTAATGATTGAAAGTACAAGTACCTCAAAGTATACGAGTTAACACCATTGATATATTTCAAAGGAGAACGGCCGCCGATATGACCACTGCAGTTAAATATAAATGGAACAAAGAAAAATGTAAATCAGAGCGCATAGAACCCTAAGTAAAACTAGCAGCGTTCCAAACCGAGTAATAGATCTGAATGACGTCGAAAAATGTATCGTTAGAAGGACACGCAAATATTTATGTTCAGGATAAAGGGACTCATACAATAGCTAAATTACTTATTATTTTAGGATAAAGCAAAAACATTCAGGGCAGTAAGTCATCCTTAAACAGAATAGTGAGAGAGCTAGGATTATCCTCCACCTTGCTGCAATCAAACACTAGGTGGAGAAAAAGCGTAGCGCATCAGTGCATCAAGTAAAACTTACTGAACTTTTAAACTTGGAAAAATTAGGTTTTTGTAAAATATGTGCAGTGGAATATAAATCAAGATCAGTTACGGTATGCAATACGTCTCCCAGCATAACCGGTGACTAATGTTAAAAGTACTGCAGTATATTTACCTTATATACGAGAGTTTAATACTGCACTGTAATTTATTATTACATCCATATTTTCCTCCTCCATCTGTGCAGGATTGATCTTTATATTCTCTACATACCGCGGTAGGGTATACACGGGGATAAAGGATGTCGTCCAACAACCACGTTAATTCGGCTTCTACTGTATTCCCTTTTCAAATTTATTAATAATTATAACCCCCGTTTACATGTATTTACAAAACTTAAAACAAGTAAGAAAAAGACTAAGTCGGCTTTTCCACTGCTTAGTGATGAAAACAAGGATCAAAGCATATTTTAACCACAAAAATGTGATTGTTGCAATCACATGACTTTCTCAGCTCTTGTAAAAACTGTTCTTAGAAACCAGTAGTGCTCTATTTACGTTATGTTAATCGAGATAAACATTATTTTATTCATAATTTTCTTTTAGATGCAAGAAAAATAGAAAATGCAGTGCATTTAAGCGATAAGAATTGAAAATTGAAACCAGTAATAAGAAATATTTCGGAACCGTTTTGATCCACAAAAACAAAAGTATTACCTATAACGATATTTGCAATATTGTGTATTAAGATTTTTATGTATATCTTGCGATTTACCAGTTATATAAAGGTCACTCAGAATAAACAATACTTCTCAGTATATTGCCAGAAAATTCAAATATTTGACTTCCCATAAAAACATCTTAATGTATTATAGCCAAAATGGTTAGTCATTTTTGAGAAAACCGATTTTTTTTTAATTTTAACATATGAGGGATAGTTAGGGATGGGAGCTATTCTTTAACGTGTGCGTGACAAATAGTTGAAGGAAGCTGAACTTAATTACTAAGTTTGGTTTTTAACCAGCTTTTGTTTTTCTAAGTATGCCGTTCACAGACAAACGCACACGACACATACAGCTTATTCGTGTCCACCTCGGTTTACTTACGTGACGTAAATTAACAATCGAACCCAAGTTGTAGTAGACGAAGTGATTCAGTTCCTTGTGAACTTAAAAGCTGCTAATGCTCTACTACCAAAATTCAATATCTGCCCACACTTCCAAAGTTATATATACATTTCTTAGAATTGCAACCTGATAGATATTCCAGGAAGCTGCTCTGCTGCTATGACAACCCCGCTTCATGATCCACTTAGCATCTTCTATCTGAGTCAATTCCACGAATTGGGTGGCCTATATCCTCTCGTACTAATTAGTTGCCTGTACCCAACGATCTCAACTTGTAATAATTCCCTTACCCCCATACAGCAGGATATTCGTATTCAGAGAATTGCTTTTGCTTTAATTCTGTATCGAGTATAGACTGCAACTATTCGTTCATTTATTTATTCCCTTCGAAGTTTAAATTATTTAATTCACCTGTAATTTCGGTACTATAGATAAAATTATGTGAATGTAACACAAATGACACAGAAGAGTGAGGCAAAAGGAAGACCTTAAAAAGATGAACGCCATTTGCTATCTTTGAAAATATACTCTCTGAACAGACACAAGAAACAAATGAATATTTAGTGACTTAGAGGTTCAACAAAGAATAAACAAAAGATTTAGCATAGTTATTTATGACACAAGGTTTTATTCTGCGAGTAGGTGTGATTCCGAAACGAGCCATAGGCCGGTAACAAAATAAAAATCTTGTACAATATCTTTTATAGAGTCCTGAATATTTATAGAGATACTATAGATTATATATAAATATATGGTATCTACTGTTTTACCTTTCTCGTGGTCATAACATTCATCGTGTTGCGATGTTCTTTCGTCTTACGTAGCATCAATGCTGACAACCTGACTTTTGGAAAACCACATTCTTCATAAGGGAGGCACTGGAAATAATAAAATAAATAAAAAAACTAAGCAACTTTTTCCCAACCTACTCGACTTTTGAGAAAACTGAAATGTTGATTTTACAATTATTACAGTTTTAAATAGTTATTCGCGGCCTTTTTGAATGAGACGATTGTCACATTATGCAACAAAAGAAAATTGGCATTACTGGCGTATTAAAAGCTACTAAGCGAAAGAATTGTCTACTTACAACAAAGTAGTGACCCATTTTTACCATCAACTCCCTGAAAATGTACTTTTTCTTCTGTGCAGTGAGCTTTTGTCTATTTCTTACAAGATTTATCACTCACACACAATTTTGCCAAATTAATTGGGAATACAGAGAATTTTACACGATATTGTTGTAAATTTAAACTGTACGTTTAATAGCCATACATAATATTAGACATACAGAAAAAAGTTTCAAGATGATTTTCTTGAAAATCTTTTTGTCGCCGCTTGGGTAGATGCTGAACAATTTTGCTATCATTTTCACTTTTTTGTTTTGTGTTCACACGCGCGGACCTTTTTCAACTTCGATTGATTCCGGAGGCCTCAAAAAATGCATTTCCGGAGCAGTCTCGATGACGTATTTTTAGGTGAGATACCTTACTTCCTTCAAAGGCAGAAGTAGAGAAACTGTCTTACCACAAGTTTATACTGTTCACAGTGATTTAAAATACAGCACGTTCACAATGTGAAGATCAGACATGTAATTAAACTTTTTTTTTTAAATTTTTATAAATAGTAGTATAAAAGAGTTGTTGATGCTTTAATTTCGACTGTGTGCAGTTCTTCGTTTCCTAAACAAACAGTTTTGATATAGTATAGAACCAAATTGCTTGTGTTATTGTTAAAATTGCAGTTTACTCTCATTTCAATTACTCGTGCAATTTGTATCAGAGAATCACAAAGCCTCTAAACACAATGCAAATAAATTGGGCGTGGGTATGTAATTTTGTACTGCTTCAATGAAACACAACGGTTGTGTAGCCCGTAATATGACCTGCAATAAATATAGTTATTAATTGTACAAAACGTAACAAGAGAAGAAAAAAAACAAGCTGATATATTGTAACTATTTATAAAGTATTTGAAACCAATTTGCTTTGAAACAAGATAATTTCACTTGGTAGCAAAAACAGCTTTTGTAGTAGTCATATTAGTATTGTTCATTGCAGACAGTCATATGATTTACACTCTTCAACAAGATAATATGGTAGTGGCTTAGAAAATGGTTAGAAGAATGCCATAAAAATACAAATAAATTAAGATACATAATAAGTGAAAATATTGAAGACATTATAACAAGGAAAGAATAAAATCAATATAAAGCTACACACCAGGATTGGGATTAGGATTATTATGCGGGTGGGGGGGGGGGTGTCAGCTGCCACCAGTCTTGAGCTTTTGCACCTATGCCCCCAAGTGGGACATCCCCAAGAGAAAAGATGAGGTGAGAGGACACAGCGGGCGGCCGTCCCAATGAGCCACCACAATGCAGAGGGCAGGGTCCCTACATTTTTCTTAGATCGAAACCTCCCCTGGTAAGCCAGGACAACGGACGTTCCGCCCTACTGTGATTCGGAAGCGGCCCCAGCAACCGACCTACCGGAGCGGAAATGGTTCACTCAGAGCATATCATCCCACCATGCAGCGCCGAGACTCCCGCCGACACTTCTACCCTGAAAGAGGCCACCAGATGAGAAATGATGTTAAATGATAAAGGAGATGAAATGAAGGGATAGGAAATTCGGGGATGTAATTAACCTACCCAGCAATCGCCTAGCAACCTATGAAAATCCCCGGAAAAAATCCATGGTTTGTTAGCTCAGCCACGGGGGTTGAACCCGGGCCTCCGGAATGCGGACCACCGAAGAAACCTCTGAGCCATCCCGCTCGGTAACTGCACACTAACTAGGAACAAGCATAGCCCAGAATGTTTTCTGTTTGCCTTTATGTTCTCTGTATAGAAAGGAGCTACTAAGTGACTTCCTGTCTGAAAATAATTACCTAGCGAATGACTGCGAAGTAAGTATAAATTTATATTTAGATAAAACTTCTTTGTAGATCAACAGGAAAAATACAGTGCGATCCATATAAACCTGAACCATTTCAATAGGCCATAACTTCTGAACCAATAATAGGACATACGTGCAACTTTGGCAGAATATAGTACACAATTGGGAGATTACATTACACTATTTACGTCTCAGAGAAAATGTAGCAAATGTCCTCCACCCGCATCTAGGGATCGTTGGTCCCATTTTCTTTGATACGACTGTAGATACTGAAGTTTATATGGGTATCTTCAAGACATTTGTGGAGCAGATGGATGATATAGAATTGAGAGAAGGTTGGTTATTTCCAGCAAGATGGACCATGACACCATGGAACTTGTAACCAGTTTCTTTGATAATCGAATAACCTCAAAAGGTCTGTGCCCCCAACCCAGATCCCCTTACCTAACTTCACCGGATGTTTTCTTGTGCGGTTATCTAAAAAATAGTGTACAAGAATAGGCCACGGACAATTGATGTTCTCCAGGAATCCATTCGAACCGAAATAAGTAACAGTGGCGAGAATACTCTCCGTAAAACTTCAGAGAATATGGCGAGACGAGTGCAAACATATTGTAACTTTGTGGGTTTGCAGAATTAAAAGGCCGAGTTGCAGAAATTAAAAATCTCCTTTATTTCCGTAGCAATACACTGTCCAATTCTCACGTAACAACATTACATCACACAATCTTTCAAGGTCGAGAACAATAACAAACACTTGCAGCTGATTACATTAGCTCTCGTTACAACAACACTGACTGTTACACAACAACTGCTTCACAACTACCTGTCCTGCTAGCGTGTCACAATCCCTTTTATATCTCCATTCATGATTACCAGACTGTTCTGTCAATCACTAGAGATTTCTGGAAAACAACCATCTAGTTACATAATTCGAACATTCCATCACCTTCGAGAAACGTAACTTAATCTAAGCCGGCGGGGCCTTTACCTCTGTTATCGCTGCCCGCCGGTGCCCGCTTACAATAGCACCGCTATCATTAACTGCTCAGCAAGGATCATTATTACCACGAAGCTATATCCGCCGACTGTCCTCTTATTGCGCCGAAACTTTAATGCCCGCACCGCGACAATATGTAGATGCTGGTGGAGGACATTTCCAACATTTTCTCTGAGATGTAAATAGTGTAATGTACTCTCCCAATTGTGTATTATATCCTGCCAAAGTTGCACTGTGTTATATTATTGGTTCAAAAGTTATAACCCATTGAAATGGTTCAGGTTCAGGATTGCACTATATTTAAGAGATGGACGCTATGTTCTGTCTTTAAAATGTCACTGTCTCCATTCAAAAGTCACGAGAAACAGTGGGATATCGACACGATTCGGAAAGAACCGTACCAAGTATTCGGAAATTTGAACTACTGGTATTATAACAGTGGGTAACAAAAATAGCTTATGTCACAAATTATTTATTTGTTTTTGTCTTACGGGGGTTTATGTTTTCTTATTAAGGGATGTTTTTTCTGACGTTTAACATGGTAATACAAAATTAATCCCAAATGAACACGACCTCATAGAATATTCACACAAAATTCAGATGCGTTTATTTTCATGTATATAACTTGAATGTTTTGTGTTTTAATCAAAATCGCAAATGGTTATTGTGTGTTTTTTTTATTAGACTGTTAAAGTATATTTTGTTTTACGTCTCTTAAATCCTAGTTATGTTTTATGGAGGGAGAAAATTATTTATTAAAATGTATTGTTTAGTATTTGTTTAATAATTTTAATCAATATATTTATAGGAGCATTAAGCTATGCATTTGCGTATGATTTGCTATCGTCAGAACCATATTTTGATGTTAGTTTGAGCTACTAATTTAAACACTGTCTTTCAAATTTATCCCACTTTTCGCTTTTGAATTATTCTGTTCACAGACATGCACAAGCACACATACACACAGAAGAACAAACAACAAACATGCCACTGCTAATACCTACCTCAGATGGGTTTTAAACATTTAGGGAGCGAGGGTGTCTACTAGGGCAGCCTTCACAAAGTGAAGACCGACCTCCCTCTACAACCAAGGAGGAAACCAGGGCTCTTTCCATAGGGCAAGACCTAGAAGCTAACCAGGCTGGTCCGAAAACGCAAGACGGCTGAAAGTAGATACGCCACTTACGCGCGCCAACCCCAAAGGGGAAGGCTACCGATCAACTTCGGTAGGGCCACCTGGTGATCAAGCACACCTTCTACTAGCTATGCAGGCTAGTACGTGCGAATATATAGCTTCCCTCACCCGATGCCGGCCCTCGTAGCCATGGTCGCTAGAGCGTATGTCTCTAGTGTTCCGCCGCGTAGAGGGTCGCGGGTTCCAGTCCTGCTTTGGGCATAAATGTTTATGTGTATAGTGAATATTTGTGAAACTAAAAATAGAGATAAACTAAACGAAAATAATGAAAAATCGGTTATATAATATAAAAAAGAAATATATCTATATACATAGATATATATTTTAACTAAAAATAAAAAAATAAAAAAAACCGTTCGCAGACGTACCCGATCTCCCACGGATGTCGGAAACAAACTCTACCCTCGAGTCCAACCCAATCCGAACAACTCCCCTACGGGAGGGGCTCGGCAGTTCGGCCCGAAGTTCCTCTAGTAACGTCAGAGATACCACGAGTGCTCAGGGTCCTCAGCGCCCGCACCACGGCAGCTGAAAGGGACGGATCCCCTCCCCTACGGGAACCTCAGATGAATTGAGAGACTGACCCCATCTCACCACTGTTGTTGTTTGCCGGACAGCAAAGGAAATCATGTGTATTTCAGAGACAGCCGCTTTTGGCACCATGACCTGGATAAACCTAGCCCCTTAGTTCTACCGCTGCTACGGCAATTTTAGAGCGATTGACGTCGAGAATATTCCATTTCGACCAATCGAAAGGCTTCGATTTCCAGACACTTCTAGAGATCAATTTTCCTGACAGGGGGACATAAAAGGGAGCGCAAGAGCCGGCCATCTCTCTTCTAACGCAAGAGATCGATTGGAAAGGCGTAGGAAATTGCCTTCACATTTCCATCCCACCAAAACTCAAAAATCTTAAATCATACCTTAAAGGCTGGGGTATCTTCCTTCACATCAACAACTCGATAATCCACGAGCCAGCACCCTTCTATTCGGTTGCCCTAGCTCTGGGTATAACCTTCACAGGTCGGCACGGAAATCCCCTAAGGATATCGCACGCCACACAATCGAGCGCTCCAACGACGATTACACTGGCAGATTAGTGTCTGCCTCCGCAACCACCAGGTACAAGCGTGGAAGGGCACAATTACAAGGCTACGCATTGAGGTTGGCAATTTGTGGAGGATCGCAAAAGCCCTCCGCTACCGTCGAGGCTTGTGTACCTCCTCAATGTTTGGTCTTCAAACTGAATGTGTTCTCAGACTACCTTGAGAGTACTATATGGTCCCCAGGATGACATAGTATCCGAATACGTTCGTCGGCTCCCATTGATTCGTCCAATATAAATCTAGGCGTCTCAAAACCTAAATAAAGTGGCGCTGTCTCATAGGCAGACACTCCTCATGCCCCACCACTTTGCCGTGCTCTTCTTGAAAAGGGTGCTCAATATCTATCTTATCCTTAGGCACTTTCCACGAGAGTGGAAACAGGCCGGGCTGAGTTGCATATTGAAGGCCAGAAGGAGCTCGGCCTACCCATCCAACTACCGTTCCGTAAGTCTCCTTTCGATCCTGTGAAACTATTAGATTTTATGCTCTTAAACAGCTTTTCCCGATTATGGGCCACATTCATTCCTAACTATTAGTTTGGTATTCCTTCTGGTCACTCGACCAGCTGTTACGAGTGATGGACGCGGCCGAACTAGGGTACCAGGATGGCGCCTTCATTGTTGTGGTGTCTTTGATTTCGAGGCCTTCTGAGCGATCTGGCACGACAGTCTCCTTGTTCGGATTGGGCTGGACACAGCGGGGCAATTGTTCCCGACACCCATGGGTATTGGATACGTCTGGCTGGCTTGGCCGCTCAGACGGGTTTGGGGGGTGCCTAAAAAGTCCCGTGTACTAGCTTGCAGATGTAGTAGCTTGGTGTAATAGATCACCAGCGGCTCTACCGAGGTTTTGGTAGTCTTCCTGGATGGGTAAATTGCGTATCAACTTCCACTTGAAAGGGAGGTGTCTTTTTAGATTCCAGATATTGGCCCATAGAAACACCCTGAAAATGCTTCAGTGCTTCTTCGTTTTAGAGGAGTATTCATCGAGTTTCCGTTTGGCCTCTTTTAAACGTTTTACTATTCCCTCAACTTATTAACATCTAACCAGCTTCCTCAGACTTTAAAGTCACAATCGAGGAGAAAACATCCTCACTTAGGCCCATAAGAGGAGAACTTCCCGAAGACTCTAAGCTACACCGAAGTTTATTCTGCTTTTTGCAGTGCTACTGTTCTGCAAGGATGAACACATCCACAGAGCCTTCAACCCACACAGAGCTACCTGCGCCTCGTCTAGCGGTGGTGCAATTGTTGGCATATGTTCGTTAACCCGGACAAGAGTAATGCCCGTAGACTGCCCAACCTTCAAGTTTCGAGGCGGAAGGATTGAATAACAAAACTCCATCCCATATCTCGAGTAAAGCTGGTCAGAGATCTAACTTTTCGGGAACACATAAGGATGGGGTGTGGGGGACAGTTGCCTTACCATGCCATATGCTGGGGTTTGACTTCCGTTCAGCTGAAGTTATACTTCTTCCGGGCGCTCATAGTCGCACTCTTGCTATGCACTTGCGAGCTCTGCGGCATGGTTGCAGGCAGCTGGCTAATATGGCTATAGCGGACACATAATAAAGGACTCCGGTCTGTCTATTCTTTTGGCCGCTCCTTTGCCGTGAGACTACTTTACGAAATCTCATCTCTGCCATACTTAGAGTTTGAAATTAGGCGCCTGGTTGCAAAATTCTACGGAACATTACGGCAACATGAAAGGTCTCTAGGGGATGATGACCTCAGAAGAACACAGTTCAGACAATAGGGTCCCCCCCCCGAATGGCTTTGAGGCAAGATATTATTGGAGCAGCCCCAAAGAGCAGGAAAAGCTGAGCAACGCGTTTAATAGTCATTAGCTGATTGGCCTCACAATTACATTCCTAAACAATCAAAATTAAGTTTGTATTTAATCTGTCCCATCACGGTGTAATGTGTCTTGAATCCTGACCACAGACCCAGAGGAGCAACACGCCATCTCACAAATCTCTCCCCATTTAAAATCAATAACGATACATAAAATCTCCCAAAATAAAACTATCTGTGGTTAAACCCTATTGAGGTTGGGTACGCAGCAACAACACCCAGACTGTACTTCAGCCTGCCATACCTCGGAAGGTCAGTCGGTCTTAGAGAACCAACTACCGTTGAAGATCAATAATGTCTCTTCCTCCAACCTCACTCACACCCTACAGACCTAAATCCTATCAAGTTGTGAAACTCTAACAGGGGCAGGTACATTTCAAACACACTTCGGTCTGTCCTCAGCCTGGCAACGCCTGCTAATCTGGTCTGAGAGAGCTTTCAGAGAGTCTGCGATCAGTGAGCGTCAAGAAGCTTCGAGCAATGAGAGTTGGTGTGAACAACGCAGACATTAGAAGTATAGCACTACAGAAAATTACCTGTTTGCTTTGTTTATTTTCAATAGTGAATGTAGGTGTATGCTAGTATTTTTGTATGATTTGGTGACGAATAAACTGAATTAACCATAATTATTGTGGTGTTATTTGTTCATAATACGTAAAAACGTTTTTTTAAAAGTGTTGTTTTTTCCTGATTCAGATTTCTCTAAAGAGATCCTGTCAAATCTGAGCATACAAGTTTTGGGCGGAGTAAATTAACCTCTCTGCGCACTAAGAACTAGATAGAGGATGTAAAATAATTATAGACATCTGATCAGAAGCAGATAATAAGATATAAAACTTACAGTAAGAGTTCGGGGAAAATGTGGTGTTTAAAATTATTACATAGTTCACACATTGGTTTGAAAGTTGCGTTACAAACCCCTATATTAATATAATAACTAATAAGTAACCTAAATTGTTAGAAACAACCTGCCATTAGTGTGGGGTAATATGTTACACTACGAACTGCTTGAGGCGTATTGCAAACATCCATCTTTCAGAATAATCCCACAGATACAAATAATTCATAGTCATATTCTTGTTTGTAATTGAAATTCAAAATTTAATAATTGGAATAACTTGAATTCAAAAATAAAACAAAATAGTTTAATATTATTTCAAGTGTTAAGTGTTAGTAGTTTAAAACTTCCACTCCTTAAATTGTAACATGGTTCCTTTATGATTAGGGCTGCTAAAATAGTTTCTGTACAAATAAAAACGGTAGACAAGTAAAATCGGGAATATGAAGTTCTAGTGAGTTATAGGCACCTTCTGGATTTAAGAGACGTATTTGCTTCCAAAGAAGAATGTTTACAAAGCTCCAACAGGTAATACGGCAAGTACTTAGGGCGGCATAAAGCGCCTTTTGCATATAACCCACATCAGGAAGCAATTTCTGACTCCTCTGCGCTATCGACTTCCAATATAAGGATACAAACACTCAATAGAACGTTGCAGCGTGCACGGAAGGAATATAAATTGCTTTTACATTCCCGCTGACTGAGGTACATCTCTTTTAGAATAATATTCCGCTTCGCATTTGCATAACTCAGAGTGGAGAGCGGAATTTCCCGCACCGTAACAATGCACGCAGTTGGATTTTCTTTTTCGTATCCCAACTAATCCCGGATTGTATTGATTATTCCTGTGCGAGAGGCAGGACCATACTTTCCCGGAACCTGGACTATCGTTACTTCTTCACTTCAGAGCTTCCTTATTACCAGGTTCCCCACGTCACGCGCTTTTATCGCTAAAAATTGCCTGCCCAGCCCGCTCTGCTTCCAGTAATTTTGGTTTTACCAAACCGCCCACTCTGACCTAGGTTTAGAAGTGTCCGATAGCTGGCGGGCCTGCTTCCTCGAAGTATGGAGTAAATGGACTCGGAGGGCTTCTCGGTCGAGAGTCGTTCGTCGCATTTCTTGGTTCACAACGGTCCAGGAAAACTTAAAAACAGAAAGGATTAGCAATTTATTAGCATCATTTGATCATGCTAAAGCAAATATATATATATATATATATATTTTTTTTTTTTTCTAGAAATAACCAACTTAAAATAATATGAGTTATAAAACGGAGAGATACATATCAGACCTATTGTTAAAACAAAGGAAAATTATATTCTTATAGTTGATCAGATTATTATATTTTATCTAAAAGGGATAGGAAAATAAGTTTTGTTTTCCGTTTTTGAGATTCTGTAATGCATTTAATACATCTGTATGACTTATACTTAGTACGATTGTTTGCTGTATTGATTTTAATGGATCCATATTATTTAATGAGGTTGTTCTTCACCACTTCGTATTTCGCGTAAGCACAGATGCTGAAATGGAGAATTATCTCTGAGCACGTCGTAGGCAAGCCTTTTGCAGCAGAATTTCTCTGTTGCTGCGGATATGCAGAGATGTTCTCGGAGTCTCTTGTCGTTGTTGGATCTCTGGAATGTCTCCGGCTGCTCTGCGGGAAGCTGGTGAAATCTTTTCTCTAGCCGTGGTCGCGGATGGGAAAGGATGCTAGGTTTGTTGAGAGAATAAATAATTTTTAAACGTTCTTTACGAAATAAAACCTGGGTTTATTTGAACGATTAACAATTATTGGTCTGAAAAATTAATCCATCACTTGTACAGACATCGCTATTCACTTTCGAAACAATTATGCTACTTTTATGAACCACCTACTTTTCTGCATATTTATGGACACTAATTCACACACGTCTGATCTCTAGGACTTCAGAATGCAGAAGAAGCCTAACTTCAGCCAATCTCAATTTACTGGTCCTGCCGTTGCTATGGTAATTCAACATCTTTCCATTTCTCCACGTCACATCCAATTATAATTATGTTCGTTGCACTGGTTTGTTGTGATATTTAATACTATTTATAATTTTTCATTCAAGTCATTTTTTCATACTATTTAAAAGTAAAAATAATATTTCTTCAACATTTGCATTAATTTTGATGTTATTAACATCTTGATTAATATTCAATTTCCTTTTCTTCTATTTATTTCATTTCCTTCACACATTCACTTGTTATGCTAAGCCTCGTTTCCTGTCCACTACAATCACAAATGATGTTAAATAGAATTGAACCTAAAATAACTGTTTCCAAACAATACTGACTTAGTACCTAAGTCATTCGTGTAATGATTGATTTCGTTACTTAAAGCGGAGGCCTAATAATAATAATAATAATAATAATAATAATAATAATAATAATAATAATAATAATAATAATAATAATAATAATAATAATAATAATAATAATAATAATAATAATAATAATAATAATAATAATAATAATAATAATAATGAAGAAGAACAGGAAGATGAAGAAGAAGAAGAAGAAGAAGAAGAAGAAGAAGAAAAGAAGAAGAAGAAGAGGAAGAAGAAGATGATGAAGAAGAAGTTGAAGAAGAAGAAGAAGAAGAAGAAGAAGAAGAAGAAGAAGAAGAAGAAGAAGAAGAAGAAGAAGAAGAAGAAGAAGAAGAAGAAGAAGAAGAAGAGGAGGAGGAGGAGGAGGAGGAGGAGGAGGAGGAGGAGGAGGAGGAGGAGGAAGAAGAAGAAAGCAGATTTTGTATTTAAAAAAGCTTCTGAAGTAGGAGAAAAGAACTATGATTAGGCATGGAAGTCTGGGTTGTATTTTTTCACAATCACAGCATTAAACATGTGATTATCTTGGAGCGATTCGTGTATTGGAATTCTTAATTCCTTGGCGTGCATTTTGAAGAGCAGTCATTTGCTGAAAATGGAACTACTGAAGGTCTGGTTACGTCCTGTGTTACACATATTCCTTTGAAGTATGTATACTGCATCTGAAATCGAATTTTTGGGAAGAATACTTTCTCTACTTACTGTAAGTTCGTAGTAGTGAAAGTAAAAATTGCTGTGGGTGGATACGCAAAAACCAAATAAAACGTTCTTAATGAATTGCCAATCTAAATAGTGAGTTCTGTTTCGCAAATAACCAGTGTAACAAAGGTGGAAAGCATTCTAAGAACTTTTCAGCTTTTTTTTTCTGGTATCACGCAGTACACAACGCAAGTTCAAGCTTGGCAACTCTTTCATTGCTCGAAGCAGAAGCAAGTTCGCTCACGCCATTACCGGAATTGCCCCGTTACGTTCTACAACTGTTTTAGCTTACCGATGTATATCTGCCTACCGAAAGACCGGGCAGTTGGTCCACCTGGTATATCAGAAGTCCTCCGCACCAAACAATAACTTGCAACATTACTCCAGAATGTTTAGTTTTACGAAAACTACTCTAACGATTTTGGTTAGGATACCATACAACTTTTTAAGTTAATAACTTTTTAGATATTCCTTCTTGGCTTGCATTTTAAAACGCTATATGTTTATGAAACGGGAAGTCGTTTTTTCGCTTGTTGGTCAAGCAAATGAGAACGGAAGTTCAGTGGCATCACAAAGCAGCCTGCTTAATGCCTACTGCATTTCCATGATTTCTTCATACCTACAAGTACATCTGTATTTATATAAGGCATTTAAATGTTTTTCGATTATCATAAAGTCAATGGAAAAAGAAAAGTTTGCAAGAATAACTTCTACAAGAGTAAGTAGGGAACGTAATTTGTATAACGTATTCCAGTATTCACTTATTGTCACTTTAAAGATTATATTTTAAAGTTCTTAACTTTTAGCATGCATTTGAGATATCTTCTAGAAACATTTCTGCTACTTCTGCAATTAAAATGCTCATACAACAGAGCTACACCCGCCTCCGTAGCGCAGATAGATGGTAGCATGTCTGCCTCACCTTCAAGAGATCCTGAGTTCGAATCTCGGTCAGGGTGAATTACCTAGATAAGGTTTTTTTCCGGGATTTTTTCTTATCCTTCAAGATAAATGTCGGGTAACTGTAAGCTCCATGTACCCTGGACTCATTTGAGCATCATTTCACCCAATTCATTCACCGTCCGATATAACTTTACGTTGGGACGGACGTAAATTAAAAAAAAGCAGAGCTACAAAAACTCACAGATTCCTGATTTCTGATAATAATTTATATTAAGAAGTTCTACCATTACAAAATGCTTTTCTTTCCAAAATTATGTAATAATAAAGCTCGCCATCTTTTTTATCCTTCCATGGAGTTTGAATATAAAACACTCAAATATATTAAACCAAAGCAGCCAGCATTTCTTCCACTGAAGTAAAGTCTAATTTTGCTGGCAAAGCAGTGGACGTTACAGGTTATTTATTTTAAGAGTGTCTTCCCTCCGACCCTGGGGCATTAATAATCTTCCCTCTTATGAGCAGCATTCAAGAGAAAATGTTTGGGGCAAAAATCAATCTTTCCAACTTTGCCGACTAACTTTTGCAATGAAGACAGACGCTAGTTCATAAAGCTCTGGAGGTCAGTGTCTTTATATCCTTCTGCAACACAGCTCCAACAACGATGTCATCATTTTGTAATGATTTTATAACACACCCATAAGACTATGTGGTGCTGTGAGCAATTCACATTTTAAAACTTTATAACAATTTTACTCATTGAAAATGTGACTTTTAGACACAAATATAATTACATTATGTTATTTGTTATATAACATAACAGATTGCTCCTAAAATCATAGAAAAAATTTAAAAGATACTCAAATTCTGGTTCAAAATACAAAATAGAGTACAGTATTAATTTAAAGAGCCAAAAAGTCATTTATAGTATGTAATAGAATCGATATTGCGATCGCAGCAAAAATCAGTCAAGAAGTGCACTTTTAGAACAAGTTGTATATGCGCGTGTGCGTTAGCACATCTCTCTGAATAGACAAAAACAAATAGTCGGTTAAATACCAAATTTAGTATGTTTTGATTTTACTTTCTCCAAACGTAAGTCAAATCGGACAATGAATGAAATGATACTCAAATGAGCCCAGGATCTATAAAGCTTAGTTACCAGACATTCATCTTTCAGGATAAGAGAAAACCTCAGGAAAACCTATCACCTTCTCCGAGATTCGAATTTGGAATTCTTGAACGTGAGGCATACGCACTGCCACCTAAGGTTCAGAGGCGGGCACTTAGTATTCAACTCTGCATCTTTTAAGAATGTGACCTAGGGTTTTCAAGAAAATCCCCCAGCCCAAGCTATCTTTACATAAACATTTCTACAATGTTTTCTATTTTCCACAAAAGTGGCCTTATTTTGATTAAAATATATCTTAAAATACTTTCATGACAAATTATATGTTTATCTTTCTTTTTCACTTTGATTTTTTCGATATAGCCGCTGAAATCTTTTCCTTGTGAATACATTTTTATAACTCTCAAATCGTAGGAAATAAAATCACACTATAAAAATATTTCATTAATGTTCACAGTTTATGTATATCGAATGTGTTTATTATTATTTTCAAAACTAACCATAGCCTATATATTTTTTTATTGATCTAATTTTTCAAATACTTAACTACCATTTTCTCTTTGGAAAGTTTTTCGATTTTTCCTCTTCCTTCTGTCTTTTTTTTTTTAATTTACCTCTTCGACGTTTTCATATCGGACGATGAATGAAATGATTGAAACGATGTTCAAATGAGACCAGGGTTATAGAGCTTATAGTTACCAGACATTCGCCTTTCAGGATAAGGGAAACCCCCGGAAAAGCTTTATCCAGATAGCTCACCCTGACCGATATTCGAACTCGGAACCTCTTGAACATGAGGCAGACACGCTGCGGTTAAAATGGCAGTGAGAACGAAATGTTAAGGCCATCACATATCAACCAGCTCTTAAACGTTTTGACTATCTCTAAAGCATATTGTCCCCGCATATGCCTCTTAAATACATTGAAACACGTTAGTATATATATAAAACCATTTCTGGAATTGTTTAACTGAATTTACATAAAGAGGTAAAGGAATAAACTTACGTAAAAGTTGTTTGTTGAAGAATGGATAGAGAAGGTCATGTGAATGTAAACCATGCTCGAAGTTAGGAGGCTTGTTTTGGTGTATGTTGTGGATAGCCAAGGTGATGTGTTGCGTGTTGCAGGGATATGGCTGTGCACAGTCCGTGCTGAACATCGATCTGCCTGCACATACCTGTTGATTAGAGGAACCAGCCATGAGCGCCGAGGAGAGCATCCAGGAGGTCCTGGAGGGCACACTCACCTCCTCGTCCAAATGTTCCTTACCAAGACTAGTCAAGATATACATCGCCTCCACCAGGACAGGTAGGAACCATACTTTTACTTCCCCCACCAGAATGCTCAGAAAAAATGGCGGCAAACGCCAAATGAATATTCGAGGAATTACTTTAAATTCTCATACTTCCGTACAATTTTCTTATGGAAAAACATTTTCTATTTTTTTAAATCAGGAATCATAAGATTTTCATGAATGTTACGATGTGTTACCGTGTGTTCCAAAACAACATTCACACTCTTTGAACATTAATAACATTAATATCGCAGCCTTCCAGACGACATACTGCTGTTAAACGAAGGAATTTGGAACATGTCACAATTATAACCTCATCAGTAATGTTTTAAACATTTTTCTGACTTGATGTTAAGTGTATTTTGAAGTGTCAGCCATGTCCGTAGATCTACTGGCATGTTAAACACGGCATTCCGCAGTCTGGTAGTGCTGATATAATGGTGCCTACCTCTGTAACTTGGATGGTGTATATCTGAGGTCGCGAGTCCGAAACTTGGTCAAAGTAAGTTATCTGGATAAGATTTTCTTTATTCCGAGATTTTGCCTTATCCTTAAAGTTAATTGTCGGCTAACCCTGGGCTTATTTGAGCACCATTTCATTCATCGTCCGATATGACATTGGAGGGGTAATTTAAAAAATATTATTCTGGCAATTGAGAATGTGTAAATGTTTCTTTTTCTCATGAAAATAGTTTGAAATAATATGGAAATTACTGAATGATTTTTTCCTGTAATTTATAATTTTAAGACTAGATAAACTATACAAAACAATGGCAATACCAACTCTGATCTATGGATCAGAAACATGGACACTAACAAAAAGAAATAGTACGGGAATACAGTCATCAAAAATGAAGTTCATAAGAGCAATAGCTGGATATACCAAAATTGATAAAAAAGTAGTCAGGATATTAGGAGAGAATTAAAAGTAGAAGAAATAAACCATACTATTGAAATAAATAGAAATCAGTGGAAAGAACATGTTCAGAGGATGAATAATAACAGAATACCAAAAATAGCCTTAAACTATAAACCTATAGGAAGAATAAACCAGGGAAGACCGAAGAAAAGATGGGCAGACCAATTTGGAGCCGGAACGGGTTAAACAATCCAAAGCCGCGAAGTAGTAGTAGTAGAAGAAGAAGAAGAAGAAGAAGAAGAAGAAGAAGAAGAAGAAGAAGAAGAAGAAGAAGAAGAAGAAGAAGAAGAAGAAGAAGAAGAAGAAGAAGAAGAAGAAGAAGAAGAAGAAGAAGAAGAAGAAGAAGAAGAATACTAGATAAAATTCATTCAACGCACAGTGTTGAAAGGACGCTGTGAAAATTGTCACCTCAAACATTTACCTTCTGGTATAATGCTCAAGTTAACCATTGGTTCATAAATTACTACTTATTTTCGAGATGACTTCAGCTTTCTGACAGGTATAGCGTTTTTTTTGGTGATGCAATAAATTGTATTAGAAATTTCATGCACAGTGATAAGCAAGCGATTGCAATTATTTTAAGAACTGGTGGCTCTATAATGACTTAAAAATTAAAATTTATTTTCTTTGCATGGCCAGGGCATAAATTCCGAATAACGACTTCCTATTTGAGAAAAGCATAAGTATTAGTAAACTCAAATCAATAAAAAGCAATATTTCAGAACCGGTTAAATCCATAGAAATAATAAAAGTAATAAATAAGGAATAATGACTGTATGCTTTAGAAAGATATACATTTTGGTAGGAATAGAGTGATTATTGTAGCTAAGTGCATATAGAAATAAAATTATAGTATTTAGATCTCACATGAATATAATAAATAATTTTTTCATTCTTTTAATAAAGTATGTAATTGACGAACAAGACACGCCAGACTTTTCTAGTGCTGGTTATGTAGGTCACAGACCATAAAAGTTATACATAATTCAATTGACAGCTTGTTAAAAGGCAGAGTGTCTTTCATTAACCTATAAAAATTTAGACGTTCGTAATGGAGTGAAATTCAGAGTGGCGTGTTAATCGATGGATAGGCGAGAGAGATTTTTGTTGCTTCCATTATTGTTTTAACAAAGCAGATACCTCGCGCAACCTCCCGAAATGTGCCCTGCATGACCGACGGAGATTTAGCTGGGTTATATTTAGAAATCAACCCCCAAATTCCCGGGCAAATCCTGCACTTTGAAGCTCCGAGACGCAACTTTGGAGATGAAAACTTACAATTCCCCTGCTCTGGTCTTTATTACATGTATCCTTTAATCAAAATGTGAAGGTAAGTTTAGCCTATTAATCACTCAAGAGCATTGTCCGTGTATTAGGTGTTCATTTCTCTGCGCTACAGGTCAGAGGGTCATTAACAAAGGGCAGATCGTTGGAAGCATTCGAGTTATAAGCAGCGGGTAGATTAAAACTAAAAATAATCATGAAAAGGCATTACGTTCGGAGCACAAAACCACTGCTTCCTTCCTCCGAATAATGGTACCACACAGGAATCAGTAAGTGCTTTAAAGAAACATGGGATGTACTACATTCACATGACAATTTTTACAAATGCCTTTTACCTTGCCTATTACGTGTAACATGTAGAAATAGTATTGTATTCCGCCCAAAAATTCCACATATAGATTTCACTTATAATACTATTCTGGGACCACCTGTATCTTTAAGAGTGATAACAAAGATATGGAAGAACGTCCGCGCGCACGCGCGCGTGTGTGAAGCGTATGTCAGAAACGAAAGATCAGTTAATTACCAAACTTAGTATCTAAGTGTTAGGCATTCTCCTAGGATACGACACAACGATATCCAGGAAAATGCCCTACTCCAAACTACGCTTACATGAGACTTGTTAAACAATTTTGGATTTTCCATAAATGGTTTTAACGATTTTGGTTGAAATACCATACGATTAATATACGAGGGCTGTTCAATTAAGAATGATGACTTTTTTTTGACAATGTACCTTTACTCATCCTCATAATTTTGATGGTCTTCTCAAAATAGTCTCCCCAGAATGCGATGCATTTGTCCCAGCATTTCTGCCAGTCTTCAAAGACATGCTAGAAAACATTTTTGAGAGATCCTTCAAAATCGCCTCCGCAGCCTTCACCACTGCTTATGATGATGGATAATGCCTCCCAAGAAGGCGCTTCTTCAACTTAGGGAATAGGAAAACGTCACATGGGCTAAATCCGGATTATAGGTACGGTGAGAGATGTAGTTCATGTTGATTTTTGCAAGATATTCAGCAACAACATTGGCAATATGCAGCCGCGCATTATCGTGGTGCAGTTTCCAGCCTGATTCACGGAAATGTGGTCTTTAGCGCCTGATATGGACTTGCAATGTTTTAAGGACATCCCTGTAGTTATGCCCAGTTACTGATGTGTGTGCAGGTACAACATGCTGATAAAACATACCCTGGATATCAAAGAATGAGATTTTAATGTAAATTTATATTGAGGAATTAATCCTTAAAGAATTAATCCTTTTAAATACATTACTCCGGTATATGGGTGATTTTTGATTAATTACAGCCAACTGAAAAATTCAATGCCATGGCCGGGATTTGAACCACGGATCTACTGGTTTCCGTCCAGTTGCTCTACCCATGAGCTACCATGGTCAACGTGCCTTCCTGACATTAAATTCTCCAATTGACTCATCATATTTCCCGGTAGACCACTTTAGGGTTCTCAAATTTGAGACAACCACTTGTGGCGACTTACTATTGTAAGTACTTAATTACCAGGATTTTTATCGTAGATTATTTTTAATGTAAATTTATGTTGAGGAATTAATCCTTAAAGAATTAATCCTTTTAAATACATTACTCTGGTATATGGGTGATTTTTGATTAATTAGTTCAAGGGTAGAGCAACTGGACGGAAACCAGTAGATCCGTGGTTCAAATCCCGGCCATGGCATTGAATTTTTCAGTTGGCTCTAATTAATCAAAAATCACCCATATACCGGAGTAATGTATTTAAAAGGATTAATTCTTTAAGGATTAATTCCTCAACATAAATTTACATTAAAAATAATCTACGATAAAAATCCTGGTAATTAAGTACTTACAATAGTAAGTCGCCACAAGTGGTTGTCTCAAATTTGAGAACCCTAAAGTGGTCTACCGGGAAATATGATGAGTCAATTGGAGAATTTAATGTCAGGAAGGCACGTTGACCATGGTAGCTCATGGGTAGAGCAACTGGACGGAAACCAGTAGATCCGTGGTTCAAATCCCGGCCATGGCATTGAATTTTTCAGTTGGCTGTAATTGGCTGGATCTTCCTCTTTAACTGCATGTTACTTCCATTGCAGTGGTAGGCGATACTGAACATGTCTGAACTTGCCTGGTTCTCACATGCGGGAACCAGGAGTACCAACAATGAAACTACTACGGCGTGTTTGTTTCACATATAAACTAACAGAGCATAATAAAATTGAATTTTAGTGCAACAAATTATGACCGTAAAAAGTTGTGATCATTCTTTATTTAACAGCTCTCGTATTTTCATGCCAAATGAAAAAAATGTTATATTGCAGGAATAATAAAAAGCTTTTTGTCAGGGGTACAGGGCAGACTGAGTCTCAACATTCCAATAACACCAAACTTCACCAATATTACGTGGACATGGAAAAATAAGGGCTTATTGCTACAGATTTAAAATTTGGACAGTCCAACCTGCACTTGCAATAATGGAGGTCAGACGGTTCCGTCTATGGGAATGCTCTAAATTAAACCAGCAGCACAGTTACTTAGGAGTAGAAACTAAAATTGGAAATAACTGCCCACGGTGATCTAATAAAGAACACTTGAAACTATAGGTTAGATTTGTTAATAAAATGGACTTTGAACAATTATAGTTTAATATAGGAACAGAACTTTTAAATATGTATATTAGTCAGTAACTAGCGCAAGCAGATACAGTGATATATGGCATAGAATCTTATAATTATCCATGAACATTTAACGTGGACACTCTTTAAGGCCAATTGTGTATATAGTATAAATATTTTATATTCGGTACATTGGATATTAGGTTATCGTATAATCACAAAATGCAGATAAAAGAAGAGATCTGGAAACAATCAAAATGACACAAGCGAGCAAACAGTGTGGCAACAGTGTATTTACATAAACAAAGAGTTATGAATAATCCATGGAATATTACAGTAATGGAGCATAGTGCAATACACCTAATAAAAATATCTTGAATTTTTTTGGGAATAGCCTTTGCAGTCCTTTTCAATCTGAAGACTTCAGTATAATTGATTTAGACAAATTCTTACTACACAATACATGTAGAACCGACTAAAGCACACAATTTTGGTCCGATAGTGGAGCATTTCGGAGATATTCCTTGTTTTTTTGAGAGTCGTTATTAATATTTTATGTCTCGGTCATACAAAGAGAATGAAATTTCAAACATCACATTGCGACCAGCTTAAAACATTTGACTTTTGCTTAAAGACTACTGAGTGACCTCACCGTTTCCTCGCGGGAGCCACTTTGGCCCTTATGTGACCTGTTTGTTTTATCTCGATTACAAAGAAATAGGTAAAAAAAGAATATTTAGCTGGAATGCAATATTTAGTCTGTGTGCTATAGCAAAGCAATAGGAAGTAGAAGCATAAAATATCATTTTTAAGTCAAAAAGTATAAGGGTATACTCACCACAGGGTATTGGTATGATTGCCTCTTTCAAATAGAATTATAGCTGATATATCAACTCCTTAACCCCAATTGGATCTTTTGTACATATCTAGGAGGAACGAATGAGATGAGGGTATCGTAGGAGACGTATAGGCTGCAGGAACGGACAACGTAAGTGGCAGAGACGTTCACACTTCCCTAACATTTGCTGGCTGGACTGCCAGGTTGGAAGGCGCCAAGCCGCCGATGGATAGCATAGATGCTACCCTTTAGCGGGAGGCGAGGAAAGCTGCCACACAGTCGTTGTGTACCGTGAATAACGTAGACGAAATGAGAAAATAGAAGAGTGGTGCGGTGTGGTAGAAGATTCAGATATCTAACATTCGCTTTGCGAGTTAAGAAACATCCAGAGAAAACACCTGATTATTCTGGGCAGTCACTTCAGAGCCATTAAAGATGCAGGATTCGGAGGTATATTAGAGACACTAATATATTCTTAGAAATGCGACCAAAGCGGTAAGTTTGGCGTGGGAAGATTCAACATGGCATTAACCCAAATACCGCAACTGGCGTGTAACCTGTTGGATTCCACAAAAGCAGATTAAACCAATTTATCCTCTGTGGTACTGTATCCCTTCCAATTACTGAAATTGGATTCAGCTTTGTTTTATTGGTCGAGACGTCATTCTCGCTGTTGATTAATGCATTTCCTTCCTGGCTGCCGCGTGTTCAAACCTCATCTCGTTTCTTCACTCCCGAAAGGTCATGTAAACACACCTTCCAGTGATTTAGGAGTTTTTTGTTCGTAACCCTTCGGAAATGCGAAAATGTTATTGGAGTTTCTTACTATTAAATAAATAAACAAATTTAATTTTCAAAAATATAATGATTTAATATGTCAGAAAAATAAAAAGGAAAGTAAATAAAACAAAAATAAATGACTGAAAGGAAGCCATAGGTTGTAAATTTTAAAAAAAAAACTAATTCGTTTAGTAATTTTGTGCACATCTTGCGTTTTCACACTATATAAAACGTATTTGTAGTGAAAAATATTTCACACGCTGTTTGCAGTGAAATAAAAGTGTATACAACTTTTCAGTCACATAAATTTACCTCTAGAGTCTTTACAAGATAATAAAAAATAATTTTAGTTTGTTCAGTAGAATGGCAATTTCTGGTAGAAATATCCATTTAAAAATTTCCATGTCGTAATATTGTGAGATACTGAACCCGATTCCTAAATAGCACATTTAAAGTTATGTCTTTCATAGACCTATGTTTTTAAATGCCTTTTCAGATTCAGTGGCGTCAAATTCAACCCTATATGATAATTCTGGGTGATACACGATAGTTGGTGTGTTCTGAAAGACTGCGATGCTACCTGCTGTACAGGAAAGTAGAAGTAGTTGCCGTTGTGCCAGGCGCCCGTAATTTGGGCCAGTTAAACCCTCAATAGTTACCAACTAATTTAATTATTGCTTCCAAATTCATTGTTTATTGTGAGTAACCATTACTTTTTGTAACGACGCCATTAAATACAAACAGCTACAGTTGCATTATGGAAACGAAAGGAATTAATTACTTTCTGGAACTGAAGCTGAACTAAAGATTTCACAAAATGGTGCCTGGTTGTTAATAATTTCATCAGTTTAGTGCAAAGTTTACTTCTACAAATATACAGGACCAATTCTCATGAACGGAGCAAGAATTTGAAAAATATATCATAAAATTAGCCACAAAATGATAATTGCTGTTTCAATACTTAATAAATTGTTAATGAATACATATTCAGGCATCTTGAGGTTGAAATAGACGAAAGTTGTTACTAGGTAATAAGATTTACATAATTTCCCACCTCTGTAGCGTGCTGGTAGCCTTCTGCCTCACGTTCAACAGGTGCCAAGTTCGAATCTCGGTCAGGGTGAGTTATCTGGATAAGATATTTTTTCGGATATATTACCTTATTCTGAAATATGAATGTCGGGTAACTTCAGCTCTACGACCCTGGCTCATTTGAGTCACATTTCAGTAATCGTATGATAGACTTAACGTTGGAATAACCTTATATAATCCGAAATGAAGGAGTCTCAAATTGTTTGTATATAAGGGGCACCGAGTTTGCGCTACCAGATTAACTGCCTTATGGAGAGGAGGAAGGTTTATAGCGCAATCCTGGCCAAGAATACGGCCACGCGTCCAAACGAAAGCTCTATACCTACATTTCTAAGCTTTATATAAATGCAAATAAGGACACGCATATTTTAATGTTCTGTTTATTGCAACTGTGCATATCACAGCACCTCCTAATTACATTACCTGCATTTATTTCAATATTTTGTAGTGTTTAACGCCTGGTTTCACTACATGCGGCACTGTAGGCGTTGATACTGATGATACATGAAATAAAGATGAATGAGATGGCGGACCGGTGGAATGAGAGGACGGGGAAAACCGGAGCACCCGGAGAAAACCCTTTCCGACGCCGTTTTGCCCATCACAAACATGGTCGCCTGGGGTTGAACCAGGTCCGCTTTCATGAGAGTCCAGTGATCTAAGAACTTGACCACTGTGCGACCTTATTTCAAATATATTCTTTGTTCATATTCATAATGTTTCAAAGTTCCTATCCAGATTTTTCGATGATGATGATGATGATGATGAAAATAATAATAATAATAATAATAATAATAATAATAATAATAATAATAATAATAATAATAATAATAATAATAATAATAATAATAATAATAATAATAATAATAATAATAATAATAATAATAATAATAATAATAATAATAATAATAATAATAATAATAATAATAATAATAATAATAATAATAATAATAATAATAATAATAATAATAATAATAATTAATTAATAATAATAATAATAATAATAATAATAATAATAATAATAATAATAATAATAATAATAATAATAATAATAATAATAATAATAATAATAATAATAATAATAATAATAATAATAATAATAATAATAATAATAATAATAATAATAATAATAATAATAATAATAATAATAATAATAATAATAATAATAATAATAATAATAATAATAATAATAATAATAATAATAATAATAATAATAATAATAATAATAATAATAATAATAATAATAATAATAATAATAATAATAATAATAATAATAATAATAATAATAATAATAATAATAATAATAATAATAATAATAATAATAATAATAATAATAATAATAATAATAATAATAATAATAATAATAATAATAATAATAATAATAATAATAATAATAATAATAATAATAATAATAATAATAATAATAATAATAATAATAATAATAATAATAATAATAATAATAATAATAATAATAATAATAATACATTAATATTTATTATAGCCATAATATATGGCTGCAAAAAAGTAACATGAAGGGTAGGTACGTATGTCGGTTAAAACGACCGATGATATCAGTTTTCTCTACGTGGTGATAAGTTATCTATAACAAAACACTTTATAACAAAGTAAATAAAAAAGCAGGTAGTCCCATGTAGTAAACTAAAAGGACTTATACCAGTGTTACCTCTCCTAATGCGTTTAGATTATCTGATCCAACAATGATTCTGCAGCGCCGTGCTTATTTTATTATTATTATTATTATTATTATTATTATTATTATTATTATTATTATTATTATTATTATTATTATTATTATTATTATTATTATTATTATTATTATTATTATTATTATTATTATTATTATTATTATTATTATTATTATTATTATTATTATTATTATTATTATTATTATTATTATTATTATTATTATTATTATTATTATTATTATTATTATTTGAAATATTTTTTTTTTAACTGCAATGGCTATATCGGCGGCCGTTCTTCTTTGGAACGAAAGTGTTAACTCGTATTCGTTGGGTTTTAATCATTAGATCACGCACTCTCATTCATACTTCCAGACTCTGTGGAAGATGAGGAATTATCCTGCTCGAAGAAAAATCCTCGCCCCCACTGCCGGGAATAAAACCCGGGACCCTTAGCACGGCAGGCAGGTGCTCTACCGACTGAGCTACGAGGCGAGGCTTATTATTATTGTTGTTCCATTTATACCTTACCTTTGACTGCAGTGGTCATATCGGTGGCCGTTCATCTTTGGAACATATCGCGATGGTGCTATCTCGTACACGTTGGATTGGTGGTACTCTGAATTTCTTTTTTAGTCAGTAGATCAGGCACACATTCGCACTCTGGGGAAGGTGGGGAATCGTTTTGGTTCCCCTCCCCAGCCGGGAATCGAATCCGAGACTCCTCGCTCGGCAAGCAGATACTCTACGGACTGAGCTACGGGACCAGCCCCTGATTTTTTTCTCTTCTATATAATTTGGGAAAGTATTGCGTTACATCTAAAACTTTTGTATCAGACTTCCTGAAACTAAAAAACGTTAGCCTCACTCTGAAAAGATGCCGAGTTCGAATCTCGATCAGGGTGAGTCATCTGGATAAATTTTCTTCCGTGTTTTCGCTTATACTGATAAATCAATACCTAGTAACTCTAAGCTCTGTGGGCTCTGTACTCATTTGAGCATCATTTCAGACATTTCATTGATTGTCCAATATGCCTACGTTATAGGAAGTTAAGTAAATTTAATTTAAGGAACTGTTATTCAGCTTGGTCTCTTGGCGTACAAAGAGAACATAATTTCAAATTCATCACATATACACCAGCTTTAAACATCTGACTGTCATTTTAACTCTGTTATTGTCATATTCCCTCGCACCTACAAGAAAATTAACAATAAGATAATGTTTATCTAGATAGACATGAAGCAGATAGAGGAATAAGTGTTTATAAGAATAGTTTCTAGAAGTGTAGATAAAGTTATAAGGGCATATGACATCAGATATTTATATTTATGGTTCCGTGTGTACTTCACGTATCCTATGTTCACGAGTGAATTCACACTTGCGTTACAATCAGATGTGAATTGGCCTGGAAGTTTCCGGCTCGAACCCACAAGTGTAGTTGCTATTTCTAATGGAACTCAAGTTCTCCAAATGTGGGAGAGGTTGAACATGGTTTAAAAACGATGATGGTCTGTGTAGAGCACTTGCGATGACCAAACGGAAATTATCGCTTTAACTTGAACAGGTTGGTTCGTTAGACGCGAGGCATCGAACCGTGAACACGAACGCCGTCCTTGATTGTCGACACGTAACCCAATTTATCTTCTAATAGAGTCACTTCCACACAACAATCTAGCCCTACCTGAAGATGCAATGCAAGTATGCACATTACCTTCTAATTACACCAACTCAAATTGGTTCACAGGGGTTACAGTCTATTTATAGCAAAACGATCTAAGTGTGTTAATTCACATGGTCCTTCCACCCATTCGTCATCATTATAAAATTTGTTCTAAAATCTTCTTAATTTTAATCAAGATGAGCATTACAGAATTGGTTTCATTTGTAAGTAAAACTACATAGGGGTGTAAGTTTCAACGATAGCCAAAACTTTCAAGAGGTAATCTCTACGCAATGATATTGAAATTTCGCTATATTTTAATGACCATGGCAAAGAGAGAGTGAGAGTGAGATGGGAAGAAAAACCTGGAACAGTTTATATATCTTATTGCACAGCAGTTATGCATAAACCACTTTTTTCATTTGCACCCCTCAACGTTAAGTCATAAGGACGATGAATGAAATGATGCTTAAATGAGCTCAGAGTCCATAGAGCTTAGAGTTACCAGTCATTCATCTTTTAGGTTAAGGGAAACCTTATCGAGATAACACATACTGAGAGATTTGAACTCAGAATCTCTTGAACGTGAGGCAGACACGCTACCACCTAAGCTACAGAGGCGAACCCCTTAAACCACTACATTTATATCAAATGCATTTTTTTAATGTTCTAATATTTACGCTGATACAAACTTTTGTCCCAATTGATACAAATAATATGAATAAAAATGTTTTATAGAAATGGGTTGTTGAAGAATAGGAGAGAAAATTACCCTACTGCAGCACATCATATTTATTTTTCTCCTTTTGTGTAACACCTTTAACACGTTAAAACATATCGGTGACTTTTTTTAAAATGTAACGTCTTTGGTAACGTACGATGAAGGGTTGGAAGGAGCTCGTTTCGAATCCTGGGGAACATGGTTTACCTTAGATTGGCTAGGGAAAGCTGGGATGGTGTCTCTACTACTATGAACTCCGTTATTTCCTATCATTTCGCTTCCCCTTTCAGGTTTCAGGTAGACATAGTGTCAGATGTCGCAGATGTCTTATCAGAGCTACCTCAGGTAGCCGAGTTTCCTCGGTTCCACCAAGGGGAAGCTTTCTGTGAGCAGCCTGCGGGTGTTTTCAGGTCAAGTTGGGTTGTCAGACTCTATGGGGGATATGGGAAATTTCACATACAGCTTCAAATCGACCCAGGGACATCTTTATACCAGACTATACAGGCAGTCATTTGCGGTTATTTTACTAACTCGCAGATGTTGACGTCTTCTAAAATACTCGGCTGTTTTTTTTTTTTTTTTTTCCACAACACGCCGCTTCTCTTCTTCAACCGAGTGAGAAATCAGGACAAGAGGGAGAAAGCCTTTCTAATGCAAATGGAACCGGGTTGATTGTGCAGCATAGCGAGATTTCTTGGTTGTCAGCAGAAAGTGTTTCTCCTTCCGAGCGTTGTGGTGACTAAATATGGCGTGTTGCACTCACGTAAAAACGGAGGTACATGAAGCTAGTATAAATAGAAGAGGTAATTTGATTACTACAACTAAACAGGGAATTTGATAATGACAAATTGACACGTGCGAAAATTATGTATAGCGCATATACTTCCCTAGTACTTCTTTAGAACATTATTAAACTTACTATACTGTATTCGGTCTCAAAGCGTTTAAGGATGTCATCATTAACCATAGCACAACTTTTAAACTAAGCGAAACAGTGAAGTGCAAATGGAAGTGCTTTAGTTCTTTACTGCATTGCGTATATTATTGCTTATTTAATACATTCAAGTAATGAACTCTAATTCAACTTCCAAAACATTGAACCCTTTAATGGATGGTGAGGCGGTACTTGCCCGTTAAGTACCTCGTTGTGTCCTCCCGGCACTCAACACCTCATGACAGGAATTGTGACGGGTGAGGACTACGGATGGGAGGTTTACAACTGGTCGGAGTTTTTCTCAGGGTAGGTCTGCATGGATTCTCTCTTTTGAGTTTCAGGGAGTGGGTGCGTCCTGACAGTGTATGGGTATTATCACATAGAAGATACCACGACCGTTGAATGTCAAGTTTAATTATACAAGTCACCCTCTCCACTCATCACTGTTGTGTTGTTATCCGCACATTAGGCGCGATATTTAGGATTTGCCCATTGTTGTGCGCATGACATGACGGCTAGTTTCAATCACAGTTGCGAGTGAATTTGTAAGTTACTAGGACGCGCCGAGTGGTGTATGTAGATGTGCACGCGTTGTAGTTCCTGGACGTCGAGAGCATTACTTCGCGCAATAGAGTATTTCCGGAGGATTATTCAACAAAAGAGTTTGGCAAAATCATAATGATGTAATGTGTGCAGTTTCTCTCACTCGCTAACACAGAGTGCTCGATAACCACCTAACGTGTGTTGCTCCGTCCATTCCCGAACACGGACTTTGATGAACTTTCCGTACTTGTTGCCCCCTTCACTCGCCACTACAGAGTGTCTTTCCTAGCAAACATCAAATGTCCCCATTGCACAAATTTCCCCTTCTTTTCTCCGAATTTTGGATACTTTAGAGGTCACGTGAACTGTTACTCGTTCCTTATAGGTTATGTTTCATCCCTACTCTTAAATTTCTTCCCAATTTCTAGTTTCTGAGAGATGTATTCCACGCAACTTTCACTTCCCCACGGTCTAGGTAATTAATGTAGTAGCACGTTTAAAAATGTTTATCTAAAATCCCCGGTGTCTATTTTCTCATCACGTATCATGTACAGACCAATGCTTCGGCTGCCGACTAGGGTCTAGCCTTGAGCGATTCTCGAACAATACCCCCTTTGTCGGCTCAACACAAGGAAAATTCCTGTAAGGTCAAGTATTCATTTTCCCAGCTCTCTTTACACGTTGGGTTCTCGTTCTTGCAATAAAATATATGTATTGGCATTGCCTGTTTGGTTTCTACAGCTGTATATTAAATCATTATCCTCTATATTTGTTATAATTTAGCTGAATTTCCATTGTGGTATCTATCCGCCCTTAATTATGCATTTAATGTGACTTTCGCTATTATTATGCCAATGTTACGCCCAACAGGGACGGTATCAATGGTGTTGCCCTAGGGCAACATTAGGCTGTATTCGGCTTAAAAATGTTTTAGTGCAGTTTTTTTAGTTATATTATTCTGGCCTTTGTCTGTTAAATGCACAAAATATTTAGTCTTTTGAATTGTAAATATTATACTATTTTTACAATTATATTGTAGTGTTTTAGTAAAAACAAAGGTAAAAATCGCAAAAACTGCAGTAAAAAGTTCTCCCGTCAACATCCACGCGTACCATCACACCGATTATTTTACGTGGTCTCTCCCCGTCCTTTATTACAGGCACATTTGACTGCAGTTACCGATATTCGAACTCACGACCTTTGGCTTTTACTGGATGGCCAGTCCATTACCAATCACTTTAACGACTACGGCTATTCCAATCGATTGCATTGAGGCACCGCAGAAATCGAAATGAAAACCGGTTTAGAAACTACAGCAAGAGCGGCTTAAGTAACAAAATAATTCATCCGCTGAAGGGTTAAATATGTGCTTAAGTATTTCACTTCCTTACTTTGATTGTCATGTGGTGATTCCCCTATTGCGTTGTTTACTGGAGTAAAGCGATGCTCTTTCATCCGTCCTATTAGTACATATAGCGTGTTCCGCGTGAAGTCAGTATGGTAGAGTGCGAGTGCTTCTCTGAGTAGTGTGCAGAAACGTAAGAGTGAAAAGCCTCTAAAAAGTAATACATATGTTTAACTTTTTCTTTCAACGTCATGACACCTTGGCTGTGAAGGACGTAACTGAACTGACGTCTGAAGCAACTGGTGTATCAATGAACACCGTTTCGTATGTAAGAACTGAATTTAAACAAACAGGAACTGTAAAAAAACCTGAAAAGAAATGGGAGAGGCCATTTAATGTTATAGAGCAAATGGATTATTTTGTTATAAGTGATATCAGCTTTTAAAACGCAGTTTGTTTCTAAACAATGAGCCTCCTACTACAGATAAGGTACTTGAATTAGGAAGTTGCTACTTACAAAATTATATTGCAAAACTTCTTAGCAGTTTATTTAATTAGTTTATTTAGTAAACATGAGCCGACCACTTTTCTAACCCTGCTTTCCTGCACTATGTGACAGTCGCGACAAAGAGTCAGACGTAAACAGCTGATGGCAGAGAACTTCAACACATGTTTGTCGGCGGAGTTGCATAAACCGCAATATTTATGTGCGTCTCCACTTTAAGCCCGCAGAGATTATAGTTACTAATTCCGGTTTGAATTCAAAGGTAAAATAAGATTAAGAAGTCTGTGCTATAGCCGGGATTTGAACCCATGCCCTTCCTGTACCTGCCAGTTGCTCTAAACATCTAAACTACCGTGATATGCTGACATGACATTACGTTCTCAAACTGAATCATCCTTTTTCCGCTAAACTACGGCAGATGACATGTTTCAAAAATAAACTGTACAAGTTTCATCCTTAAAATTGCGTGTGTATAAATACAAATGAAAATAAATGTGACAAGACGTGCATATCTATAAAAAAGAAATATCTACCACAAATGTTCATTGTGAGGTAGGCTTCACTTTTATTTATTGTTCCGTTTCTACTTCTAGTCTGGTTTTTATGTTGAAGAATTATCATTACAGTGCAATACAATATATTTTGCAAAAATGTTAGAGGCAAATCTTCTCGGTTTTTATTTAAACAATGTCTGTATTAGAAGATAGGCTCAAGTTCACGTTATGTGGTGGAGATTGATGTACAATTCATTTATTCTGTTATTCTCAAGTGGACTATTCCGCTTCTGCAGTTACTTTTTTACACACAGTTTGATAAGCCAAGTAAATTCAACTCACCAAGGTGTTTGTTAAATTCGAGGGAAAGCAAACAGTTGACTCCCTATTAGGCTGAAGAATGCTGTATCTGCATAACGTGAGCAGTCACATGATATATTTATGATTGCTTCGTAATCAGGGACGGTTTTAAAGTGGCTGACTTTGATCGTCTTGTTCATGAAGAAATTGACAGGGTCACACAATAAGACTAAAAACTGGATGATAAAAGAAAACGACTTTTTGAAAGAAATGGTATGTGACGAGATTTTGGAGCTTATCATTATAGATTTGCAAGACTCTTACGATGCAGACTAACAATATCGAATTGTCTTTTGACGTAATTGACACTGACATACTGATGAGCCACTGCCGTTCCATTGGATTAGAAAAACAAGTAGTTCAGAGGCTATAATTATATCATTTAAAAACATATAAATATTATGCGAATATTCTTGTTGAAATTTTTATTTTAACAACGGTGTGATTATGAGAGTTTGGAAAATTCAGTTTAGGTTTCCTTACCACTAGCGCCAAAGAATCTTGCATGCTCTAGGATAGTGTGCGAGAGAGACGGAAATATGAAAAGAGGGGTAACGCTGAGCACGCAAGCACATCTCATTCGTTGCAGACCAGAACTCTTCCCATTTAAAAAACATAATAGGATCCAGACCTTTATTGTAAACAGCACTACGGTACTCTAGTTCAAGTTCCTTTATCTTGTATTGATTTTGTTAAGTGTTCTAAACGTACATGTTTTTGGTAAAATCTGGATACAGAATTATTGGTAGACTCATTTATAGGATAAAAAGAAATTATTTTTGAGCCAAAAACACTTTCCGTCCCAGTAAACAAGTGATTGTGACAGACATAAGTTGGACTGCCTGTGAGTGAAGTAAGCAGGCACCTTAATGGAACTACCACTATGAATATTGTAGCCGAAGAAGCAGTGGCTCGGGACTCTTAATAAAAGAACAATGAAGCATCTCCTCTGGCTAGGCGCTGAGAGAGTCTTTGAGTCCAAGAACCACTTTGCATTGAATTAAAGTTTAAAGCAACTTGAAAAGACATTAGGTGTCTTGTGCAGCACCTGCTCCAGCAGCTTCTGGCTTTTGTCAAAGAAACTAAACCGTGTTTCGTTTTCAAGATTATTGATTTAGTTCTGAAGGTCATGAGACAGTTTTACAGCTATCATTTCCTTTCTTTTACAGCGCCAGTCAGTTTTGCATCTACAGAGGACTCTCGATTACATTTTAAACATAGGAGCAGTTAATGCTTTTATAAACAAATGATTAGGACATAAATAAATGATAAAATCAATGCATTGTGTAATAAACCCCACTTGCGATTTTGTCAGGTATTAAGAAGTATTAAGTGTGTTGATGATAAAAAAGAAGCTATAAGTCAGAGTAGCTAAGACAAAACCAATCGAGAAAACCATTATATCAAGGTTCCAATATACGTATTCAAAGTTATAAGGAATTGCAATGGAAATAATTCTTAGAATTTGCTCTTACCTCCGTTCATTAGTAGAGCGTGACGTCACTGTCATGTTTCTACCCTGTTCTTACAATCACGAAGCCTTTATAGGCTATCGAGGGTAAAAGAAGCGGCGTAGATGGTATCAATTAAAATATAACAGTCCAGTACTACCAGCTTTAAGTTCTTAGCAGAGTTCATCATCATCGTCGTCGCCATCATCATCATCATCATCATCATCATCATCATCATCATCATCATCATCATCATTCCTATTATTAAAGATACTCATATTGTTGATATAATAATAGTGGATTTGAATATCCAGTCGAAGCTGCATAACCAATCGAAGCTTCAAAAGCAATCATAGGGTAACATTAGTTTTGTTGGCCCACTAAAATTCGAAGAAATAATGCCAAATATTATACGTAGGTTTCTTCTTTGATGTAAACAAAGAAACGTACAAATTAATTATAGCAAAAGTGTGTTGTTATCATACTTTTATGATAAGCTCAAAAATGTTATATGTTCCACCTGGTATACAAATTATTCTATAATATATTGTGCCGCAATATCAAAAACATCAAAAACTTTAGTCAATAATATAGGTTAACACCATTATTTAAATGAATGTGTGAAGGCTACCAACAGAATTATTCTTATAGCCTTCTTTATCAGTTTTCTAACTCATTCATCATATTACCAATGAAGCTAAAACAAACACGTGACCATCACAGCCGCATTAACCATCACAATTGTGAAATAGACAGAAACAATAATATATAATTGTACATAAGTAATAGTTTCAATTGTTATTCTGTCCCGAACTAAAATGTCGCTTTTAACTCATCTATTACAGCTATTTTCTGACAGTGGTTAGACTTGAATACGTATAGGTATTTTGTATTAGTATACTTATGTAGAACACAAGTGAAAACTGTACAGAAAGAATTTTTTGATGCTGAGAGAGTTTACCTTTGAAATTTGTCGTGATTTAGGGAACACTTACGGTTTTTAGCTCGGTTTGTTTTCTGTAATGGCTATTTTACGTCCTATTGACAGGGGAACTGTTTTATCGAGATACAGCTTCAAACCTACCCAGTCGATGTCGAACTTCTGAGTGTTTGTTGTTTCGGGTGAGTTTAATCAAATTAGCAGGTGGCAGGCAATGCTCTGAATACTTCATTAGTTTCACTCTGAGTCACACATTCGAATATTAAATACCTTCGTTGCGCTGCGGCTTTTGTAAACAGACTCTGTGCTTCCTCTGTCAGCATGTTATATTAAATTCTTTGGCCTCTCTTCACTTCGTCTGTTACATGCGGGAGCGCTAAGGTATCTCGAAATGACGTTTTAACTTCGGCTTCTCTTATCAAAGATTCCTTTCCCTACAGCAGACTGACGACGATGATGATATAATAATAATAATAATAATAATAATAATAATAATAATAATAATAATAATAATAATAATAATAATAATAATAATAATAATAATAATAATAATAATAATAATAATAATAATAATAATAATAATAATAATAATAATAATAATAATAATAATAATAATAATAATAATAATAATAATAATAATAATAATAATAATAATAATAATAATAATAATAATAATAATAATAATAATAATAATAATAATAATAATAATAATAATAATAATAATAATAATAATAATAATAATAATAATAATAATAATAATAATAATAATAATAATAATAATAATAATAATAATAATAATAATAATAATAATAATAATAATAATAATAATAATAATAATAATAATAATAATAATAATAATAATAATAATAATAATAATAATAATAATAATAATAATAATAATAATAATAATAATAATAATAATAATAATAATAATAATAATAATAATAGTAGTAGTAGTAATAATGATAATGATAATGATAATAATAATAATAATAATAATAATAATAATAATAATAATAATAATAATAATAATAATAATAATAATAATAATAATAATAATAATAATAATAATAATAATAATAATAATAATAATAATAATAATAATAATAATAATAATAATAATAATAATAATAATAATAATAATAATAATAATAATAATAATAATAATAATAATAATAATAATAATAATAATAATAATAATAATAATAATAATAATAATAATAATAATAATAATAATAATAATAATAATAATAATAATAATAATAATAATAATAATAATAATAATAATAATAATAATAATAATAATAATAATAATAATAATAATAATAATAATAATAATAATAATAATAATAATAATAATAATAATAATAATAATAATAATAATAATAATAATAATAATAATAATAATAATAATAATAATAATAATAATAATAATAATAATAATAATAATAATAATAATAATAATAATAATAATAATAATAATAATAATAATAATAATAATAATAATAATAATAATAATAATAATAATAATAATAATAATAATAATAATAATAATAATAATAATAATAATAATAATAATAATAATAATAATAATAATAATAATAATAATAATAATAATAATAATAATAATAATAATAATAATAATAATAATAATAAATATAGGTGATGATATATAGTTTACGTATATATTCGTCCTCCGTGGTCTGAGATAACAGGCCAGGCTCTGTTTCTAAAGGTAAGGGGTTCAAATCTGGCGGAGAGCGCTGACTTCTTTGAGCGTAAAAATGTTTAGCATGGCTTCCTTCGAAAGGGAAGTAAAGCCGGTGGTCCTAAATTTACGGTACGGAAAATAAACTCAATCCTGATAAAGAGACCTAAGAGCAAAATCAAGCGGTTTATAATGCCCAATATGGAATGACACGCTCAGAACCACAGCAGTTAAAATAAAATTCATTACGAACGATTTGTCTGAACTCTATAGCTTTATATTTCTATATCACAAGATAAAGGCAAAACTCACCGAAGCGTTAAACTTAGCACACCTTTATTAATGAACTTCTTTTTTCTACGGTCGTAGCTAATATTGACTAAACAATACAAATCATTATATAGGCCATGAACAGTTTTAGTAATTGCGGTATCAGTTTATTCGCAATGAATCGGGAGAGAGGGAGATTGTGACAAAAGAACATGGACACCATTCAGGAGTATGGGGGGGGGCACACAAGTATGCATAAAACATTGGTCTAGATATTTGCATCCTCCAACCAAACTAAATGCCACAATCAAACTATAGACACAAAATAAACCCTTACACAAACCCATCATAATCCAGACTTCTGATAGATAGACGTCCTTCATCATAAGCCTTTCTGTACAATAAACGACGTTTAGAATACCAACAATAAATTTTTTATAGGATGATTGTTTCACATTCACATACAATAGTAATAAATGTTATAAATACAGCCAACGTATATGGTAAAATATTTATCAGAAACTTTCGGAGAAAAATTAAATGTACAGTTATGAATCTAAATGTACAGCTATATTTGTTATCTATTAGATATAAAGGAAAAAAATTGTTTTAATTTTTTTCCTAATTAGCCACGGCAGCCCAGCTCTTTAGGGCGGGTAGTAGCGTATCTACCTTATTTTCAAGAGGTCCAGAGCTCACACATAACTGCTGTAGAACACAGTTGTGCTGATAACCACGCAGTTGAGCGCACTTAAGCATACATCTATCAAAAACAACTTTTCAAGTTATTTAGACGAGTAATACAATAACTTGGTTGAGCATTTTAACCTTCAACAAGATTTATGCATTTTTCTAATTGGTTGGTTCTATGAGTAGCAGCTGGAAATCTAATTATTTTATTCCAATATTTTCGTTTTCAAAATAGTTTGCTCCCTTGGTCCATAAAATTTCCTTTTTTGTTTATTCTCTTTACAACTCTTTTTTTATAAGCTGCAACAGATTTTAGCGCTGCTTCCATTGTATATAAAATTAATAAAAGTAAATACAAAACTACACTATGTATAGAATATTTTTATAACGTGTTATGCAGTTCCATAATTGTAGAACGTTATAAAAGATGACAGCTAACCTCAAACCCGTACCAAGTTCCATGTCATTTGATGCAAATAAATACAGAAGACAATAGAGGCTCACTTATTTTTGCAAACTGTAATTTATTATATGGAAGTGTAGTTTTATACATTTATTTAATGCGAGTAAAAATTCACACACGCAGATATACTATATTTTAGAAATAAGAACACAGGTTCACCTTTCGAAACACAATGTCTTCACTTGTCTCAAAACATAATACATTTCCCACTAGAGGGTAGCATCTATGCTGTGCCACATTGTGGACAGAAAAAGCACTAATAACTTGAAAAGAAAAAAATTACGAAAATTTGCTTTGTCAGGCACAGAACATGGTCAGCTACTACGCAGACATTTAAAATAACAGCTGATCTGACCAGTCATGTAGATTACATAAAAAGTTACAGAGACAACTGTCACATCACATTAAATAAATTTTGTGACAGTTTATAAATTGTTGAACAACAAATCCCCTTAGTTTAATAAAGACACGTTTAATAAACAAAACTTTATCATGACAACAAAGCTATTAATTATTCAACGGACAAAGCTATCAATAAAGCTGAATAGTTTCTACAACATAACTCCTCATTCTGACAGAGAGATCTCTAAAGTATGAAAAGGGCAAAATTAGTCATTCAACACTTGAGTGTTTTGGTAAAACCGTCAGACATATTAGCTATTATAAACTGCCAAAGGGTAGATTGGCACCCATGTTTAATTTATTCGGTATAGATCACACTGGGGCATTAAAATGCAATTTTAATATTTAATTTTAGAGTAAATTATATGCAGACACATTAAAGAGTTTCTTTAAATCGAGCGACAATTATGATAAATTTGACATTAATTTAACAATAGTTAAGATAACAAGTAACTAATGTGAAACTTATGACAATTATCGCTCTCATTTGTGAAAAATTTCTTGGTATTGGGCAGAAATTTTAAAAATGGACCAACCATAAAAAAGGAAATTTTTACCAAGGGAAATCTGAAAAAGATAAATTATTTATTCAAATGGTACTCCTTAATTTGTGTATAATGGATTCTAAAATCCAGTATTAAAAGTAAATTCTAAAACTCCACTGTGATTTATATTGAATAAATTAGACGTGACTGCCAATAGTTCCTTTGGCAGTTAAAAAATGTAGCAAGACTTTTTAATCTTGTAATTTTCAAGTTTTCCCCCAACATTTGTCACATGATAAACATACTTATAATACTTATCACCATAACTTAAACGTGATGGTAGTATCACGAATGATTATGAAGAGCAAATATTTAATTACATTTGTATAGCAATTAATCAAACGTTTTTTTGATGTACACTCCTGGAAATGGAAATAAGAACACATTGACGCCGGTGTGTCAGACCCACCATACTTGCTCCGGACACTGCGAGAGGGCTGTACAAGCAATGATCACACGCACGACACAACGGACACACCAGGAACCGCGGTGTTGGCCGTCGAATAGCGCTACCTTCGCAGCGTTTGGGCACCGCCGCCGTCAGTGTCAGCCAGTTTGCCGTGGCATATGGAGCTCCATCGCAGTCTTTAACACTGGTAGCATGCCGTGACAGCGTGGACGTGAACCATATGTGCAGTTGACGGACTTTGAGCGAGGGCGTATACTGGGCATGCAGGAGGCCGGGTGGACGTACCGCCGAATTGCTCAACACGTGGGGCATGAGGTCTCCACAGTACATCGATGTTGTCGCCAGTGGTCGGCAGAAGGTGCACGTGCCCGTCGACCTGGGACCGGACCGCAGCGACGCACGGATGCACGCCAAGACCTTGGGATCCTACTCAGTGCCGTAGGGGACCGCACGGCCAATTCCCAGCAATTTAGGGACACTGTTGCTCCTGGGGTATCGGCGAGGACCATTCGCAACCGTCTCCATGAAGCTGGCCTACGGTCCCGCGCACCGTTAAGCCGTCTTCCGCTCACGCCCCAACATCGTGCAGCCCGCCTTTAGTGGTGTCGCGACAGGCGTGAATGGAGGGACGAATGGAGACGTGTCGTCTTCAGCGATGAGAGTCGCTTCTGCCTTGGTGCCAATGATGGTCCTATGCGTGTTTGGCGCCGTGCAGGTGAGCGCCACAATCAGGACTGCATACGACCGAGGCACACAGGGCCAACACCCGGCATCATGGTGTGGGGAGCGATCTCCTACACTGGCCGTACACCTCTGGTGATCGTCGAGGGGACACTGAATAGTGCACGGTACATCCAAACCTTCATCGAACCCATCGTTCTACCACTCCTAGACCGGCAAGGGAACTTGCTGTTCCAACAGGACAATGCACGTCCGCATGTATCCCGTGTCACGCAACGTGCTCTAGAAGCTGTAAGTCCACTACCCTGGCCAGCAAGATCTCCGGATCTGTCCCACATTGAGCATGTTTTGGACTGGATGAAACGTCGTCTCACGCGGTCTGCACGTCCAGCACGAACGCTGGTCCAACTGAGGCGCCAGCTGCAACTGGCATGGCAAGCCGTTCCACAGGACTACATCCAGCATCTCTACGATCGTCTCCATGGGAGAATAGCAGCCTGCATTGCTGCGAAAGGTGGATATACACGGTACTAGTGCCGACATTGTGCATGCTCTGTTGCCTGTGTCTATGTGCCTATGGTTCTGTCAGTGTGATCAAGTGATGTATCTGACCCCAGGAATATGTCGATAAAGTTTCCTCTTCCTGGGACAATGAATTCACGGTGTTCTTATTTCAATTTCCAGGAGTGTATGTAAACCAGAAGAACATACAATATTTAGAGGCTTACTTATAGATCACAGCACCACACATTAGTAACAAAATATTCTTAATCGATGTTTCTCTCCTGCCATTGTCTGCATTCCATGAAGCCAAATTGGTTCCGGTTGATCCATTTCCTCCATTTCTGGTCACCAATCTTCGCCCCAAATCTCTGTAACCGCGCACTCATCCGTTCCAAATTAGATTATGGTAGTATCGTTTATGGCACAGCACGACCATCTGTGCTGAAGAGATTAGACACAGTCCATAATTGTGGCATACGTATCGCAGTTGGGGCATTTCCAACGAACCGAGTTGTAAGCCTGTATGCTGAGTCTGCAGAACCTCCTCTGCAGTACAGGCGACACATGCTATTAGCAAATTATGGCTGTGGACTTAATTGCATGCCCACTCATCCAACGTTTACGCCGTTCTTTAATACCTTCACCTGGTTTCATTTCCGGGAGCTCCTTAGACATCTGGATACCGAAATGCCCAAGATGTATCCTAGGGGGGAGAGGACATACCCTCCTTGGTTGTGCAGAGCGTCCCACATTGATCTGGGCATGACCAAATATGATAAATCTACCATGTCTATGTCTAGTATCCGCACATGTTTTTTAGAATTTTTATCGCGATATCAGGACCATGTTATAATTTACACTGATGGGTCCAAGAACTCAAATGGTGTTGGTTGTGCTTACGTGTGTGGAACCGAACCCTATACATTCGGATTCCACACTAGCACTTCCATTTTTACTGCAGAGCTCTATGCAATATACCGGGCCATTTTACACGTACGTCGACGAAAGTTGGGGGACTGCTTAATCCTGAGTGATTCCCTCAGTGCACTTCAAAGCCTACGGCAGCTGTACAACTACCACCCTATTGTGCAGCGTATCCAGGATGCCCTCCACGTTTAGCACGCTTCTGGCGTTAGCGTGGTGTGTGCATGGATTCCTGGTCACGTAGGCTTGCGGGGGAATGAAATGGCGGATTCGGCAGCCAAGACGGCTACCATGAAGCCCAGGGTTCGAGTATCATCTGTGACATCGGAAGATTTTAGGGCCGTATTGCGGAGAGCTGTGCAAACCTGCTGGCAGGAAGAGTGGTCCGCTCTCCGCAATAATAAACTTAGATCTGTCAAAGAACTTCCGATTCCCTGGGTTACCTCCTGTCGGTCATCTCGTCGCGAGGAGGTGAGTTTGGCTCGGTTGCGTATTGGGCACTGCTTTTTTACTCATAGTTTTCTTTTTAAAAAGGAGCCTGCTCCACTGTGTCCGTTTTGCAAAGAAGCGTTATCTGTACGACACGTGCTGCTGGAGTGTTTTCACCTAGCAGACCTTAGGACGTCTCTGCAGCTGCCGGCCAGCTTTGCGGAAATGCTAGCGGACGATGACACAGTGGTGCAGAAGATTTTTAAATTCTGTTCTAGGTTAGGTTTTAGGATTTAGTGAATGACATATTTAGTAGATTTTCTATGATTGCTAGTTTTTTAGTTTTTTATAGTTTTTATAGTTTTTTAGAAATTTTTTATCTGGCTTTTGCCATGACAAATTTTTTAAAGGGCACTGATGACGGCCGTAGTTGAGCGCCCTTATACCCATCATCATCATCATCAACCGGTGGTAAAGTTGGTCTTCTATGATACATCCACTTATCCAGCGTTGTAACTGTTGAAGATGGTGAAGATAAGTTAGTAATTCAGTTGAGTATGTTTTTTGTCTAATGTTCATGTTTTAAAGACGGAGTCACTGAGCGCTATTGCCGTGGCAATATTTGTGTCGAAAAAATTAAATAGCGCTGCAAGTTGATCCTCCGACAGTTTGTAGTACCAAATAGACTTGATGGCTTCACCAAAATCTTCAATGTAAGTCGACAAGTTTTATCATTTTCTGCGTTTTTAAATACTTCTCGCATTTTAGTGATCAGCAAGAGCTGTCATCTTGTAGAATCGGTATAGTTATTCAACTTTATGGTCAGCTTTTTCTGTTGAATAATTAATAACTTTGTGTTCAGAATAAAATGTAATCGTGGCTTTATTAAACAAAGGCAATTAATCGTCATTTTGATTGCTATATAGACTCTTCAGTTTGGCAGTGAACGATACAAGTTGGTCATTTGCAGGAGGCTATACGATATACATTCTCAGTCGTATATTTTGCGGCTGCCTATTCCAAAGAACTCTTGTTGTTTAATGGAAGCAATCCCAGTAGTGATCTATGAATTACAGTATCACATTTAGTAGATTCATATTTACAAATAAGGGATATTTTTTGTTTTATTTACTTTTGAAACAGCTGTGTGTACTGTCAGTATAGAACTACGTAATGTGTAGTGTTTAACGCCCGCTTTTACTACATACGGCACCGCAGGCGGTGACACTGATGATACATGAGATGAAGATGGCGCACCGGTGGAATGAGATGGCGGGGGAAACCGGAGGTCCCGGGGAAAACCCGCCCCAACGCCGTGTTGTCCAGCACAAATCTCACTTTGCGGTCGTCTGGGATACAACCCGGGCCGCCTTGGTGAGAGCCAAGCGGTCTAACCACTGAACCACGGCGTGGCCAGAACTACGTAGCATAGTTTGTTCTTGTTCTGAAGGACTCGGGGGCGTTTCCGGGAATGGAATGTTCAAATGATAGGCGACGTTACAAGCAATAGTTATATAATGGTAGAAGCGCTTCTTAGGGTTAGAAATTTATAGCATTTTTATGACCTCAGAGTTACCTGCTTCTTTTGCCAACTTTTTCCGTAAACAGCCGTCCGGCTCTCCATAGGATGCTGCATTGCAATGGAAGTGCAACATTCTTACCTCAAATACAGCATCCACATTTCTCTTAGGTACAAACACATCGTGTTTATTATCGTATTCTATCATACTTTTACCTTGTTTACTACGTAATTCCAGAAATAGAGGAAGTATAGTATTCCATCAATAATTCAATAAGGGATTTCGCCGAAAATGCATGTTTTGAGATTGAATATGAAACTAATGAATACTAAGGATTCATCATTCCATCACCAAATACCGTCACCACCATTCGCCTTCGGTGTCGACAGCGTCTGCTCTTTAAAGTGGCCATACAAGGAGAAAAGCTTTTATAATACCCAATCATCCTCGCCATCTGTCCAAGCAACACAAACCTGAAAAATAAGAAAACGGAATGAAGAGAAAGGAAGTTGTGGTATGACAGTAAACAGCCTAGCATTGGACTAAGTAACACGAAAAGACCCAAGTGAGATAGTGCAGTCCGCAACAGACAAAACTTGGTACTTATACATTCACAAGATATCTCGTGGATTGGATTGAACTGGATTGTTTGAGGGGATTCGGCAATTCTACCAGACTGTTCTTTTCACTCCCGGGAGTGAGGATGAGATGAGAGAAGACAGCGGATAACCCCAAAGTGTCACCACGGTACAGAGGGCGGGGTCCCTACACTTTACTAGATAGAAACACGCTAGGGGTCGAGGAGAATCATCATCCCACCTACCATGGCCCTTAAGCAGTCACGAGGCCAATTCGGAAACCGAAGACTCCAGGTAGGTTTCTACAACCGTAATCCCGCCAGCCGCGTTTCTGAATCGACCCACTAGGCCGGCTCAGAGACCGGAGTTCGTCCCGCGAGAGTAGAAAGTGTTCACTCAGAACATATCATTCCCATGTACCCGCCGACACCTCTACCCTGAAAGAAACCACCAACTGAGAGATGATGTAAAATAATAATGGAGATGAAATGGAGGGATAGAAATTCCGAAGAATTTATTTTATCTTCCAAACACCCCAATTAAATGAATTACATAAAAGTCAAAAATTATTTTAGCTTCCAATCGCTCCAATTAAATAAATTTCTTATAAATCAAAAATTAGGTTTATCTCACTTAATTAATAAATATGTTAAACACTATAGTGTCGGTAGATGTAACAAATCTATTCAACAATGGCCTAGCGACCCGGGAAAACCCAGAAAATACCCAAGGTTCAGGTAGAGCCTGAGCCATTGATCGACCTAAAACTAAGTAAATAGGACCAATAACATGTAAATATGTCTCGTATTTGTAACTCTTTCCTCGATTCTGTTATGAAGTATTTACTATCTTTGTATTTTTAATCAAATGCACATAATGAGGAGATACAGAGAGAGAGAGAGAGAGAGAGAGAGAGAGAGAGAGAGAGAGAGAGAGAGAGAGAGAGAGAGAGAGAGAGAGAGAGAGAGAGAGAGAGAGAGAGAGATATGTAATAAAGTTACATGCAGTATAGGAACACCTCAGCCCAATTGCTTGATTTTGTGTTTATTTGTCAACTAAATGCACGTCAGTTAAAGAATATATTGCATTACACCGGATATATAATTTGAGGCTGTCTAAATAAGTACATTTAAAACTTTAAGGTAGCCAATTTGTGTGTATGTAACAGCGTAAGTCAGTGCAGTAGAGAGCTTCTTGTTTGACACGTCGTTCGTCGCACTCTTTAAACAGTTGCATCAGTGGTGTAGGTCTTAGGAACCTGTGTAGCCAGACGGATTGGGAGATAAATCATTGTACATTGATGAACGCGAAGTTGTTTCGGAGGTGAAGAGTAGAGTTTGGAAACTGCTGCCAATGCGGACGTAGGGGAATCCCTCGCCTTGTTACTTATTCGCTGTCGGGACGGAAGTGACACAGGCCAACGTGGCCCATGTCACGAAGCCTGGACGTAACTGTTTTGTTATGGTGCAAATACGAGCCTTTGTCTCTAGTGTTCCGCCGCGTAGAGGGTCGCGGATTCGAGTCCCGCCTTGGGCATGGGTGTTTATGTGTATAGTAAATATTTGTGAAATTAGGAAAATAGATAAGAAAATAAACGGAAATAATGAAAAATCGGTTAAATAAGAAAAAGAGAAAAATATTTATTTATATACATAGATATATATTTTTTGAGTTAAAAAAATACGCTATATACTGTTCCAGAATGCAAGTCGAGAACATTCGGTATGATGTACGCTCCTGCAGCTATATAAAACATCTATGAAAACTGGAGCAGGGAGTTTGAGGCAAAAATATTAGAGAGAGAGAGAGAGAGAGAGAGAGAGAGAGAGAGAGAGAGAGAGAGAGAGAGAGAGAGAGAGAGAGAGAGAGCAGTGTGGTTGTTCGAGCTGAGTACAGCTCCATAGGGGAAGTTGGTAGGCCTTAAAATGTTAAAAGAAGCAGTTCACAGGTTAGTAAGGAATTGTTGGGTGAACAAGCAGCAAAGCAGTTTATGTGAATATTAGAGTTGTGTTTAGAGTCGGCGTGTAGCTCCGTGTAAGAGTTGAAGCCTGTGTGCATGTCTAAAAGATTGTTAGCAGTACAACGTGTTTGTGCTGAAGAGACATAAAGAACCATGGTAGACATGTGTCGAGGTGTTATAGCTGTGTGAAACAGGGACTGTTTGTACGTTAGCATTTAGTTCACAATTTTAATGACAAATAAAGCAGATTAAGGTGAATTTTGTTGTCTTTTTCATGATATTAGGTCTACGCTTTAACAGGGGTCTGCACAGCAATGGTGTTCCAGGTTGAGTAAAGCATGTGAATGTTACACATCGATAGTACATTTGGAGGATAGAAAATCAAAGTTCACATTGAGCTGTATTTTAATATTCTCATAAGCACCCTATCAGAGAAATGTCATAATTCTCAGTTTGAACAAGGTAAAGTGTATTTGTTTTGTGCCCCACAAATTTACTGCTGAAGTAACACGTCCCAAGTTTGCAGTTTTAGGAAATTGTATCATGTTTGTTATTCTTGTCAGCTTGTCTTCTATTAGCAAAGTTTAAATTAAGTTGTCGTTCAGCTTGTTTTAACCAGCCATGTTTGTATATAAAGACTTTGTATTTAACTTTATCGGCGTTCCCAGTACTGTTTAGAAGGTGTTTACTTACCGCGATGTCTCCTTGGTGATGCTCGCATGCCCATTAAGTGGTTTTCCCCGAAAGTTGGTGTGTGCTGGGATGTTTCTTCTTCTGTCTCTAATTTCCTGATTCATTATATTTTCTTCAAATTCCTTCAATGTTGTCGGTTGTTTCGTATTCCGGGCCACTGGAGCATATGCCTTTGGCGTTCTGCTGTACAAAGATCGGGAGTTTGGGTCCCGTCTTGGGCATGGGTTTTTGCATGTAGTATAACTTGGACGACAGGAAAAACGGGAATGCGCAGAAAACAATTAAAAAGGGAAATAAAGAGAAATAGAAAAAGTAACAAATTTTGGAAGTTTATAAAAGGGAAAAGCATACCCTTTTTTTCAAAATGTTGGACTATTGGAGCTTCTTACATTACTCAATGTGCAGTATCCAATGGATAGGATCGATCCCGGGCAATTTCCGTGGATGAGAACCATGGCCCCACACTGCACTCCTTTGGACCGTGGGGCATAACGAGGAATTGGTTATAATATTAATTTAAGATAACATATTTTTTCTTTCTTACAATTACATGTCGTAGATAATTATTGAGTCAATTAGAGAGTTTAATGTCACGTTGGCATGTTGGCCGTGGTAGCTCAAGGGGTTAGAGCGACTGGGCGGAAACGAGGAGATCCGTGGTTCAAATCCCGGCCGTGGCATTGAATTTTTCAGCTGACTCTAATTAATTAGAAATATCCGTATACCGGAGCAATGTATTTAAAAGGATAACTTCTATAAGAACTAATTCCTCAATATAAAATTTAATATTAAAGGTTTAATGATAAAAATCCTGGTATTTAAGTACTTGCTACAGTAAGTCGACACAAATGTGTATCTCGAATATGAGAACTCTGTGGTTTACTGGGAAAATATAATGAATCAATTGGAGAATTTAATGTCGCATCGGCATGTTTGCCATGGTAGCTCAAGGGGTTAGGGCGACTGGACGGAAACCATGAGAATCGTGGTTCAAATCCCGGCCGTGGAATTGATTTTTTCAGTTGACTCTAATTAATTTAAAATTATTGGAAAATGTATGATTCGAATTCCTCGAAAACAAATAAAGATTAGGCTGGCCACGTAGCTCAGTCGGTAGAGCACCTGCCTGCCGTGCCAGGGGTCACGGGTTCGATTGCTGGCGATGGGGGTGGGGATTTTTCTCCGAACAAGATAATTCCCCATCTTCCCCAGAGTCTGGAAGTATGAATAAGAGTGTGAATGTGTGCGTGATCTAAAAACCAAAGATAACGAGTTAACACCTCCGGTATGTTCCAAAGGAGAACGGCCGCCGATATGACCATAGAAGTTAAAGGCGGGGTATACATGGAACAGGAGGAAAAAATAAAGATTAATGGTTAAAAAGGATACACGACTATCGTTTATTAATTTTTCCATGTAGATAGGTTCATCCAAAAGTTCCATCTGGTGTTTTCACCAGAAATAAGATTTCTCGATTCCTGGATTCCAAACAGCATTTTAGAAAAATGCTGTGAATGAACTTCAGAACTCAACTCAAGCCAGTTGTCGCTACGCTGGCCATACGTCCAAATGAAGACTGTGTATAATGGCTAGAAAAAGTTATATCACTGTCACATCAGGTTGTTTCATATTCAGCATTAACATTTTATAATATATGTATGTTTATGATAATGCTTCTCAGTACAACATCTGAAGGAATGTTTGAACGTTTATTTCCCTCCTCTTCTCATGGCATGCATTCAATTCTGGTGGGATTTTTTATAACAAAGTGATGTGTGACTCATCTTTGACGTATGTCTGTTATGGTTTAAGAACAGCATTCTATAAAAATAATAAAATGGTATGTTGCCGAGAATCACATAAGTGCTAAGCAGAAGGTTCCCTCGGTGACTTAAATCTAGTGCGGTTCCTGACCTTGCGGCTGTCAATAATATCCTATCACAGTAAACGCTCCTGTATGACTGCAAAACACGAAAGGAAAGACGCAAGTGTTATATAATTACACCCTCTTTTGTCGAATTTAGTCCCACCTACATACCACTACCACTACACATAATTTTACCCAATCTTAATGTTACTAATTAGTATTGGAAACAAAATTTTACTGTTTTACTTTTTGGCGCTAAAAACTTCATTTCCTAATTTTCAGAAGCGTGCCACATAACTTAGTAACTGCATATAGTTGCTGAATGTATTCACAAGAACGCTAATTACTTTAGCTGCATCACCTCACAGAAATTGCCTTTACCTCAACATTTAAAGGCGCCGCTAAGGAACTGTTTCTCATGGCAAATTTGATTTTAAGATACAGTCACGGAGGTAGCTTCGCTACCTACCCCAGAGGGATTAAGTATGAATCACTGGTTGATGTCACGAGCCATAATTACGTGTCTCTTTGAGGTACCATTCTGATGTGTCAGACCAATTTCGAAAATCCTAGAAAAATCAATTTCCGTAATTTTCCATTCAGACAATTCGAAACACTTAGTTTCCAGAACATTTCTTCCGCGACCCGTTGGTTACAAAAGGGAGCGCTAAAGCCAGCAGGGCAGTTCAGATGTGTAGTTGTGAATGTGTCGACAGCCAGAGCAGTGTTTAATTGACTTAGTTGATTGAGAATCGGTAAGTAGTATCAGTGCCAGTCTGCAAACATTGGATTTACTGAGCGTCGACAAGCTACAAGCAGCATGAGGTGGTATTGCAACAGGTCCATATGAAAGTCTACTGCTTTGGAAAGAGGCGTGTTTGTTATGTGTATTTATAACAAGTGAATGTGATTGTAAAGTAGACTTGGGTAACGATTGCAGTAACAAATAAAGTAAATTTTGTACAACTGCATGTTGTCATATAATAAAAATACGGAATTGGAATTCTTTACCTAAGTTCTACGGACTTCTTTATAAAATTACAGTCTGGTTTGACGAAGGATAACCCCCTGATTTCGAAAATGATAAGTCCTCCCATAACGTATTCCGTTTCTATGCATCTCCATTTTTATTAATCCCACTGAGAACTATATTCATATAATTATAACACTGATTATAAATATATAATGTGAGTATATACCCTTCCTCCGTCTAGCTGTACGGGTAGTATACTAGCTTCCGGCTCCCCAGTTCGAGGGTCAAGCCCGGCAGAGAGCGATGAAAAATAGCTTTCCAGGTTTAACCTCATCCAACCAAACTAAAAGCCATAATCAAACTACAGATCCCAATGTACCATTACCACAAAACCGTCAGCTGTAAACTTAAACCAGACTTCTGGTAGAGAAACATTCTCCATCACGTCCTCTGTGTACAATAAGCCACATTTTGAAAAATTGTAATAAAACTTTTGCAGGATAATTGCTTCACATACCCGATAATGGTAATAAATATTTTTACAAGTGGACTCCCACATATGTACCGAAATACTTTAGAAAAATTGTACAGTTAGATACTCGTTATCTATCTGACAATAAAAATATGTTTTATTTTTACCTTTTTAATTAATGCCGATAGCCCGCCTCTTTAATGTAGATAGCGCGTCTTCCTCGTCCGGAGTTCAAATCTTTATAACTGCTTTAGAAGACAATTGCGCTGATAACTACGCAGTTCGGCGTACTTAAGTATACATCTAACAAAGACAATTATGTCAATGGAAATTAATGGAACGTTGGCCATAGTAGCTCAAGGGTTAGAGCGACTGGAGGGCAACCAGAAGATCTGTGGTTCAAATCCCGGCTATGGCATTGAACTTTTCAGTCTGACTCTATCTTTCCATACAATTCTGTCAAGTTATTTTTATCTTCTTCTTACCCCTTGTATCGTCAAGCGTCGGGGTAGCCTCGTTCTGTCCATCTCTGCCACTCCGAACTATTTCCACATAGTCTCTTTTATTTCGATCAATAAAACAATAACTTGGTGGTTTATTTAATGCGGTGGAAAGCATGCTTTTATCTAGGTTTGTGTATCTATCCAATTCTTTGGTTCTCGATGTTAGTAGTGGCTCTGAATCTAATCATTTTATCCTAATGTTTTCAACAGGGTTTGCCTCATCTGGTGCTTCAGTTTCCTTTCCATTTCTTCTCTTCTGTTGCACATAAATACAGTAGCAAAAGTAAATACAAAACTACATAATGTATCGAATATTATTTATGACCCTTTATATAGTTTTGTAACTCTATAAACTTATGTAAGATTTCAAGTAACCCCAAACACACACAAAGTTCCATGTGATTTTGATACAAATAAACAAGACAGTACAGCATCGCTGCTTTTGCAAACTGTAATTTATTATGTACAATTGTGTTTTTATACATTTATTATACAATAAGTATTAATGTTTTTGCTTTAGTTGAAAATAAGAAAAAGATTCACCTTTTTAAAAAGTTGTTTTCATTTTTCTCAAAACAGATAACTTTTTCCACTAGGGGGTAGCACCTCTGCTGTACACTAAATAAGACTGCAACGTTGTAGTCAGAGGAAATACTAATAACTTGAAGAGAAAAAGGCTTGAAAATTACATTATCATGCACACAACAGGGTTACCATCTTTCACAGACAGCTGATTCGACAAGTCAAAAGACATATAGGTTGCATAAAAGTTTACAGAAAGATCACATCAAATTAAGTAACTTTTGTGAAAATTTGTCAATTTTTTAGTTTAATAAAGACACTTTTAATAAAGAAAATTGTATCGTGACCACAAGGTTATTAATTATTCAGCAGGCATAGCCACCTAAAAGCTGAATAGTTTCTGCAGGATGACTCCCCTTTCTGATAAAGATATCTCTAAAATACGAAAATGACAACGGACCAAATTGGTCGTCTTACACTTGAGTGTTTTGGTAAAGCCGCCAATAATATTTGGTACTATAATCTGTCAAACAATCGACTGGCAGCCATGTTTAATTTATTCGATACATATATCGGCAGGACATTAGAATCCAATTTTAATACATCCCATAAGTGACAGTTTAAATAGTGTCTTTTGTTCTAGACGTACTCACCTGGCTTCACATTTGTCTTGATAAACGTTTCCTTTTCTTTTTGAAAATCTTAAACATTGGTAAAGAAAAAGAAAAACTGTACCAAGACAGTTTTAAATATTGCAATTTTCGAGCTTTTTTTTCAAAGTTTGTACCATGATGCCCTATAATTCCTATAAACATAGCTTAAGTTTTATGCTAATATCATGAATGGCTTTGAAGAAGAAAAAATGTAATTAGTTCACTTTTATATGTTAACCAAACGTTTATTCTCATATACATAAACCGGAAGAACGCGCAATATTTAGAAATTTATAGATTATCACACCACACATCGGTAAAACAATTTCCTTAATCGATGTTTTTCTCCTGCCGCTATCTACATTCCATAAAGCCAAATTGTTTCCTGTTGGTACCATTTCCGCTACTTCGGGTCCCGTATCTTCGCCCCAAGTGTCGCGTAAGTGTTAAAGTTGGTCTTCTGTATTGTATGTATCCATCGATCGCTATAACTGTTGAAAACAGCGGGGGCTAGTCAGTAATTCAGCATGATATACCTTCTGTCTGATGTTTATGGTCGTAAAGAAGAAGTCCCTGATTTCTATTGCTCCAGAAAGATGTATATGGAACAAATTAAATAAAGCTGCTATTTGATGGTCAGACATTTCGTAGTAGGTGCCAAGTGGATTTGATGGCTTTACTAAGTCTTCAAGTGTAAGATGACTATTTTTATCCTTTTCGGCGTTTTTAAAACTTTTCATATTTTAGCGATTTCTTTGTCAGTAAGAGCTATGGTATAGCTATACAGCTTTATTGTAAGTTATGACTGCTGAATAATTAATAACTTAGTGTTCAGAATAAAATGTAGATTAATCGTGGCTTTATTAAACAACGACAATTGAGCGTCATGTTGATTGCCATAGACTATTCAGTTTGGCACTGAACGATACAAGACAAACATTTGCAGTAAGGCCATGCAACGTACGTTCACTGTCGTTTATCTTGCACTTGTGTATTTCAAAGAAATGTTACTGTTTAATGTATTGATGCACTAAACATAATATCATATATATATTAGATTTATACTTACAAATAAAGGACCGTTTTGGTTTTATTTACTTATGAAACAGCTGCTTGTAGTGTCAATATAGCAGACTACGTATTTTTGCTGGCGGAAGGATAAGAGGGAGTTTCCAGGAATGGAATGTTCAAATGATTACCGATATTACAAGCAATTGTTATATAATGGCAGAAACGTTTTCTTAGGGCTAGGACTTTATAGGGTTTTACGAGGCGATCATGTGCTTCTGTCGCCAACCTTTTCCACAAATAGCCACCATATGACGTCCCATCGCAAATACAGAATCCAATCTGTCGGAGGTAGAAACACAGCTGTACTTATTATAGTATTCTATTATATTTTATCTTGTTTACTATGTAATTCCAGAAATAGAGGAGGTATTGTATTCCCTCCAAAAATTCAATACGAGATTTCACCAGTCTGTTAGAATACAGAAATAAATATTTTCACCTAAAGATATGTGTAAGTGTGCGTTTGTGTAGCTGTGAACTTTTTAACAGCATAGACGAAACGTCTGTTATATTATCATACTAAGTATTTAAATTCAGCATCTTTCAAGGATGCGACATGAGCTATTTAGCAAGACTAACTTATTGTTTGCATGGAAAACTTTTTTTGATTGTGCTAAACTCGGCTCCAACAATTTTAATGTGTAGGGGAAGGTCGTGCAGTATCGGCCGGGTTAAGTTTTTTAACTTTACCCTGTAACTGTAGTGGTTAATCTGAATCTTACTATATTATTCTCTTACCTTAAGACATATTCTATAGATAGTATGATGTAATGATTTTTATTTTTTTATTTATAGTACTTTATTAGATCGAAAGTAAAAAATCTAGAATTATAAGGCTTGTAGAAAGTGTCTTGCAGTTTCGGCCAATGTCTTTTCTGTTACGATATAGATTGTCAGTGATACATTGCACTGCCACATATAAAAAAACAGTAGAATACAAAAGCATGGGAACTTATTGTCACTATTTCTGCTCAGTTCACAAATGTTTAGCTCACTGGTTTACAGAGATCGCAAATATAGCGCTGCTATAGGCCTCAGAATATCGTCTGTGCGCTAAGAGCTACACTAACCACCATCAAGCACTCAGAGAAGTCAAAGAACTGAAGAGAAGAAGAAGATACCCGACAACAGCGCACGTGGATGTACAAGCTTGCTACTGCTTATTGGAAATTCTGCCAGATGGAGGCGAAGAGGGAAATCACAGTAGTGGCCGGTACTGCTTACCGGCCGATACTGCACGACTCTCCCCTAGTTATGTCTAAGTTTGTTTTAACGACAGGTGAGATATGTACCTTGAATTCTCCAGGAGTAACCTGTCCTCTTCATTCTGAATGAATTTTGCGTAACTGTTAGATCGCTACAAAAAGTACAGATTTTTGTAAAGCACGCAATTTACGTCAAATAAGTTTTTTGTGAAACTGCACGTTTTCGAGGTAACAGTTGTTATTTATTTATCTCTTCAAATGCTTACAGTTTTGTAAAATATAATGTCTTTCATTATTTATGTCCCAGCAATGCACACAGAATGTAATTTCAACGCAATCACTTAGCGAACGTGTCTTAAATTATTTGACCATAGTTTAAAATCCACTGTATCACCATATTCTTGTTGTTTCTATAAAATATTTGCTTATGGAGGCTCTTAAACTGCTATGGTTTAGCGTCTCCTTCTGTATTGGTCATAGAGCTTCTTGATTTTTGCCGAGAGGCCTCTGAGATTCTTCTAGCGAACTTAAAGCTACGACATTGGGTCATTGCCTTTATTTATCTTCCGAAGTTCATGCAAAAAGAGAAAAGAGTGCGCTTTTCATTTTCTTTTTAATTTACGTCGTCCAACTTTAAGTCATATTGGTGAGTGAGGTGACACTGAAATAACCCCATTTGTCCAACATCTTGGAGTTAACAGAGATTCATCTTTCAGGATAAGGGAAAACCCCGGAATAAACCTTATCCAAATAACTCAGCCTGATTGAGATTCGAAATAGGGACCTCTTGAAGGCCAGTCTAACGCTATCACATACGCTAGACAAAGTACACTGTGTTTATGATCACTGAGTCAGAACAGCCCTTGATGTCGCATTAGAAATGAGTTCAAATAACATCAGCTAATTTACTCACAAATACGCTGGAGGACGTTCTGTTGGTGGGAAAATGCTATATTTCTAGAAGATTCTGCTCCCCTATTTGGCTTGTGCGAAAGCTCTAATGCTTCTAGTTATGTATATCTATCTCTCCAAGTGCCGGCTTCAACCTCCCGTTAAACTTAGGAGTTACCTATTGCATTACAAAATATGGTATTAATAAATTCGTACGGTTTTCTGGCTCTTCATTTGAAATCATAATCCGGCCTGAGTATCACAAACTTTTCTGAACCGAACCCGTGGACTCGCCTGAGGACTTCGCCAAGCGCAAACTTATGCTGCTAATCCAGTCGTGAGGTCTGACAATTTAATGAACAATAATCGTAGGTACATAGAGGTGATAAGATTCTGTTCAGCAGTTAATAAGACTGACCCAACATTAAAATTTACTATTTGCTTTTATAAACTTAAGTTGCTATGGAAAGTTTGCCATTATGGACTTGACTGGAATGGTGGGGATTTGGCTAGTAGACTGCAAGCTCTGTCTGTTGTACTATACCCCCAAGTGATGGTACCCCAGGGAGGAGGGATGAGGCGAGAGGAGAAAGAACGCGGCTGCCTCAAGGAGTCACCACAGAGCAAAGGTCAGAGTCCCTACATTTTACTAGATAGAAACTCCCCGGCAGGCCAGCACAACTCACATACCAACTTTCTGTTGTTGGAAAACAGTCCCATTATGAGGTCGGCTTCGGTGACCGGCAACCGTCCTGCCGAAAGAGAAAGACTTTAATCAGAGCATATCATCGCGTCATTCACCGCCGAGACTCCCGCCGACACTTCTACCCTGAAAGAGACACCAGATGAGAGATGATGAGAAATGATAATGGAGATGAAATGCAGGGGCAGGAAATTCGGGAGATGTAATTAACCTATCCTGGGAAACTATCTGGAAAAAGAACTTCATGGTTCAGGTAGGTCGGCAACTGGAATTAAACCCGGACCTCCAGAATGCCCGCCTGAGCCATCCCACTCGGTTTGCGATCATGTGCACCTTAGTGAAGAAAGGTCGCCTCTGTATTGGAATAATGACCCATGTCATTTGAAATGGCAACGGAGCAACGATCCGTATAAAACGACTGGCGGGATTGAAAACAGGAAATTCTAGCACAGGCAATGCGGAGAATATGAGAGAATTTGTGATGGAATCAAAGGAAAACGTGGAAAAACGGCAGAGCTGAACCAAGTGCTGCGTAAAATACCTATTGAAGGCGTTTGAAAGTCCGAGAGGAATGACCGTCATTTAGAGGGTCCGGTGCCAAATCCTGTGGGCAGCCCTCGGTCGCCAAGATAAATACCGCGTTGGATGTTTAATACGACAGCCTGAAGTTCCACCTTTAGTCTAAAACAAAGTTAAAATGAAATTACCCGCGCCTCTGTGGTACAGTAGATACAGTTAGGCGTTTGTTTCAAGTTGTGTGTACGACTATCTCACATTTCTGTCGGATATTTGTCATGTTACAAACAATTGTACATTTTGATCTACTTCTATTGTTACAATAATGCATATTTCGTTTGTTATGCATCGTTTCAGGAGACATTAACCTGAAATAATAAAGTGCTCCTGCAATTGAACATAAAAGCAAAACCAAAATAAGATGTTAAAATTGTTTTTAAAGGGGAATCGAAATAAAATATACACACCCTATATTTAATGTTCAGATTTTATTATTGAATTTATCTTAACACTATGCAATTACTTAATTACGCGGCTGGTTCGTAAAAAGAAGACCTGGGTTCAATTCCCGGGACCAGCGTGGGATTTTCTTTCGCTCTCAGGCGTGGTGCAGGATGCAGTCAGCCTCTTAAGATATTTGAGGAGTAACGTAGGGCTACTTGACTGAGAAATAGTGGCCTCTGGTTACGATGACCATATATACAACCTGGTAAGGCTAAAAAAAAATGAATAACGACATTCCATTTAAAAACACTAGTAATTGACAATTTAGACAAATAACACGGATTATGTCCACTAAAAGGTTGTAAAATATCAACAAACCCAACCTTGTTAGGTCCTTTTCGTAAATGAATATATCTTAACACCTTTTGCTCTAATAAAGTAAAAAAGCAACACCCACTATTACAAAGATAATTACAATTAAACCTACTAGAAACAGTTCACTTGAAAATGCAATAGATATAAATAGTATTTTTAACGAGATTTACATTTGCTGTGTAGTAAGATCTGTTACAGTTTATTATTTATACATGCCAATTAGAATGAAGGAGACGTCAGAGGACATTTCTACACAATTCAGAACATACAGAAAATTCGAGGTATACATTTCATAGGAAAATATCATACACGTATCTTCTTTAAATCAAAATCTTTGAAGCCGTTTTTGAGAAAATACAAATGCTCTTAAAAAGTCCCATGTAAAGTTTAGACAGGGATGGGCTTATTTCCCTTAAAAATCGTGTCATATAGTTGTAACATACTAAACTTCAATATCAAGTGTTCAGAATCACACAGAATTTTTGGGTGGAATGTAATACTTCATTTTGTATAAGAAACTAAAAGCTAATTAATTCAATAACTTTAATTTCTTAGGTTTAACCTTGTTGTACCTGCTTGCATATGAGACACATTGCCCAAATGCCTAAAAAGCACTTTTCCTAGTCCTGACATACTGAGTTGTGAACCCTTAAACAATGTGGCCTCCACGATCTTCGATCTCAGTCCCACCGACTATTGATTGTGGTTCGTTTAATTTTTTAGACTTGATAGTCCAAAAGATAAATCTTTCCCCTTTATTACTACCGGAGAATGTTTCACCTAATCCACCTTCCTACCGGGGTTCAGCTGAGGACGTAATTTTAATGACCGTCATTTCCGCGATTTCTTTTTTTTTTTTTCATATTGCTGAATGGTGATGTGCGGTGAATGAGCTCTGAGGAAAGAATTGCTTCTTCCCTGGCATGTAACCTTCCACCTAAATCTTTCCGTGTGAATGGGTGGTACCGAAGTTCAATATGGAAACGTTAGGTTCCCCGGTGCCTTCTATCACCAAGAGATTAGATGGCCCTTCATGCTGTTTCCTGTCTTCCCTAGCTTAAGACGCCATCCTCCGTTTCCAATCGATATATTACATAGCCAAGTATAAAATTTGTTAGTACTCTTCACTGTCTTTAATTGTACTGTTGATACTTGTGCACTTATGCAAGGCAATTTCTCAAAAACACAGAAGCGAAATTATCTCATAACGTGTATTTTCATATTAGCAGCTGCCAGCCAACCCAGTCGATGTTCAACTTCTGAGTGTTTGTTGTTTCCAGCGAGTTTAATCAAATTAGCAGGTGGCAGGCAATGCTTTGAATACTTCATTACTTTCATTGTGAATCACACATTCGAATATTAAATACCTTTGCTACGCTGCGGCATTTATAAACAGACTCTGTGCTTCCTCTATCAGCATGCTATATTAAATTCTTTGGCCTCTCTTCACTTCATGTGTTACATGTGGAGCTCTGCAGGTATCTCGAAATGACGTTTTAACCTCGGCTTCTCTTATCAGAGGTTCCTTCCCCTACAGCAGAATAATAATAATAATAATAATAATAATAATAATAATAATAATAATAATAATAATAATAATAATAATAATAATAATAATAATAATAATAATAATAATAATAATAATAATAATAATAATAATAATAATAATAATAATAATAATAATAATAATAATAATAATAATAATAATAATAATAATAATAATAATAATAATAATAATAATAATAATAATAATAATAATAATAATAATAATAATAATAATAATAATAATAATAATAATAATAATAATAATAATAATAATAATAATAATAATAATAATAATAATAATAATAATAACAATAACAATAACAATAACAATAACAATAACAATAACAATAACAATAACAATAACAATAACAATAACAATAACAATAACAATAACAATAACAATAACAATAACAATAACAATAACAATAACAATAACAATAACAATAACAATAACAATAACAATAACAATAACAATAACAATAACAATAACAATAACAATAACAATAACAATAACAATAACAATAACAATAACAATAACAATAACAATAACAATAACAATAACAATAACAATAACAATAACAATAACAATAACAATAACAATAACAATAATAATAATAATAATAATAATAATAATAATAATAATAATAATAATAATAATAATAATAATAATAATAATAATAATAATAATAGCAGCAGCAATAACAATAACAATAATATACTACGTATATGTTCGTTCTACGTGGTCTGGAGGTAACAGACCAGCCTCTGGTTCCAGAGGTGACGTGTTCAAACCTGGCGGAGAGCGATGACTTTTTCGGGAGTAAAAATGATTAGCATGGTATTTCGGAAGGGAAGTAAAGCCGGTGCTCCCGTGTTGAATATTTATGGCACGCAAAAGAACCTAGACTGAAAAAGAGGCCTTTGAGGAAAATCAACCGGTCTATCACGCCCAATATAGAATAATAATGGAAGGAATAATAAAATTTTGGTATAGGTGTTGGCCAAAGAAGAAGGGGAAATTATGAAATTATGCATGAGATAGTAAAAAAGATTAGAGAACTCAAATAGTTGGGGGGCAGAGATAGGAGGAATTATGGAAAAAATAGGAATGGGAGATAAATGGAGATTAGAGGAAAGGAATACAAGCGATGTGCGTAACTGGTAAAATGCAGAAGATATAGAACGACAGGAAATATGGGGAATTCCAGAAAATATGAAATCAAGCAAATAAAAAGAAATTGGAGACGAGTAGCATATGTAGATTACTGTAGATTACTGCAATAAGCAAGAGAGGGAAAGGTTAGCTTGGATGAGAACAGGAACAGTATTTCTAAGAGGGATAAGAGGTAGGGGAAAGGGAATTTGTGAATTGTGTGGGGGGGAAAGAAAACACAGAACACTATCTAATAGAATGCGGGGATGTTGCAATATGTGGAGAAAGAGGTTTGGGAGGAAAAATGGGAGAAAGTAAAGAAGATGATAGTAGCTATAAAAATTTTAACGGGCAGGGAGAGAAAAGTAGGTAAGAGGTATTGCTGAGTTCTTGCAGAAAGTAAAAGAAAAATGGGCCATAAATGTAAAGAATATAAGCAAGGAAATGAGGGGGAAGAATGGAACTAATTAAGTAACAAGGAGGCATGGAGGTTAAGAGCTACCTGGCAGAGCAGAAGACCAGGGTGTCATGTAAACCAAGGTAGCAACAAGGTAGAGACAAATAAATGTAGCCAAAAGTTGTAAATTGTAAAATTTTGGAATATGCACAGTAAAAATGAAATCATATTACAAGATAAAGGTATTACACATCGAAGTGTTTAATACACATTTATATGAATTTCTATTTTCTAAACGTTGGTAACTAATATTGACTAAACCAGTGTCTTTCAAAATTTTCATGACGCTCCCCCCCCCCCCCTAGTATCAAAAAATATTTTGCGACACCCCGACGCCTTTTTCATGTATGTTAAAAAATATAATCCATACAATAGTTTTAGTCTTTTGCGGTATTAGGATTCGGATATAAATATACAATTAAGTACGTAAAACATATAATTTTAAATCGAATATGTGTCCAATTTGATAACTAACAAACAAATACAAACATATAGTTAGGGCCGAGACTCTCAGCGCCATCTGTTGGTAACACTCGAAACTAGTACAGGTTCCGCGAAAGGTCCACAAGTTTCGAGACGTTTGGTTACGCTTCGAGATGATTCTCGCTGGAATGCGCTGGCTTATAAATAGGGCGGTCGACCGCGGCCACGGCAGTTGAGTGCAAGACCACGAAGCAAGTGGAATCGAAGCAAGACCGCGATACGTGGAAACAATTCGGAAGTGAAACTACGGTATTGTATGAACTGCGTGTAAGGTGCCTTGGAGTTGGAGTAATTGTAAAGGGATTTATGAACGTGAGACACGCGCGATCGTGCTGTCTGCTGTTTAGTTGTTTGAAGAACGCAAATCACTTGTTTTACGTTTTACGTATTTATCTGAGTTGTTTGTTAAAGTTGATAAATTCCTGAAAAGATATTTAGGACCATCAACGTCTAGCGGGAGTAGTGGAATAAAGAAAAAACGTCTTTATGACGACAATTATTTGAAATTAGGATTTACTGTGATTGAGAATAAACCGCAGTGCGTAATTTGCTTGGAAATTTTGTCAAGAGAAAGCATAAAGCCATTGAAGTTAGCATGCCACCTAAGCACATCCTTAATGAAGAAAATAAAACCTTGGAATTTCTTAAGCGAAAATTAAGAGCTCTTGAACATCAAAAAACTGTTATAGGATAAATAATCCAACCTAAATGAGAAAGTGTTGCTCACTAGCTATCGAGTAAAAAAAACCTCACAGTATTGCCAAAAATTTGATTTTGCCTGCGGCTTTAGACATAGCAAAGATTATGTTTCGCAAGCAAGAAGTCGAAAGGCGCAAAAGTATACCTCTCTCTGACAATACCATCCAACGTGGGATAAGAAATATGGCGACTGACATTCGTAATCAAGGCATAGTCAAAATAAAGAAAAGTTCGTTAGTGTCCCTGCAATTTAATGAATCACCGAATATTGCGGGTTGTGCGCAGTTTGTAGCACTTCCGATGAATACTGGAGGTTAGTGCTTGCATGACATGTTCCTTGAAGCTACGCAAGATATAAATATCCATTGGGCACAAAACTGCATTGCCTATTTGTAGTGACGGAGCAAAAGCCATGACTGGTGCGAAGAGTGAATTTATTGCTAGAGTGTAAGAGCAGAAGCCAAGCGCTTGTTGGATGCATTGCTTTCTCCATCACTAAGCTCTTGCAGCCAAAACCTTCCCACAAGAATACAATCAAGTTCTAAATATTATTAACATTGTAAATTCTATTAAAGGAAAAGTGCTGCAGACCGGTTAGGTGGTTATCAAAAGGCAAATTACTGACCAGAGTTATGGAATTTCGCGCTGAACTATTAGTATATTTACAGCAAGACACGTCACATTACTCTGAATTCATTTTTGACCCGGAATTCCTTTTGAAATTGGCTTTTCTCTCTGATTTATTTGAGTATTTAAATAACTTGAATAAAAGTCTTCAAAGGCGCCAAACTCCATGGATTTATAATCAAAATTGAATTGTGGTTATCATCTATAAATCAAAACAACTTTGATTGATTTTCGTCGACACAGTCTTTCACTGAAGAAGTCGGAAGCGAGATAAACATCGACTCATATATATGTAATATGAAAATGGTGTTAGATAATTTGAAGAAAGAATATTGTCATTGCCTCTCAGCGCAAGAGATATCGGATAGCACTCGGCAAAGGCGGATCATAAATCCGTTTTTAAATGCAGCTATAAATGAGGCAAATTTATCAACGAAGGTCATAGAGAATCTGCTGGAGTTATCTGCCAATGGGATGTTACACTTGGAATTCAAGTCTGAAAATTTGGATATCTTTTGGTTGAAGAGAAAAACAGAATACCCGGAATTAGCAGCTGAGGCTTTGGAGTGTTTGATTCCATTTTCTACCTCGTACTTGTGGCATTTTCATCAATGACCCAAATAAAAGTAAACTAAGAAATTGCGTAAACTTGGAAAACGATTTAATACTTAATGTTGCAAAATCGGATCCAAGATGGGCTAAAATGATTTAATAAACTCAAGCGCAACCTTCACATTAAAATGAACGAGTGCTCGAAGATTTTATTTTTTGTTAATACGATTGTGTAAATAACATAACGAGTATCATTTTGTTAACTTTTTCTTAATATATCTACCTTTTTGTAAATTTGTTGATTTTTTACTGAGTTCTCTCGACCTCTCGCGACCCTCCTACAGAGGCTTCGCAACCCCCGGGGGTCTTGACACACAGGTTGAGAAACACTGGACTAAGCAATACAAATCATTACATAAACCGTGAACAGTTGTAGTAGTTTTACGCGCTTATTATTTGCGGTATCAATTGATTGGCAGTGTACCAGGAGAGAGGGAGCTCGTGACGAAAAAACATGGACAACAATCAGGAGTATGGAGGGGAGGCACATCTTGCAGAAAATATCGGTCCAGGTATTGCATCCTCCAATCAGACTAAATGTCACAATTAAACTACAGACACCAAAGTAAATCCTTACACAAACCCATCATAATCCAGACTTCTGGTAGAGAACATCCTCCATCACAGTCCTCTGTGTGTACGTTTGGAAAACCAGCAATAAAACTTCTACAGGGTGATTCTTCCATGTACAGCTACAATTGTAGCAAATGTTACAAATACAGCCCATATATATGGCAAAATGTTTATTAGAGCCTTTCGGAGAAAATTAAATATACAGTTATGATACTTGTTATCCATCAGATATTAAGAAAAATGTTTTCTTTTTACTTTTTTCTTTTTTTTTCTAATTAACCTCACAGCGTAGGTAGTAACGTATCTGCCTTACGTTCAAGAGGTCCAGAGTCAGAATCTTTATAACTGCTTCAGAAGACAATTGCACCGATAACTACGCAGTTGAGCGTACTTAAATATACATCTTTCAGAGACAATTATTTCATTTTATTCTTAATGCTGCACTTGGTGCTTCAATTTTCTTTTTATTTCTTTTCTTTGGAAATCTTTCTTTATTAGCAACAGGTGTTGCTCAAACAGATTTTTTTTCTCTGTTACCATTGCAGATAAGAATAATGACAATGTATAGAGTATTGTGACTTTGTGAGTTCGTAGAATTAAAAGTTCAATTTGCCGAAATTCTAAATGTTTTTTATTTCCGTCGAAATACACTGTTCAATTCTCATGTAACAACATTACATCAATCACAATCTACCAAGGTCGTTGAAAATAACAATCAGCTCTCGTTACACAGCATTTGTTCACAGCTGTTTACTGTTTACTCACAACTCTCTGCTGTTCTCCGCTTACCTCTCCCGCGACTGTTTTACATCTTTCAACTCCACTCTTGGCCAGTCGTCGCCTCTTTAAATACCTCACAGATAATTTCTAGATTATACAAAATTAAACCAGAACCCCAACAGTCTGTATCAGTCCAGAAGTAACTAGAAATTTCCATTTATCTCAGTTTGTTTGTTTCGGCAGACCTTTATCTGCATGTTATCTTGGTCTGCCGGCTCTTGGTTTTCACACTGCCCGCCTATCAGTTCCTTTTGTGTAAACAAGCCACGCGATCGTAGATACGGGTTCGCAACAATATTATTTATAGCATTTTATATAGATCTGTAGCACTAGAAACTTAAAAAAGATTTCAGGTAACCCCTTACACACACCAAGCTTCATGTCATTTGAGCAAACAAATGCACAAGACTGTAGATTCACACTATTTTTGCAAACTGTAATTTACCATGTAGAAATGTGCTTTTAGACGTTTATTTACAATGAATATAAATATTTATGCGCCAGTTTAGAATTAATATCATAAATTCAGCTTATTCAAAAAACAGTGTTTTCGTTTGCTTCTAAATTTTCCCACCAGCTAGTAGCATCCATACTGTACACTAAACTATACCGGTACTGTCCTTAGCTTATATGGTGATGTAAACAAGGCGAGAAAATGTATTACTCCACTGACGACTGTAATTCGAGGGAATAGTCGCGCATTTACGTGTCGAGTATGTGCGCCATCAACGAAAGTGAAAAGTTTTGCTTTGCCGCTTTTGATGTTTGGAGTAGCTTATGCGATATCACTTTTACTTTAATATTAAATGCAAAGGTGCGTCTACTGTGTAATGTACTTTTCCTTTTGACTGAATACTTAAAAAATTACTCAAATATTTGATGTTATTACATAATTTCACCTTATTTTTAAATTAAAAATTGAGGCATGGGTCTTTCTGCGGAATAACTGTGCTAAATAACTGCGTGTAGCCACTTTGGCAATGAATTGAAAGTTCTACTGGAATGCAACTGTATATATACAGTACCTACTTGGAATCTGACAACGGACAAATTCTTTAAACGATATCTACTTCCGAACTTTCCTTTGATAATTCCTTCGCCACAGCAATATATCTTCACGCCCAACAATTTTTGTTTTCTGTTTCTGTTCACAAATTCAAAACCTTTGTCGCCAAGAATGTGTGGAAGCTCGTTTTCCAAAGCTGGCTGATCGCGATCATTGATTAAGGCTTCACGGTTGATCACCTGCGTCAAATTTATGAAGATCGAGCTTTCGGCCATTTTACACCATATGGCCTTCATCAGGAACTGAGTGATGTGGCTATGTAAATAAAAACATGTGTTCGTGTGCGACGTCATTGACTGTTTAGCCTTATATCTCTCTGCGGATGAAAAAGGTCACTCAGTTACTGATGAAGGCCATAGAGTGTAAAATGGCCGAAAACTCGATCTTCATAAATTTGACGCAGCTGATCACCCGTGAAGCCTTAATCAATAACGCTCGCCGCGAAAGCTTCAAGTCTTACATAATCGGGATCATGTTTACTGTTTGAAGCACTTCTGTAATTGCGGTGGCACTTTTAACAAATTCATCATATTCATATTGAACAAGTTCTTTTTCGATGTTTTCCTGAAGTGGAAAACCAACCCGTTTTCACAACCTCACTTGATACTTGGCGCTGAAACACCGGTTAATTCTGCTGACAAATTTCCGACGTCCTCAATCGCTAAGGTTGAGCATTTTTCACATAACGTGCAAAACACGTTCAGTATAATTTGCTTTTCGCCATATTTTAAAGGTTTCCCTCTGTGATGTTTTGCATATTGCATGGACGCCGCCATGTTTCAAACTTATTCTCTTCCCTCTTCCTTTTAAACTGCGCCTGCGCAGTCTGCTCTCTAATTAATACAAATTACACTTACATTTACCAAATAAAATACTAATTAATTAATCAATCTTTGACTGTTTCGTTTGTAATAATGTGATGTTGTTTATGTATTTTTCATTAGATGTAAAGTCTTTAAAATGATTTACGAATTATATTTTTCATCCCCAGAGAGATACAAGGCTAAATATTCAATGATGTCGCACACGAGCACATGCTTTTATTTACATAGCCACATAAACTAAGGACGGCTCCGGTATAGACTGCCACGTTGTGGTCTGAAGAAGTAATAGTAATTAGAAAACAGGCACTTCTAGACTACGGACCTGACACTGGCATTCAAAATGGCGGCCGATATTGGTGCTAAATGTTATAAACAACTCTTGACCACAAATTCGATTTTGACGGAGTAATATACAAATGTGATGTAATAACACACTATTATGTGCAACCAGACTGTGTTCTATAAAACCACTATCTTAAAATTAAAATAAGTACAGTTTAATATTAAATAGAGACAGTGAGCCAGTAACTGTATAACCTTAAACATTCTTGCAGTCTAGAGTTTAATACACACCATAATGTAATAGAACTTCTAAATACAACTACACATTTAAATTACAAAGATAACAGAAACAACTGGAAGCAGTATACTACTTGCATAATGTAGAGCTGCTGGCAGTGAGTTCACTCAGAAATATGAATCACTGTTTACACTGTTTATCACATTGTATACAATATTGTATATCTACACTAAACACAATGAAAGTTTGACACATAAATTCTGCTATTTAGAGTAATTAGCTGCTGTATTTAGAGGCTATAGGGTAGAATTTAAGTTTGCTTTCACTGATAACATTTAACTTCTGAACACCTTACCAATCTTCTTCACTGGCTTTTGCAGAGGGAGTACACACTGACAGATGAAATGCGAATAATAAATAATCCTAAACTAACAGTCTAAGTGAAATATATAACCTTAAATCAGCACTAAAAAAGCAACTTCCTTGAAGCCTACAGTTTTGCATGCAATACATAACAGAATTATTTCCAAACTACAGCTATGCATTTAAATTAAAAGTACATGGTTTTAAAATACAAGAAACATACTGCCTACATGAAACAGAACTACTACTGCTGTAGCAGTCACTAATTCAAATCACTCAAAATTATCTGTCACTATTAACACTGTTCACAAAGTTACATAAAAAAAATATAGATAATGAAAACTAATACATGAAATGCTGTGGTTAACAGTAATTAGCTACTGAATGTAGAATCTTTACGTTGCATTTATCCTTTTGGTTTCTCTCAAAGTTTCTCATTTTAAGTTTACAATAATTATTCAAAAATATATTGCTTAGAATTTCACAGCATTTCTTTATAAGTTTTTATTCCTTTTACATTGACAGAAGTCCCCAATCGAAGACCACAACGTGTAATTCAAAATGAACAATATTTAATTGTACTACAAGCTTTCATTGGCAATTCAATTACAATAAATGCTTTTCATACTTCTTGCTATCTAAAATGGCAAATACCTTGAACACCAGTACACAGCTTATAAAATCTGATGGACACTTGAGATGGGCAGCCTTCTTTAATTTATTCCGTATAGATCACAGCGGGGCATTAAAATGCAATTTTCGTATTTAATTTTAGAATGCATTACATGTAGACACAAAGAGTTCCTTCTACATGTATTTACTTTTCTTCACATTTTCATTGCCAGAAATTTCCTCTTTTGGGTTTGCACATTTTTAAAGTTTCTGTTGGAATACTAAGGAATTTGTTCGCAAATCGAGCGATGATACGTTTAACGTTACTTTGACGTTAGTTAATATAAATTTTTTCTGTTCTGAAGGAGTCGAGGGCGTTTCCAAGAATGGAATGTTCAAATGATTACTGACGTTACACGCGATTGCTATAAAAGGGCAGAAGCGTTTTCTTGGGTTAGGACTTTATAGCATTTTTATGAAACGAGACTTCTTTCGCCAACCTTTTCCGCAAATAGCCGCCCGGTGCCACTGCCATTATCCGCTCTCCACAGCATGTCACTCGCAATGGCAATGACGCATGCTTAGCTCAAATACAGTATCCATTTCTCTCGAAGGTAGAAGCATAGCTGTGTTTATTATCATATTCTTTCTACCATATTTTTACTACGTAATTCCAGAAGTAGAGGGTATGTTGTATTCCATCAATAATTCAATTCGATATTTCACTTGAAATGCATTTTTTGAGATTCCTTTAATATGAAAGTACTAAATACTTAGAATTTTTCATTGTCACCAATACGCCGACCTCGGTATCAGTAAGTCCCCTCCCCACGTGACCGTACGAGAACAGAGTTTATAATATAGTCGTCCTGGGCATCTTTCCAAACAACGCAATGAAAGATAAGTAACAAACAACAAAGCATTTGTCTAAGTAGCAAGGAAAAACCCGAGTGAGATTGTGCAGTCCGCAAAAGACAAAACTCGTTAGTGTAAGTAAACATACCCAAGACATCTTATGGAAGCAAAAACTTTCATTTTATACGATTATATAATCGATATCTATATCTCATTGTTAGAGAAATATGTTAAACCGTCAACCAAGATTTAAGCTGAAGTGACAGGAATGCAATTACCCTTAGTGTCTTGAGACAACCCCATGGTTGACATACCGTCTGAGTCATCGATCGACCTGGTACTAAGTAAATGTCACCAATCGCATGTAAATGTGTCTCGTATTTGTAACAGCTTCCTCGACTGTGCTATGAGGTATTTACTATCTTTATATTTCAAATTGCAAGCGCAGCATGAGAAAATACATAGGGAGAGATGTAGTTCAAGGTCGCATATACTGTACCCGGACGTTTTCTTGAGCAGTGGTTTTACTGTACAGTGCGGGCAGAGGGGAAGAAGAGAGACTTAACACGCTCTTTTTTCTGCACTGTGGTCAACCAAGAGAAACACATTTCAGCAAAATGGCGATAGATATTCGCCAGATAAGCGAAGATATTCGCGGTTAGTATGAGATACGTGGACGAACAGTAAATTTTGTTAATGAAGCATTTATCCGGCGCGTCACTTTCATCGCTGGTGTGTTGATAATTTCGTATTCATCATCGTTTCTCCAATATTGCATTTCCAGCTCATGGACCTTCTTGCAGTATCCTTCCTAATCCCTTGCGGTTAAGGAACAGAATAGTTCTATAGCAAGTTTCCGCAGATTTGTGGACGACATATTACCAGTAACGCTGCGCCCTCTGAAAACATTCTTTATTTTTACCCTCGTCAGCTCAATTGCATTCAGATCACATTTATGCGGAGGTAGAGGAATAATAATGTGCCCCGTTTGGAGAGCCGTAACATCCACAACATATGTCTTGCTCTTTGATTTGTTGTAAACTGGTTAGCTAATAATTACCGTGAAAATTGCTGAAAATGAAACGGCGCACGGGTAAAAGCTTGGCATATTAGCCTCTAGATGTCAGAGTGTATAGGTATTTCAGGTTTCAAAGTTGTTATCTTTGTTTACGGAATTAGGTGAAACCCACCGAAGGAGGACTTGGGACCCAAACGCTCAAGAAATCATGCGCGCATAGTAATATAGAAACACCTCCACCCATGTGGGTCATTTGGTATTAATTTGTCAACCAAATGTGTGTCAGGTCGAGAAGCTATTCCACTCCACCGGAACTGGAATTTTGAGGATCTCTAAATAAATAAGTGCATTTAAAACTTAAAGAATAATGCCCAAGTGTAAACAGCACAAGTTAGTGCAGTAGAGAGCAGCTTGGTTGTCGAGTCGTTCGTCGCCGTCTTTAAACAGCTCCATCAGTGCTGCAGGTCACTGAAACTTGTGCACGTCTCTTTGTCCTGTAGCCTCCTGAGGTTTGTTCACTACATCTCTCTTAGTGATAAATATACTATAACGGGAAGCTGTTTTTCTGTAAGGGAAAGAGTCGAGTCGGGCAACTTAGCCGCAATCGCGGACGTAGGGGAATCGCCCCTCCTTGTTATTTATTCTCTGGCTTGACTGGAGTAGCACAGCTTCAAGGGCTAACTATGGCCGACGTCACGAGCCCGGGGTGGAATTGTTACTGCGCAAATACCGTTCGATAGTGTTCCAGAATGTGGTCGAGAACATTTGGCCTCTGGAATGATCTAGGCGCCCGGAAGATATGTAAAACCCGATGACTGGAGCAAGGAGTAGTGAGACAATCTCTGAATTGGAGAGAAGAGCAGTGTGTTGCTTCGAGGTGAGTGCGGAACCATGGGGGCGGTGTCGGAAAGCCGTGGAGCGGTGCAGGAAGCACTTTACAGGTTTATAATAAGGAATTGGTGGGCTGTAGAACCAGCACGAAGCAGTTAACGTATGAATAATGAAGTTGTCTTCAGAATAACCATGTAAGTTGTATGTATATAAAAAAGATTATTACCAGCATATAGAGTTTCTGCTAAAAAGACATAAAGAAACATTATAGACACGTTTCGAGGTGTTGTATTTGTGCAAAGACGAGGCAGGCAGTTTGTGAGAGTTCTGGACCGCAACGAATGAGATGCGTTGTGTGCTCAGTGGTGCCACCGTGTTACACCCACTCTTATTTCTGTCCCACGTGCAAGTCTCTTTGGCAATATTTGCAAGGTAAACCAAACTGGATTTTCTAAACTTTTATAATCATGCATTTGTTAAAAGTAAAATTGGATCGTAAATTTCTTTACGTACTTCATAAAAGTTCTGCAAACGACGCATCTATCGAAATCGTCCATTTGAAATCTATTTTTCCGACTACGTAGTTTTACGATGTTGACGTGTACCCGAAATACTAACGTTTTCAAATTCTTTAATAATCCTTTTTATTGTGGCTTCACTTTTTCCTACCGCCGTAGCTGTTATAGCCACCTTTGCAAAAGAAGAATTAGACCGTTTGGCTTTTCTTCCGTGCAGTACCGAAAAACGTTTTTAATATACCTGCTTTGGGAGTTTACATACTCGGAGGTGACTTTTTTGGAGTTTCCATGTTTGATCATTATTAATAGAGACAACTACCTTGTGATACGGTACTCATGCGTCACACAACAGTTAACTAGATTAACCAACCTAATGCGCAGCCTATGGCCAGCCATTACAAAACGCTTAGTTCCTAATATCGCCACACATTAACAAAGCTCGAGCTATTTGTCCCGGGTAATAGTTGGTCAAATGAGAGAGAGAGAGAGAGAGAGAGAGAGAGAGATAGAGACAGACAGAAAGATAGAGGGCAAAGAGTATACTTCCTGATAGCCTGCAGAATGCTACATCTGCCGAACATGAGAAGTCGCATAATAAGCATTTGTTTATGAAGACTTCGTTTATTTACTCTATAGTTTAAATCAGTGTTATTCAGTTCTTCTATTTAAAAACTGGGAAAAGGTGTATTAGCTGGATCAACTTCGAATTAAAATGAGACGAGGAAATGCACCTTTCCTGTTACTACCAATCCAATCCAATTAAGTTACTGCGGACTCAAATGAAACAAACAGAAACAATACTTTTAAAAGTGAATGGCATTGAACGACTTATTCAGAAATAAGTTATTATGGTAACACTACAAGACTGAGAAAACTGCGTTGAGACATTTGGATAAACTACAAGAAATCGTACATGCTTAGGCTTTCACGGCCGGCGTTAATCCAGTAAAATGTATTTCCCGGTGGCAGGTGGGCCGTGATCCAAAGGATGATTTTTTATCCTTTGGATCACGGCCCACAAGCCTGGGGAATACATTTTACAAGAAGACGACTTTTGGAAATAAATACCACATAACGAGGTTTTGGAGACCATCATCATAATTTGACAAATTCTAACATGAACACACTGACAATGCCGAATTGTCCCATGATGTGACTTCACATGGATGAGCTACTGGCAGTTACACTGAATTATAAAAACGGGTAATTCATATGGCTCTAAGACGAAACGAAAGGGGTACCAAGAAACCAGTAGTTAACACCGACGAAACTTGCGTGCATCCCCACTATACTGTGAAGAAGTGTTGGCAACATGACGATATTCCTGTGGTTTTTTGTGAATAAATCTGCTGGGCAAAGAGCAATAGTGGTGCATGCTGGCAGTGAGATGGGCTTCATCAAAGGAGCAGAATTAATCTACGACTCTAAGTCCGCAACAGAAGATTACCATAATGAAATGAATATATCCAACTACGAAAAATGGCTCAGTGAAAAGCTTATATCAAACCTCCTGCCCGGTAGCATTGTTGTGCTCATTAATGCACCTTACCACACCGTGCAGGAAAACAAAGCTCCAACAATGGGTTCTCCGAAACATCAGATCGTTCAGTGGCTGAAGGCTAATGGTTTGTAATTTAAAGAAAATTTTACTGAGAGGGAGGTGATAGAAATTGTCAAAGCAAACAAACCACCTTTAATATATACCGCAGACAAACTTTGAGACACCGTGGAATTGAAGTCCTTAGACTGGCGCCTTATCATTTCTATTTAAATCCCATTGAACTGGTACGGAATATCATGAAACGAAAACTATTAAAAAATGTATGTTCTATGACATAAAACGCACTTAAAGCACTAACCAGATAATGTTTAAATGATATCACTAAAGACGATTGGAAACATTAAGTCCATAGAGCAAGAATACTGGTATAGAGATATTTTGATGGTAAAAGAAATAGAAAGAAAACAAATACCTTTGCTGGTTTTATGGATTCCGGAGATGGCAACAGTAGCTCTACAGATACAGCAAGTGATGGAGATATGACAGCTGACAGTGATACAATATGAAGTGATATATATTTGTAGTTATAATATTTCTTAAAATATCCTGATGATGGGAGAAACGTCGATTTCTAATCGTCTTTTCACCTGGCTTGTTTCCCGAGAAGATCTTGAACATGACAGGTGATTTCCATCCTTTAGTCGATAGCGCCACAGATGGCAGCTCAACTAATACAGCAAGTGAAATGGATATATAGGAATCAGAATCTTCAGATCAAAATTAAGAAAGTCAATTTTGTTCTGCTCCTTAACGTAGCTTATTTTCTGCGTTCAATACTGTACATATTTTCGTGACATGCTGTTCACCTCTCCCCCCTTCTTGCCAGCCAGCCGAGCGGTATAAACAGGTAACAGTGCCGCCACTGCCAAGTATCTTCCTAAATGTCCCGGGTAGTACCTGGCTTGTAATTCTTTTAGCACATCGTGTTAAACATTTACATTTCAGTTCTGAGTAAGTACAAATATATGCACAATATACACTTACCAACCAGCAATGATATGATTAGAACGCTTACATCCCAATACATCGTTATAATATATTGCTATTTTATTTATCCGTATTATGAAAACTGTTTGAGATAAAAATATGAGGCTTTTACGGTTGTCTTAGAAATATTACTCACTACCTTCCTCGTGGATTACTTTTTGCATAATTTGAAGTTTTGTTTTAGCGCAAATAATGCTCATTAGGAATCAATTAAAGGTGTGGCGATATAAGTTTCCAGCTCAATCAGCCCCACGTTGGGCGCCACATTTGTGGCGATATAAGTCTCCAGCTCAATCAGCCACACGTTCGGGCGAAATATTTGTGGCGTTTTCCTCCACTCACAGCAGATAGGATGCACGTTGACTGTTTGGAAGATCCAGGTCGAGATTTGATTAAATAAGAGCCATGAGATCTGTTCTCAGGTGCGGATTTTTAGTGACAGAAATAAAATTTTATATGATTCCGATCTCGTAATATATTATTTAATTGTATAATCTGGACTACATTTTACTTGAACTTTCTTTCTTTTTCAATCACTTTAGGTTACGTCCAACACATCGATAAATCCTTATTTTCAATTATAATATAATTGCTGTTAATTACTTAAAATTCCTCACTTCTGTACGTCCACTCATTACTATTACGAATACCGAATAACTCTTTTTGACGATTATTCATTTTCCGTTACAAAACTTTTATATTAACCGCGACATTTTTCCATCGTCATGAAACAAGACTAGAGAACATATATCTATCTTAAGATTATTGATTTTTCGTAACTATCGTTACTCTTCTATTAATTTTGTGATTGGCCGATTTACTGCTACGTCACCGCATTACGTAATACAATTATTACTACGGCCAATCACAAAATTACACATATATTTGTTATATTGTCATTACATGGCCTACTAAGCCATATCAGAAAACAAGAATTTCCAACTGGATATTCATATAAAAAGTTCTAACTAAAACTTGTCGTTACAAAGGGAAGTAAGTAAAAGATATACACTCCTGGAAATGGAAATAAGAACATATTGACGCCGGTGTGTCAGACCCACCATACTTGCTCCGGACACTGCGAGAGGGCTGTACAAGCAATGATCACACGCACGGCACAGCGGACACACCAGGAACCGCGGTGTTGGCCGTCGAATGGCGCTAGCTGCGCAGCGCTTGGGCACCGCCGCCGTCAGTGTCAGCCAGTTTGCCGTGGCATACGGAGCTCCATCGCAGTCTTTAACACTGGTAGCATGCCGCGACAGGGTGGACGTGAACCGTATGTGCAGTTGACGGACTTTGAGCAAGGGCGTATAGTGGGCATGCGGGAGGCCGGGTGGACGTACCGCCGAATTGCTCAACACGTGGGGCGTGAGGTCTCCACAGTACATCGATGTTGTCGCCAATAGTCGGCGGAAGGTGCACGTGCCCGTCGACCTGGAACCGGACCGCAGCGACGCACGGATGCACGCCAAGACCGTCGGATCCTACGCAGTGCCGTAGGGGACCGCACCGCCACTTCCCAGCAAATTAGGGACACTGTTGCTCCTGGGGTATCGGCGGGGACCATTCGCAACCGCCTCCATGAAGCTGGACTACGCTCCCGCGCACCGTTAGGCCGTCTTCCGCTCACGCCCCAACATCGTGCAGCCCGCCTCCAGCGGTGTCGCGACAGGCGTGAATGGAGAGACGAATGGAGACGTGTCGTCTTCAGCGATTAGAGTCGCTTCTGCCTTGGTGCCAATGATGGTCGTATGCGTGTTTGGCGCCATGCAGGTGAGCACCACAATCAGGACTGCATACGACCGAGGCACACAGGACCAACACCCGGCAACATGGTGTGGGGAGCGATCCCCTACACTGGCTGTACACCTCTGATGATCGTTGAGGGTACACTGAATAGTGCACGGTATATCCAAACCGTCATCGAACCCATCGTTCTACAATTCCTAGACCGGCAAGGGAACTTGCTGTTCCAACAGGACAATGAACGTCCGCATGTATCCCGTGCCACCCAACGTGCTCTAGAAGGTGTAAGTCAACTACCCTGGCCAGCACGATCTCGGGATCTGTCCCCCATTGAGCATGTTTGGGACTGGATGAAACGTCGTCTCACGCGGTCTGCACGTCCAGCACGAACGCTGGCCCAACTCAGGCACCAGCCGGAAATGTCATGGCAAGCCGTTCCACAGGACTACATCCAGCATCTCTACGATCGTCTCCATGAGAGAATAGCAGCCTGCATTGCTGCGAAAGGTGGATATACACAGACTAGTTCCGACATTGTGCATGCTCTGTCGCCTGTGTCTATGTGCCTATGGTTCTGTCAGTGTGATCATGTGATGTATCTGACCCCAGGAATGTGTCAATAAAGTTTCCCCTTCCTGGGACAATGAATTCACGATGTTCTTATTTCAATTTCCAGGAGTGTATAATTTGTGAGGATAGTTTGTATGCAATATAGATTCTACAGAAAGTATTATGTACCATCCTCGAATTCGGCCTGTCGTGGAGTAGACGGACAATGCAGAACCAGCAACCGGGAATCGGTTCGTAACCTGGATAGAAGGTGAAGATAAAGAACAAATGGATTTAAAATGGAGGCCAAATGGATAGAAGGAAAGATGATGATGGTCGAATTGTGGAATGAATGCGGTAGTAACCGAAGAATTCATTCCGCTTCGGCAGTCACAAATCCCGTGTGTGGTCCCCTGGTATTGAAAAGGGGACACTATAATGAGGGACTACACGAACAGGGTGTTGCTGGTAGAGAATATCATGTGAATGTTACACATGGATAGTACGTTTGGAGGGAATGGAAAACCAAAGTTGACATTATTCCATATTCCATTATTCTCGTAAGTACCCTACCAGAGAAATGTCATAATCCTCAGTTTGAGGCTGAGAAAGTGTATTTGCTTTGTGCGCCACAAACGTACTGGTGAAGTAATATAGCCCAAGTTTGTAGTTTCAGGAAATTGTATCATGTTTGTTATGTTCTTGTGAACTTGTCGTGTATTAGCAAAGTTTAAATTAAGTCATTGCTCAGCTGGTTTAGCCAACCACGTTTGTACATAAGGACTTTGTATTTAATATCTTTATCGGTGTTTCCAGTTACTGTCTACAGTGTTTACTTACCGGGATGTCTCTTTGCTTACGCTCGACGACCGCCTATTATTATATAAGATTTGTGGTTTCCCTAGTTCGATAGTTGAATGTTCGGATGAATTTTCTTACGTCTCTAGTTTACTGATTCATTATATTTCTTCGAAATTCACATATTTCGGGGATACAACACCAAATAAATGGTATTCGGCATGCTTCGGCTTGCGTCGATCAGACTGCTTAGTCGGTAAAAGACATGGATGGATGTAAACGTCATGGACCCATCCCTACTTTGTCATATGGACCTCGTCGCCCTTCAGGTATCCCTTCTCATCACTCCCTCACGACACGTGACCCAGATGTGCACGCCCATCTCTTAAGAATTGTATTAAATACACCAGTTATTATACTGCACACAACAGTCAATATTAAATTTAGACCAGAAATGCATGTTTTGGTATTTGTTAATAGACAGGAAGTGTTACATTCATACGGTGTTTTTATTTAAGGTCCCCACACTATTATTATTGCTCTGTTTACTTCTTGTTAACTTAGATAATCTTTCACTTCACATTTACACATTTCATGTTTAAGATACAGTAGGTAAAAGCGACAGGGCAATATTTAAAAAGTGAATAGTTATTCAGATAATATTTGCTCGATTGGATATTCAAAATTCCAAGAGACAAATAGAATAAAAGCGAAATAAACCCTTATCAAAAATCTTACTGGACATAAATTGGTGGTTTAAAGAGTTATCTATTTTTTCTAGTTTGGAATTTTGCTATATTATTTAGTGTGGTTATCTCTTACGGTTTACGAGCTATTCAAAGGCAATCGTGAATAAAGAGTTCGTGAGAGCATATTCCTAGAAAATTCATTAAATAAATTATTATAAGTGAATAAATATATTAAATTCTTTATGTCCAGAGTTTAGGATTTTTTATGTAATTTACGTCCTCCAACGTCATCATATTGGACGATGCATGAAATGGCTGAAATGATGCTCAAATGAGTTCGAGATCCATGGGGCTTAGAGTTACCTGACATTCGTCTATCAGGATAAGGGAAATCCCCGAAGAAAACCTTATCCATGTAACTCACCCTGACCGAGATTCGAACTCGGAACCTCTTTAACGTGAAGCAGACACGCTACCATCTACGTTACCGAGGCGGGAAGTTTATGAAAATGATGTACGTAGAATGTGAACTACTATTTCTCAGCAAACAAATTAAACACATAAAAAAACCGCGTATCTGTGTAATGACTTTAAAATTCCATTCGAATTTCTTTACTGACAAAAAAAACAAACAAACAAACAAAGAAAACCTGTGAGACAATTTAAACCAATTACAAACAATATTATTTTAATTTTTAAGGCTAAGGAATCTTGCTAGACAAAAATTGTGTGGTTTTAAGAGTTTTATATTTTTTCTAGTTTGATATTTTGCTATCCCTATTATTTTATGTGCCTATCTCTGAGGTTTACCACTTATACAAAGGCAATCGAAATTGAAGAATTCGTGAGAGGATATTCCCAGAAAATTCAACATTACATTTAATGTAAAATACAAATATGTTAAACGTATGGAAGTTGTGATAACAATTGTTAATAAGATAAAAACAACTAAAACGTGTATATCAAGGGTTTCTTTGAAATTATATCGCACCTTGGAAGATGCTGAGGTTACGTATTTAAATGAACTGCACGGTTTTGAATTAAATCCACACATACAATTAATAAAACGTCACTTTCAGGCAATGTTTTCATTTATTTCAACAGAAATTATACATTTCCCACTATAGGGTAGGATGTATGCTGTACTCTAAACAAGACTGCTATGGTTTTGGTCAGAGGAAGCAGTAATTAAAAGAAAAAAACTGAAAAATTTGCACTGTCATTCACACAACTTTGTCACGCTACTACGCAGATATTTAATGCAATCATAATTCACGTAGGTTACATAAAAGCGTACAGAGAGAATTCTCACATAAAATTAAGTAAACTTGGTAATAATTTTTAATTTTTGATCAACGAATGCCATTACTTGAATAAAGACAAACTTTTATTTTGGATTGGTAGAGTCAGATTGAAAATTTCAATGCTACAGTCAGGATTTGAACCACGGATCTCTCGGTCTGTGTCCGGTTGCTCTTTATCATTGAGCAACTATGGCCAACATACCAGCACGACATTAAATTCCCCAAATGACTCGTGTTTTCCCGGTAAACCACAAGGAGCTCTCATATACAATGAGATAGAGCGTAGATGGTAGTATGTCTGCCTCACGTTCAAGAGGTCCCGAGTTCGAATCTCGGTCAGGGTGAGCTACCTGGATAAGCTTTTTCCGGGGTTTTCGATTATCCTTCAAGACGAACGTCGGGTAACTCTAAGCTCTTTGGACCCTGGACTCATTTCAGCACCATTTCACCCAATTCATTCACCGTCCGATATAACTTAACTTTGGGGCGGAAGTAAATTTAAAAAAAATACAATGAGATACACACGTTTTGTGTGACTTACTATGCTGTAAGTACGTAAGTCCCAGGCTTTATAGTTACCACATTTAGGTAAACTGATGGAAATTAATCATTGTTCCACACTAATCACATGTACCCGATGATTTGGTTATTCTAAACAAACTTGAGGGAGAACGTTTTCGTCCACCCTATAACATTATATATAAAGCGTATCCTGTCCTGTGAACGACAGGCTTTTCTGAAAGGATAGGCCCGGTCCTAAACCGGACGACTTGGCCAGTCACAAGCTTACGTTTCTAACCCTCGCACGAGGCGTGGTAAGTTAAAGAACAGAATTGGTTTGATAAGATTATGCTGATAGGATTATGCTGTGTAAAATACCTAATGCATCATTGAAAGCGTTTAAGAGTCGGCAAGGAATGGCCGTTATTTGGGGGGTCTGCTGCGAAATCACATGGACGGCTAATCAGACTGATATCACTCAGTTGCTAGGGTAAATACCGCTTGAATATTTAATACGACAACCTGGAGTTCCAACCTTTAGTCTGGTAGGACGGTTGCCGATCTCCGAACCCAGGTCTCGTGGTGGGACAGTTTCCGAACTACAGTAGGGTGCGAAATGAAATGAAATGTGTAGTGTTTAACGCCCGCTTTTACTACATACGGCATCGCAGGCGGTGACACTGATGGTACATGAGATGAAGATGGAGCATCGGTGAAATGAGATGGCGGGGGAAACCGGAGGTCCCGGAGAAAACCCGCCCCAGCGCCGTATTGTTCACCACAAATCTCACTTTGCGGTCGCCTGGGATGGAACCCGGGCCGCCTTGATGAGAGCCAAGCGGTCTAGTAGGGTGGGATGTCCGTTGTCCTGGCCTGCAGGGGGAAGTTTCCATCTAAGCAAACTGTAGAGACCCTGTCCTCTGCCATGTCGTAGCTCCTTGTGACGACCGCACTGTCGCCTCATCCTTCCTCCCCGAGGATGCTCCACTTGGAGGCATAGATACAATAGACCGAATTTGGACATCCGTGCTGAGTTTCCTGCGAAATAATCCAGTTCCATTTCCAGCTTTAGTCTGAAACAAAGTAAAACTGAAAGTATCGGATTGATCAGACGGCTATTTATTCTGCTTCCCGTTTATTTATTTACTTATTTATTTATAATCTGAACATTACACGCATTTACAGTGCTCTCTTAAAAGTTAAAATACAAAAGTGACTATAAAATTAAGTGAACAAAATTATTAGAACAACTGAAATAACAAAAGCATCAAAATATTAGTTACAAAACGAATCCAACAGAATAGTAACCTAAAAAAAGAAAGAAAAAGATGAAGAATTGGCAACATTGCTCAATTCGTTCAATAGAAGAGTTAAACTATTATTGTTAGTAAAGAATAACAGAATAAAACAAATATCTTGATATTCATTCTAATAAATCAATATTTAAAGGATGCAATTTGGTGTATAATGATTGCATTCACAGTATAGTTGAAAACTTATGTGAATCAGTATTAACCTTCTGAGGAGAAAAAAATTATGAAATCTATTGGCTGCACCATTTGTAACATAAAAACATATTACTTGCCTAAGATCATAACATCAATCATATGGTACATTTATTATCTCAGCTTATATCGTACTTCTCGGTAAGTATAGCATTTTAATGCTCTTTATTTTTAATTGTGCTATTCATACATATGCGATATACAATTTATCAAGAACATACAAACCAGGTCATCTCAAAACTTGTACTTTTGTTTAAATACGTATAAACTGTATACGTGAGGTAATAAAGATAAGAAAGACGTTTGTAAAACGGTTCAAAGAATTTGTAATTATTGATCATCTAATTGGAATACAGTATTCCCTCTACAAGTTTTAACTCAGAAGTAGACACGCCAAAAATTAGTGACGCACTACCAACCCTATAAAACATCTGCATAAAGGTGCATAAAAAAGAAAACATCGACTTACGCAGTTCCACGTGAATTCCTACAACAACAAAACCCAGATATTTCCGATTAGCAAGCTTGAAAACGGCAGTTAAACATGGTCCCTTTCAGTGGAGGATCGGTGCATCTGTAACATTTATTTACCAAAGTTGTTTGCATGTCATTGATTTTTACTCCCCGCCTTTTATCGTTAACGAACTGGCGAGCAATTTAAATGGAATTGTTTCAGGCCATTGCAGCAAGAATCGAAACAGCTGAAAGCACTATGTGAACGAGGTTCATTTGTTTTTCCTTTGTTACGTGCGTCGCTCGTTACGGCACAGAAATATCCTCGTGTAATTAAAAGCGGAATAGAAATATCTGTAGAGTGCAACTGTTAATTACCAGTCAACATCATGGCGCCTTACGTAATATTTTCACTTCATCTGCCTTCCTGGGTAGGTTCTCATTTTCACAGCAAAACATGTTGCATGCTGACTTTGCTTTTTCTTAATTGCAGGTAGTTCAACTGTTCATATTTTCCGTTTTTTTAACATCTTAGTAAAATATAACATCATATTACAAGGTTAATACTGAATGAGTGTTTTAAACGAGAGAAATGAGATTTATTCGTCTCCTACGATTCTGTAAATCAACAGTTGTTTTGTAAAGCTGCAGACAACGTACATACCAACCGTTTGTATTGTAACAACGGCGTTTGCCTGGCCTGCCGAGAGATTAGGACGCCATTGTCGTCTTGGAGGAAGTCGAGTCGGGCAACTAGGCCACCATCACAAAGAAGCGGGAGTAGAAGAATTATCCCATTGTTTATTGGCTGGCAGGAGGGGAGTGGCACGTCGTCAAGGCAGTCACCGCCGGACGTAGTAAGGCTGATGCGGGAATGTGTTTGCACTACGCAGATCTTTCTAGACCGTGTTTTAAGACGGATCCAATTCCAGAATGATTTACCACACCCGACAGGTATAAAAGCTGATGCAAGGCAGAGAAGTCAGTCAGTAGTGAGTTGGCTGGAGCAGTGAGTTGTACGGTGTGGTGTTTCAATCTGAATGTAGTACATTACATGCTCCGTGATAAGGTGTCGGCAGTCTGTGGAAAGCAATCCACGGGTCAGTAAGTGCAGCTCCAAATGTGGGGTCGTCGAGTTTTGGCAGCAGTTTACATGTGAATATCGGAGTTGTGTTGTGTAAGTCTGTGTTAGAGATGGACTTGTGTTTAGCAGCACAAAGAGCGTGTGCTACAGAGACTTAAATGAACATTGTAGAGATGTTTCGTATATGTGTAAAAGAAAGTCTGATTTTACGTTAGCATTGAAATAACGATTTTAATGGTAAATAAGGCAGTTTTAATGTGATCTTAGTTCTTTGTCTTTCCCACAATATACTGTCATGTGGATGGTTGAGGAATTCTTGGAAACATATCAAACTTTAGAACTTTATTATTTAATGCTTGTTTCCTGATTTTTACTTGCTTGCACCCGTGAGAACAGTTTAATGCGACACTTCCTATGACATCAGCTTATGACATCAGTTTCCTTTCTGCTCATGCCGATCATGTACAGGTGTCACTATGCTGAATTGCATTCTAAGAACTATGGGAATGCTTACGTTTGTCTGGGAAATGCTTACGAAGCCTTTGGCGTTGAATTCGCCTTATTTGCACAAGGTACGCTATGTTGGGAGATGTTAGGACATTTACCTAAGGGCTGCTTATTTCTGCATCCGTGGGCTTTGTTTTGAGTTCTTCGTTTTCGGATCAATCTCGGGGTCACTCTTGACTGGGTTGCCATGACGCCCGTCAGCGGAGGCTCGTCTTTACGCATTCTGGGCCAACACGACACATCCCCTAAGGTAAACCCCTTATGGATTAATATTGTTCCTACAATCTTTATAACCTTTGTTGAGCCTTATCCATCGTCTCTTCAAGACATTGATGTATCTTGTATTCTATCATTTGTAATTAAAACCTAATAATGTCTTACCTATAATGGAAATAAGTGTTGTCTCTACTCCTCTTGCTCCCATCCAATCAGTTACGAAGTCGTTTGTAACATAAGGTGTAGGCGCCCAAGTTACGCTACTTAATGTAACAATATAAAAGATTTTTTATTGCCTAAGTTCCATGCAACAAAAAAGTTTTATTACATTGACAAATGAGAGAATTTTGTCCATTAAAAGACTCTCAGTAAATTTGATGTTACCACAAGTTATCATAATATGTCATTCTTAACATTAGCAATTAAAATTTAAGATGTTGAGTTTGCATATAATTATGTATTTTGTGTGTGTTTTAGTTTCGAGATTCTAAAAGCTTGTCCTGTTTATCTTACCTTTTCACCAACCACACATAAATGGTATTTCTAAATCACGTTTGTTTGATCTGAAATTTTGTAAGCTTGAAAGATATAGGAGCACATTTAGTTTGCTGTACCGAACGCAAGTAAGTCCTTCATGATGCATGGTTAATAGAACGTACTGTTGATGTTATCACAAGCAGCAAGCTTCTTTCAGACCTCAACTTTCAACTAGATTCTTATTTGCATATTGATGAAAGGTAAGCATTCAGCAAACTGCTATAATTTCATCATCAGAGGTCATTGAGTTCTGATTGAAGGCAAGGATATCAAAAAGCACATTCTTCTGAAAAACGAACCTACAAAACAGAGCATTTTTGTTGTGGAAACTTAGATTTATTTTAGAGTGGACACATAAATTCAATGAAACCGATGCCCGCGCCGTTGGCGTAGGTAGTAGCGTGTCTGCCTCATATTCAAGAAGTCCTGAGTTCTAATCTCCGTCGGGTAATAGGGTTTTCCCGAGGTTTTCCCTTATCCTGAAAGATTAATGTCAGGTGAATCTAAGCTCTATGAACCCTGGGCTCATTCGAATATAATTTCAATCAATATCTGACACGACTTAACGTTAGAGGACACAAATTAAAACAAATGAACTTCATTTCTTCAAATTCTTCACCTTCTTCAAATTTAATTTGAAGAAGACAGAATTTTCGTGCAAGCAAAAGGTGTAGGAGGTTCCTTAGGAACTAATGAGACGGGCTTCATGACGATACTGGGAGGGTGCATTACCACTTCAACTAATAAATTAATTATCCTTGGCTAGCCACCAGAGAACCTCTCGAAAAAGTCTATGATTCAGGAAGTTCGGATCTCAGGAGTTGAACCCAAGACCTTCCGAACACGCGTAGCCGGCTGAGTCATAGTGCTCGGCAAGACTGATCATGGAAGAAATGCAGAATTAAATGGAGAAATAGAGGAAATACGCGGAAGCAGTAGCAGAACAAGAGAACAGCAGAGATAAAGCTGGCAGTGCATCGCACTGTCCTGTCCGAGATTCCCGGAAATTGGTATTTCTAGTCGCCCCAGGAATATAACACTTTCTACCCTTAATTGTGCCAGCTGCTACAAAAGCATTAGAATAACATCAAAGGAAATTGACCCTAAACAAAGGGATCCGTCCCCTTTAGCTGCTGTGTTGCGAGCGCTGCGGACCCCTAGCACTCGTGGTACCTCTGACGTTACTAGAGTAACCTCGGGCCGAACTGCCGAGCCTCTCCCGCCGGGAAGTTGTTCGGATTGGGTTGGACTCGATGGGGCAGTACGTTCCGGACACCCACGGGAAATTGGGTACCTCCACCCAGGCTACGGCTGCCCGGAGCGGGTAGAGGGTTGCCTCATTAGTCCCGGGAACTGGCCTGCAGAGCTAGTAGAAGGTGTGCTAGATCACCAGGTTGCCCCACCGAGGTTTTTCGGTAGTCTTCCCTGCAGTGTTAACGCGCGTAAGTGACGTATCCACTTCCATCTCGTCTTGACGTTGTCGATGGGGGGGGATATTTAAGAAATCAGGTATTACCCTATGGAGCCCCGGAGTTATCCATCGCTCCCGGGTAGAAGGAGGCTAGAGAGACCCTAAACAAAGAATTACCTACATCACCGTAAAAGGGCGTTGGAAATGAAGAACAGTTTTTTTTACACGACAAACGAACTCTCATAGATTAGCTGTTTTGGTGTCTTGGGATGATGTGGTAGTTCCTACAGCTACCTTGTACAAATTATTCTTACAAACACTTATTGTTCTGTCTACTTTAAGGTAAGATAAACATTATCTAATTGCTAAGGACAATGGTCCACTAAGTGATAGTCACATGTTTTAAACAGCTGGTCACTATGTAATGACTTTGATATTCCATTGTAGGCCAAGAGATAAACGAAAGAATGTGTTTCTATTTGGCAAAAGTATATTTCAAAATTCAAGCTAATAACAAAGATAATCTCGGAAGTGATTTGTTTCACAAGAACTTCTATTAGACATAAATTGTGTGTTTTAACGTGTTTTGCATTCCTTGTGTAGGTAGTAAGGTTTTGTCTATCCCCTACACTTTCCAGTTGTGAAGGTCACCCAGACTGAAGAAGGCTTCAGACGATTTTGCAGGAGAATTCAAATGTGCATTTAATTTGTTGTGAAAATATAAGTAAATGGTGTTTTAATCAAAATCATTAGTGGTCTTTTAAGAAAACTCTAAAGCAGTTTGAAATTGAAATGACTGGTGACATCATAAAAGAACATTTACAACATTTTTCTCCCGGATTAAGTGGGCAGTCCTCTGCATCGTAGGGGGTAGCACGTATGCCACACGTTCAAGAAGTCCCGATTTCGAATCTCGGTCAAGGTGTATTATCTGTAGAAGTTTTTACCGGGGGTTTCCGTTATCATGAAATACAAATGTATTATGAAGTAACTAAGCTCTGTGGACCCTGGACTCATTTGAGCATCATTTCACCCAGTTCATTCATTGCCCGATGTCTTACGTTGGAGGAAGTAAATTAAAAAAATAAATTCATCCAAGACATGGCTACAGTCACTGAAGTTAGCAATTACGTTGCTTGGTGTGATTCCACTTCAACTCTCATTCAGCCATCAGGAGGTTACCTTCATGCAAGATGGAGTCATTTTATAGGAAGGCCTGAGTTTATGAAGAAATCTAAGTTAATCTTTCTTCTTGTTTCCAGTTTTCAAATCGGTACAGTTTTTATGCATCGGAATGTTCGATTGTCTTGTCTAACCTAGTTTCACGAAAGCACGGCTAGAGCCTGTTCTGTCGAAGGTGAAGAAGGGGTCGGACGGCGTTGGCTATTTTCGAGCTGGACTCCGTTGTCATCAGATCTGGTCGCCCTTCGCGTCTCTCTCCTCACCCTTCTCTCATAAAAATGCTGGAGGACTCTGTCGTGACGTTTACCTGTCACCTTGGTTGCATAGTTTTTGCTACCAAAATGTTGTACACTGTTTTCCTGTCCAGTTCTTATTGAACGAGATATCGACGACTGAAAGCTAACAGTAAGTTTCTCGGAATTCTTCCTCGATGTCAAAAGACAGCACTGTTTCTGTCCCATTCACTGAAGTAGAAGAGTGTCGCCCGTATATTCTCCTAACTTCGTTGTGGAGGTGCTGTCATGTTTGTAGCACAATATTGTAGCCCGATAGCACATTTCACTATATCACTATAAGTTAGGAATCAATTACTCAATCTATCTCCAGGATACTCAGGGAAGGGCTGAAAAAGTTATTAACAAAAATTAAAATGCTTCTGGAAAGGAAACTATGAAGCGAAACTATCGATTTTTCTATGCCCAATCGAATACCAACTAATTCGAGTTTAAAAAAGATATCGACACGAGTAAAACTAATATGCAATTTCACCACCGGAAATTTCCTCAAAGGCATACGATATCACGGGTAGCGTATTACCACAAAAATGAAGAAACGTGCACAATTCATGTCACCTCGTTTTTCAGGGCCTGCTTTTTGAAGACTTATAGCACATATACTCTTATGTATCAGTGTGTCAAGGTCAATGGACCTTCAATAACTGAAGGCACAACTATCAATTCTGATATGTACAATCGAATAACAAATAGAAGATTGAAAGGTGGGACAGCAGGACAATAACATGCAGCGAAAATATCAACATACAGATTAAGTGATAGTCATATGTTTTAAACACCTGTTCGCTAAGTGATGTCTTTGAAATTCTGTTGTCTTTGTATGGAGGAATGTATGAACATTGGAAAATTAAGATAAATAACAAGGAATATCTTCAGAACTGGTTCACGTCACAGAAGACACTTATATACAAATTGTGTTTAACCAAGATCTACATTTTAGCTAATTGATGGAAATTAATCATTTCTCCACACTAGCCGTACATAGGCTAAGATTTTTTATGGATAGAGTCAACATGAAAAATTCAATGCCATGGCCGGGATTTGAACCATGGATCTCCTGGTTATCGTCCAGTCTCTCTTAACCTTTGAGCTACCATGGCCAACGTGCCGTCCTGACATTAAGTTAAATGGAGAATTTAATGTCAGGACGGCACGTTGGCCATGGTAGCTCAAAGGTTAAGAGCGACTGGACGATAACCAGGAGATCCATGGTTCAAATCCCGGCCATGGCATTGAATTTTTCATGTTGACTCTATCCATAAAAAGATATACATATTTGTGTAGTAAGATTTTGTGTATCTCTTACGGTTTACTAGTTATAAAAGAGTTGTTCAGAATGAAGAGACTTCAGACGCCATTCCCAGGAAATTCAAGATATACATTTTATTTGTCATGAAAATATCTTAAACCTCTATTGTTTTAATAAAATTAGCTAGAGCCAATTTTGAGAATGTCAAATGTTCAATATTTTCCCATAGAAATTATGGTTTGAGACAGGAAGCTGCTTTTGAACATCTTCGTATCGCATCCTTGGAAGTTGGCGGACTTAAATAGTAAATTTGCTATTAAATGGACTTTTTGATTTTTAGTAATGCTGTTCACGGATACAACTATACACCACGCACGCGCAGTCTATCCACTTTTTTTTTTTAGTTTCAAAACATATTTCCGGTGAAGTAATCATAAAAAAAATTTGGATGATTAAAATATTTCTACCCATTGTATACTGTAGGGAAGGTAATAGTTAAAAATGTACAAATAGACTGTAGTGGCTAGAGAAAGGGCAGCATCAGCGTTTTCAAATTTGGTACTTGAGCAGTGATGGGAAGGTTTGATATGACCGGAAGAGGGCGCGCAATAAATTAGCAGGCCACATTTGCATGAGGGAAGGTTCAATGTTGTCATGAACCAAACAGGCAGGTGGGCCATGTTGACAGACGGTAACCCGGCAACAAACATGGAACCGCCCCGGCCAGGATTACAGAGTCAATAAAACTGAAACGAAAGACCCGTTATTCTATTGTTATCGCCAGTATTAGCTCGTCAGTTGTCGGATGTGGGAGGAAGACAGGAATGTATCACGTTACAGGCGCCCTCATACGTCAGAGGTATCAAAACTATTGTCACTCACATCACGATCCTTTTTCTAACAGAAATCCAATTTCCGCTTCAGCGACTTTTACAGAAAATCAACCCCCCTCCAGCCACCCCTGTGAGCGGAACTTTGGTTATTTTTCTCCTGCAACGTTCCAAAACCTTTCAACGTTTCTGAGCCACACAAGAGATAAATTAATGAATATTCCAAATCAGTCGGAAGCAGAAAATATTTTCGTTTTCCTCGATATGTTCGTTAATATTCGCAGCGATGACTACCAATTTAGTTTTCGGAAATTTGCATAGCTACAAAAGTGGTATTAAAATGTAAACTGTATAAATACTGATTGTTTTTTCCTCGAATAAAATATATAAGAATTCACAGTTTTCTCTGTGATGAATATAGTTTTGGAACGAACCGCCCAACCACACGGCAAGGAGTTCTGGCAGCTGCACGATACGAAATCTGGCCATTCGTTTGCAACCATTATTTCTAGTTCCATTCGTGTAGTCCTTTTTATTTTACATGGTCATGTCGGCTGCTCTAGTTTCAGAAACGGTAACCTATTAATTGCAGATTTTCTCGACTACGTGGAACCACCCAAAAATGACTTTCAAATGTAAGAGCTGCGTAAGCATCTGTGAATAGCATTTTTTTTTAAAAAAAACTAAAAATTGGTTAATCAACTCCGTATTTACAATTGTCCTCTAAAGATGTGTCACGAAGATTTTCACCCAAAATTACGTCTTACATGAACATTTCTTGGAAACATTTGATTTTGATTTAAATGCCATATGTTTAAAATATTGTCATAAAACGAAATTTATATTTGAATTTTCTGGGAATGTCCTCAGAAATCCTCTTCGTACTGGATGACCTTTTTATAATTAATAAACCGTATGAGATAGATGAAATCTTACTTCACAAATAATGTAGATCTCATTAAATTTATGCCAAATAAAAATTTTGTAGTGTTAACCATTTTCAAGACCAGTTATACATTTAAACTTAAAAATTGTACATACTTGCACTTTTCTGAATATTAAATCGCTATTTACTTTTCATCATATTCATGAAAAAAGAAGGACGTTTCTAAGCCACCACATCGTGACCTAAACAGGAGTGTCATATTGCGAGTGTAATTTTATAAAGTTTTCGGTCTATTTAGCTGTAACATTATCTTCGACATTATCTTTCTGTCGTATAATTTGGTCTTGCTAGCCTTAGTTCAAAAGAACATTAATTTTAATTATATTTCTTTAAATTTGCAGTTTTTTTAATTTTTTGTGTGGCTTTAAAAATGAATGATTTAACACCGTTCAAAATAAGAGCTATTTATAAGACTGTTTGTGGTTTGGTAATGTATACACCTTTAAGAATGCATAACTGTAACATTTAGAAAAAGTAACTTCTGTAAGAATAATGTCCCAAAACGTCTAATTTCAAAATGAAGAACATTTTTATTCTTAATTTTAACCTAGTTTGTTTAAATATATTACAAAAATTAAACAGATATTTTGTATTTATTGCACCCTATGTATTTTTAAAGTTATAGAATACAAATGTCAATTTTTACGAGATTTATAAAATTGCCTGATCCTCTTAAAAGACTTGACTATCGTTTTACGTATTGTATACCCTGCTAATTCCTTTGTACTTTCAAGGAAATACATGATAAGGATATTTCTGCAAATATACAGGGATGTCGTTTAACATGAACGACGCAGATACACGAATAAGTCTGTGGCATTACTTCATCGAAGAATGTTTAGAGAAAAACACATAAATGAAACACATACATTATTTTGTTTTAAGGTTAGAGATACACCATCAGCTCTTCTCTGTCCCCTAATGTAATACGAGCCGTGATGGTGCCGGCAAAAGGATTTCCGCAAACTTAATTTTGATTAACATCAAGGGGAAGAATGAATGAGCTCTTTATAAAAGAATGGGTGGAGAAAGTCAGGTGATTGTGAAATATCACTTTGTTATATTTACTATTTCATTTGTAAATTAATAAACTTTCACTGTTATACCTTATTTAGTAAACCAAATTTCTGTAACCTAATATTCTAGAATCGTACATACAGTGAAAGAATTCCGGAGTTGAGGTTTGTTCACGGACACTAAAAACACCATCGCTGCAGCTGGGTTCGAACCAAAGATCACGAGGAGACATCTTACCGGAGGACGTGGTGAACATTATATTTGAACTTAAAAGTGATTGTCGAGCCATAAACTCACAAACGTATAATATGAACAAGGAGAGATCTAGAAGGAGTTTGGTGGGAGGAGAAGGTTGTAGAATCACTTCAAAGAGAAGAGCAGATGCAGTGGAAAGAATGTTGAGAACAAACAATTCCTCTCTTACTATTATGAGAAACATTCTAGAAATAAGAAACAGTTTCTGTTGTTTGCAAGTTGCCATAGCGAAGCAGCCTCTAAGACAAAGTGGTGGTGTACAGGACGTTCGTAAAAGATTGTTCTTCTTTCATTTTTCTGTGAGCTTTATATTCCAAGAGCCAGTTCATATTATCATTCATTACAATTATCTATTATGTGTTTCAAATGGGAAGAGTTCTGGAGTCCAACTAATCAGATGCCGTATCACACTCAGCGTTGCCAGCTTGTTACCCCACTCCTTTTATATTTCCTCCCTCTCGCACATCATACAATATGCAAGTCTGCTTAGCGCAGACGTAAGGGTAAGCAAATTATATCTTACAAACTTTTACAATAATGCAGTTGCCAAAATAAAAATTGGAAAAAGCATTTTTGCAAATTATGTGTTTTTTTTAAATACTATAACTATAATTATAGTTTATGAATTACCTGTTTTTCTAATCCAATGGAACTGCCAGTGCCTCATCTATATCGCTGTCAATGTCACTTCCGTTAAAAGACTGTTCGTCATTGTCACTGTCTTCATTGTGTGAGTCTTGCAAATTTATGATTATAGGTTCCAAAATCTCATCACGTACTATTTCTATCTTAAAATCGTCTTCTTGAAGGTTTTCTGCATGCCTCACGCAGTTTTCCTAGTCCTGTTATGTTACCTTGTCAATTTCTTCGTTAACAAGTCGTTTAAGGAAAGTATTATTTCTGTTTGCGATCCCCCTTTTTATTTGAGCCCACACCAACTCAATTGGATTATATTGGCAGTGGTAAGGTGGGAGGCGTATTACCTCGTGTCCCATTTCAATTGCAAGTTGATCCAGCTGATAGACTTTTACCGTGTTTTTAAACGGAAGTACTCTTTGCAATAACTCATTTTTAGTTTCTATTTCCGAAAAATTTTTGAAGAACATGTACACCTTAAAAATAATACTTCCACCCTGACTTCGCAATACCTGCCTTTTTGAATCGCCACTAAATTCATCGCAAGAAGCCATTGCAATATTTAACTCTTACTCTACTGTTGTGTAAAAAACAACTGAATGATATTGATCTGAACTCTCCAGAGTAAATAAACACTTCTTATCCAGCATTCATTCATAAACATAAGCATACAGCATTCCACAGGCTAACAGGAAATGAAGTGTTTGCTCTTTCTCAAATTTAACACCTTAACTTATTCACAGTAATTATTTTATCACGTCATGTCAGTAGTTTAAATTTCAGTTCTGAGTAATTAGAAGTATATGTAGATACATACACACCAACCACTTTGAACTCTGTAGAGTAATTAATGATTACGAACCATGCATAAACAAACATATAATGTTAGCAGACACGTTCTGCCAGAGCAGAAGGAAGTTTATTGTTTGAATTGGATTATTCAAAGTAATTCTTTTATCACGTCGCGTCAAATATTTACGTTTTAGTTCTGAGTAATTACAAATATACGTACACGCATACATGCCAACCAGTAATGATATTCATACAGTGCTTGCGTAGCGATTTATTGTTATAATACAGGTAATACTGGTTTATTTATTTGTATTAGAAAAACCATTTGAGCTTAAAATATGAGATTTTCATGGTTATGTTAGATACATTACTCTCTACCTTCCACATGGATCAGTTTTGGCGAAATCTGAATTTTTGTCGTAGCGCGAATAGTATTTCATACAGATTGATTAGATTGGCGCTCCTCACACACCACTTAGCGGGAATGCAATACGTCAACTCCGCAGGACTCCGAGTGGTTACTCACCTAGTGGCGCTCAAGGACAAACACCTTCTCATTTGAAACACATAATAGGTGATACTCCATTTCCGTTCATATCACATCAATGTGTCTTGTTATAGCAGAAAATGCCTTTCGAATTCTTTCTTGCACTCTCTTCAGATCTCTTTAACAAAGAAGTCGCTTGAGTTATATTCGAAGGCCATTTCAAAATAAATATCTTGGAACAGTCAAGGGTCCACAGAAAAATGTTTGAAATGGGCAAAATCTTTTTCGGATATACTCTATATTCACTTTTTCCATTTACTTGTGGTATAGTGAATGCAAGCTAACGTAATTAAACTGTTAGAGATTTACGCTATTTTAATCTTCTCTAGTTACTTTTGTTGACATTCTGTTTGTTCAGTTGACACCGCTCCTGAACTATACCCATGTTAAAGTTATGGCTATTGATACTCGTCATGTATAGGCCTTGACATAGGTTAATAATGTTATTGCTATTGTGAAACACTGTTTTGATTGTGTTTTCACATAGATATCGAGTGGACATCTAGGTAGAATGTTGGGAATACTCTGTTACTAAAATGGCAAAAAATGTTATTTCTTCAAGAAACATTTGTAAGACATATTACCTTTAATATGTGTAGAATAGGGCAAGTAAATATGTGTCACATATACTTGAAATAGACGTACTTAAAAGTTGTTTAATTGCTAACAGTACCTCCAGAATCTGTGTTAAACAGCGTGTTTTCCATTTTGTCCATTAATATACTTCGGATGATTTTTTTTTTTTTTTTTTTTTTTTTTTTAGAATGTTGATGAATTAACCTGAACTTTTAAGGACATGTACAGTATATTTTGTAAACTGTGAATTGGTTTCCTGAGTACACTTTACGGACAAGTGTATACTTGATTTTTATAATTATTACTAGTTATACATAGTTTTTATTTTGTTCTAAATATAAACATAAATATTCAATAAGTATTAATATTATGAAAAAGTATATGTTTATCACTTTGAAGAAATATTAGGTGGTCTCATGAGTAAATTAGGTCTTTTTATTTTGATGTTTTGAAAATGCATTTAGTTTCTTTGGTTTGGCAATGCTACTTGCAAGATGCCATAGCTCTACATTGCGAGCATTTATCAGCCTTCAGTTGCTAATAAATAGGGCCAGGATTTTAATGCCCCATAAAATACTTAAAAATGCACTTTAAAAATGCAATAATGTCCTAAAAATATCAAAAAATGTCCTATAAAATGTAAGAAAGTCCCTTTAAATTGCAAATATTTGTTTTTGGAAGATAAACTCAAAAGAAAAAATATAAAATATCAAAGAACAAGTTTATTTTAAACATTTATGCAGGTACACAACTATTTAAGGTTTTCTATTCTATTTTATTAGCACATATGTTAGCGGTCATTTCACGAGTCCTGAATTACAATGCACAATAAATATCATCTGTAGATTTTCAAAGCAAAATGACTGCCGATTATTTGCTAACAATGTTTTGTACATTGAGAAGCTCCTTCCCACTTGCACTGAGACGAGAGGAGCATACTTAAAGTAAATTAAGTCACTTGATTCTAAGTCTCCTGGTAAATCTACCAGAGAAAATGTTTCACCCGATAGATCATCTGCAATTGAAGACAATGTAGCAAACCCTTTATTTTTGTTCAAAACGAGCATTAATTTTTTCGTTACATCCTTCCCCACTTTCCCGATCACATTTTCTAAGTCACTTGCCACTTTTTTTTACCAAGTCTCTTTGTTCCATAAACTTAACTCCTGACTTCTCTAAGGATGTAATAGCACCAGGTAGGAATCCAAAATTTGACTTTATATATACAAAAGTTTCCCTACAAATTCACTGTCTGAAAGAAGTTCCTGCACGAGTTTGATGGAGGTCGCATCACTGCTATCAAGCATGTCAATGATTCTTTTCACTACTTCGATGTTCTCGCAGTAGTAGTTGCATGCTTCTATCCAGGTTCCCCATCTGGTCTCGACTGGTGAAGGTGCCTTTAAGAAGACCTTCTTGATGCATCCTATTAGACGATCAACTTCAGGAAACTGACTCCCCAATTCCTCCGCAACTCGGTGTAACACATGCGCTAGGCATGTTACATGCACCATTTTCGAGTAAAGAGCTTGAAGAGAATTACCAGCTTTTACCATATATGATGCAGCATTGGTCAACAATAGGAGTACCTTGACATGTTGAATGCCATTGGAGTTTATTAAACCCAAAGACCTGCCAAACACTTTGCTAATTGTTGAAAAATTAACCTTTCCAGCTGTTCACAATTTATTAGGAATTGTTCTCCTGGACCATCCTCTGCCATTGTGCCCACCACAACATTTGCCACATAACGGCCTAGGGAGTCTGTACATTCATCTATGCTTACCCAATATTTTCCCCTGACACTTTTTGTCTGATTTCCTGTATTGTTTTTGGTAGCATCTACTCACGTAATTCTTCCTTAATGTTGAAGAGTCTGGTATAGACTTTCCATTATGCTTTTCTAGAAAAGCGCATAGCTTTGGATTACTCAGTTTGTTCAAAGGAATATCAGCACAAATGAATGCTTCACTCGTACTTCACATAACTTGCAGAAAAGTATATTCCCATCTGTGGAGAACACTTCTTCAGTATAAACTCTAACAAAATTATTTAATTTATTTGCAATGTTTTGCTTTAGTTTAGGCATGATGATTTGTCAACTTCACACCACAATTTTGTACACTGTTTAAGAGACACCTCTCTGCACTGCTATTTAGAAAAGATTTGCAGACACAATGAGCTTTGACCCTTCTGCTTACGAATGCAGTCACCTGATACTTGTGCTTGGGAATGCAGCTACCTGCTACTTGTGAAGTACGTGAAACAGTTTGTATTGCGCGAGTTCATTAGCGGTCCTTTGTCCCTTTTCCTGTAACCCAAGGTAATTTTACCTCTAGTACTATTTGGGGCAAAGTAAAACAGTTTGCTAAATAATTAAATTTAATGTTTGGCTCTTGAAAACATAAAAAAGTAAAATGTATCTAAGGTATATTTCAACATGCTTAATAATAACAAAAAATGCCAATAGTATTAAAAATGCAATAAAAAACCTAAAAATGCCCTATCCCACAAACATTCACAAAACTGCAAAAAAAAAAAAAAAATTTCCTAACAAATATGATTAAATTAACGCATTTTACTATGAAACACATTTATATGTAACCCACTTTTTATTTAGGCTTACCAAAAAAAGATGCAAAGTCATTGAAATCCTAGCCCTAGTAATAAACAATCACAAAATGGAGATAACAAAGTTTAAACTTAGAGCCTCAACAGGCTGAACGTCGACAGGATATCTGGCGTCAGCTTATGCGTAATCCCATTGATGATAGACTTAACACAATTGTCACTTGTGATGAAAAATGGATATATTACTAAAACCCTGATGCTTCGAAGCAGTGACTTGATCCCCGCCAACCTGCCAAAGTCATCCAAAAAGTCTGTTCGGTCCCAAGAATTTTGAAGGTGTAATTCACTGGGGGTTAGTTCTAAACGGACGGGCGATTGATGCGGATCTTTATTCTCAACAACTGGAACGAGTTCATGAAATGTTTAGATGGAGATACCCGGCATTAGTTAACCGAAATAGAGTTCTGTTGCAACAGGACAATGCAACAGTCCATACAGTAGGGACAACCATGGAAAAAAGTCAGGAACCAGCATACAACCTGGTCTCGCATCATCAGATTATCATATTTTTCTATCTATGGTCCATTTTCTATTTGGAAGAAATTTTGACAACATTGAAGTAGTGCAAGTGTGCGTCACCGAATTCTTCGCATCAAACACCAGAGACTGATACCATCGTGGGATCATTAACCTCGCTGAGCGATGGCTTAAGACCATAGAATCTAATGGTCTATACCTTGAGCATTAGTTAATTGTTTGTCAAAACACATTTTAAATAATTGTTTTAATTGAAAAGCGACATTACTTCTCAGACAGTATCGATCACATACCTACTGTTAGATCTGTATTTTAATTCTATATTGCAGTAAGTACGCGTTTCATTACTATCTTGTTATTTCACATTTAGCTATGCTGTTCACGTGGACACAAAATACCTTTTTTTAAAAACTTCTATATTTTAGGAATTAAAAGAGCTCAAAACTTGAATTTTGGGTGAAATTTCCACATTGTTTCTTGGGGTGTAGTGTAAAGTATCCATGTATCTGCTGTAGAAGTGATGATGATGATGATGATGATGATGATGATGATGATGATGATGATGATGATGATGATGATGATGATGATGATGATGATGATGATGATGATGATGATGATGATGATGATGATGATGATGATGATGATGGTCGGCGCTACAGGCCATGTAGACCCTTGGCCTCCCTAACCACCCTCTTCCATTCTACTCAGTCCTCTGCTTTTCTTCTCCAGTCTTTAACCCGCAAATTTCTCAAGTCATCTTCTACATCATCTACCCATCTTTTCCTGGGTCTTCATCTTCTCCTTCTGCCATCCAGCTTTCCTATGAATATCTTCTTGACTACACTGGTTTCCGGCATTCTCTGCACATGGCCAATCCACCTTATTCTTCCTCGTTTAATTTTCACTACTATATTTGGTTGTCCAAGTAGACACTGTAACTCCAAGTTAGTCCATCCGTCCAAGTCCCTTATCACTCCAAATATATTTCTGAAAATCTTCCTTTCCCATCGTAATAACCATTGTTCTTCTCTGCTTGTGAACACCCAGCTTTCTGAACCATACATTACTTTTCGTCTCAGTACAGTTGTATATATTTTAATTTTAGTATTCCTACTGACGTTCCTTGATTTAAACATATTCTGCAAGGCATAGAAACATCTGTTACAACTTTCTATTCTTTCTTGAATTTCCACTGATGTTTTATTATTTACTGTTACTATAGATCCCAGGTATTTAAATTTTTCCACTCTATGATATTCTTTCTCATGTAATTTAACTGTAGGTTCTCTTCTTCTTGCATCCCCATCTCCTCCCATCTTCATATATTTGGTTTTACTAACGTTCACTACCAATCCTAGATCTTGTGCTTTCTCTTCCAAAACTACATAACTTTCCTCAAGAGCTCTCATATTCCTTGCGAGAATTGCCACATCGTCAGCATATGCTACTATTTGTACTGATCTAGAAAGTGTGATTCCTCCAGGGTGTATGGGTAATTATCGGATTACTTTTTCCAGTGCTGAATTAAACAGTAGTGCGGATATCACATCTTGTCTCAACCCACTCTTCACGATAAACATACCTGATAAATCTTGTTCCATTCTAACCCTGCACCTTATCAATTCTATAGTCATTCTCGTCAATCTCACCAGTTTCTGTAATACTCCGAACTCTCTCATTATCTGATAAATTTTAGCTCTATCCAGGCTACCATACGCGTGTTTAAAATCTACATACAGCTGATGAAGCTGCCCTGTCATTTTCACAGTATTTGTCGTAATACAAAAATCTGGTCTAATGTAGAGCGTTGTTTCCTAAATCCTGCTTGGTAATCCCCAAGTATCTTTTCTAACCATCGCTCCAGTCGTATGGCAAGTATCTTGCCACAAACCTTGTAAGTTCCATCTAGCAGTACAACCCTAAGGTAATTTCCACACTCTGCCTTGTCTCCTTTTTTATGTATTGGACAGATTATTCCCACATTTCAGTCACTAGGCATTTCTTCCTTTGTCCATATTTCTTTAATTAATTCGCAAACAGTCTTCTCCAGCCCCCCCCCCCCCCCCATATTCCAATAATTCCGGCTCTATTCCGTCTTCTCCTGCAGCTTTATTGTTCTTTAATGCTTTTGCTGTCTTCGTGATTTCTACTATATCAGGCTTATAGATATGTAATAGTGAAGGTATAAATCTAATGTACTACATTCACTTGGTTTTCTCCACCCATTCTCCTACAAAGCGTCTTTCAAAATATATTTTACTAAATGTGCTTATTTTTCATAATTCAGGGGTTTCCAAAAGCATCATTTATAATGAAATAACCATAATTAATTTGTGGTCCGTTGCAATTACGTTCCATACTTATGTATTTTTGAACACCCTGCAGCGTTAAGTCATGTCGGACGATAAACGAAATGGGTAATATGATATTCAAATGAGCCCAGAGCGAGGCCATGCCGTGGCTCAGTGGTTAGACCGCTTGGCTCTCACCAAGGCGGCCCGGGTTCGATCCCAGGCGACCGCAAAGTGAGATTTGTGGTGGACAACATGGCGCTGGGGCGGGTTTTCTCTGGTACCTCCGGTTTCCCCCGCCATCTCATTCCACCGGTGCTCCATCTTCATCTCATATATCATCAGTGTCACCGCCTGCGGTGCCGTATGTAGTAAAAGCGGGCGTTAAACCTACACATTTTGAGCCCAGAGTCCATAGGACTTAAAATTATCTGACATTCGTATTTCAATATATAGGAAAAAAACGAAAAAACTTATCCATATAATTCAGCCTGACCGAGATTTGAGCTCGAAACCTCTTGAACGTAATGCAAACACAATACCATGTACGTAAGCGGGCACCCTGGGCAGAGATAAATGAAGCTTAAGGCATCCTTTGAAGAGTGCCATTCACACATATCAACAGAAATGCTGTGACTGTACCTGTTTCATATTTTATCCAAACCGTCCTTCAACTCTGTTTTACTATGTGTGTATTAGTCACATTGTCATTAGTGATCCACCCCATAGTTGCCTCCACTCTCATCTTAGTACTGTTTTGTCTTTTTCCCCTCTCTGTGGTTGTTCTTCCCTTTGACGTTTCTTTATTAAATTTGCTTCGGAAACCAGAATCCTGTTTATTCGATCGTACCTCATATCCGCATTTCCAATATTCCGATTTCCCTTTTCCTCAATGCATGTTGTGTACCACGAGACTTCCTCTTTTTCATTATCCCATTTTCTACCCTCGGGTCCAAAATATATATCGATTTTATTTTGTTGTTCAGTGTCCTAATAATCCACAAAGAGGTCACTAAGCCTTGGCCGTTTACTTTGGCACAAAAAGAAAACAAGAGAAGTCCTTGCGTTTGGAATTAGCGCTGCAGATATTTTAACTTTCTCTACCGTTGTTTTTGGTAGAGAACTAGTGTATTGTGGTAAAAACGACAAGACAAAGTTCATTCCTTTGTATGTCACTAAGATCTTAGATAATTGCTAATTTAAAATACTCTTTAAAAAGACACAGATGCACAGCGTAAACACGTCTCTTTCATATTCCTATAAGTCTCTGTTGCACACATCAATTTGCACTGCTAGTAATTTCTCCGAAGTACACACAACATTTCCCTTATACACTGCTCTGCTTGCCGATTCTGACACTGCTTGGATGTTTACCGGTCTCTACGGAGTTGGAATGTTCTGGAAGTTGAATATTCGCGATTGTCCTTATTCGAACGCTCGCTGCCGGTTTGGTGACGTCAGTCAGTGGCTGTCTTTGAACGTAGCGTTTCGGAACCTTCTCACTAATTAACTTAATGACTGACTCGAACGCACGTTTAAGATATAGCGGGTGGAGTTTTCCAGAGTTCTAGAACATTCGGGATGCGAGGAGATGGGAAACCAGAAGATTTTGGTTAACTTTCGATATTGCTTCTGGTATTCATATTGTCGCCTAATTATCGGAAGGCATGGCCAGCTAGCAGCTGGGTGGGCGACAGGAGACATTAAGGCCACGCCTACCCATTTATCTTGTGGCCTTCACTGAAGGGGATGTTGAGGAAAGTGTCACTGGTCGCTGGCCGCCTCTTTTTCCTCCCCCTGACGTCTGGAACATTCGGGATGATTTTCCAAGTCGCGAGGCTTCCAGAAACAGCGATCATCCTATATAAGGACTGCAGTGGACGAGTCAGTTCAGTTCTTGGCGAGCAGCCATGAGGAGCGCCGTGCTAGCGAACGGACTGGAGGACTGTGTACGTGTATCAGAGGAGTTGTACGTAATTTTGAGTGTGGAGTGGACCTGTGAAAGACGAACTGGTGAATTGTAATTGTGTGCGCTACGTAATTCTACGTAATCGGCAAGTGCTCCAACAGTAATTCGGTGGAGATAAAGAACATTTTACGTGTTTGCAATTGCACTTTTAATTTCACGAACCCACAAAGTCACAATATGGTCGAGGGCGCTATTTCTTATCTCAGCGTATTGACGCTAATCAATTGGCAATCATCCTATAGCTGCTATAGCTAAATGGAAATGTGTTTCGAAATAAATTTGGACACATACGGTTAAAGTTTAAATGACACCTTTTCACCAAAACAATTGTTGATGGTATTGTTGGTAGATAGTGACGTCATCGGCAATATTTTTTAATTACATCCTATGATTTTTGTACATAATCCCAAAGATATTATGTATAGCTGTGCAAGCTATCAATTGTTTTAAAAAGCCTGTGCTGCTGTAGTGATCAAAAAAAGAATTAATTTTGCTGGTGTTACTGATGCAGCTTATTTGTAACATAAAATAACTGCACTAAGTGAAAGAGAAGGAACTGACATGTTAATCGTGATTGGATATGGTGAAAGGAAACGCATGGAGGTGGAGATATGTACGGTCTTCACTGAAATACATAAACTCAAAGAGCATAGACATGTGAGACCTGCCCAAAAGAAGTGATAGATCAAGTGTGAAGTGCTGAGAAATATCACCAGCGGTTATTGCAAATGTTAAACAGAATTTGTCCGCTCATTCACATTCAAAAGCGTAATATTTTGAACATTTAATTAAATCAACTTTTGTTTCTGTATATTTATTTTACTATTAGGGATGCTATTTTTGGTTGAAATAACAATTAAATCCTGTTTATCTACTGTTTATTCTGTATAAAACAATCATCGATAGCTTCAAAATCATACACAGGAATATAAGTTTTGAGATGGTACACAAAAAATAGGGTGCAGTTCACTGAGATAGTTATCTCAAATTAAGATAATTTTATTCTTTTGAAATGTGGAATCTTTTGTGTATGGTGAGGTTACGCAAATACTACCAACTCTTATATATTATAGTTATTTAGGCTCGGTACTTAGCTTCCTGTGTGTACTGACATGAACGCTAAAAGTTTACTGATAATTTTTGGAGCACTGAAATCTTACATTAAGAAAAATATTAAGTTATTCAGAATAGTGTAATTACTTCCATAAAACAAAATCTGAAAGTTCAAAATACAATTTGTATTTTTTAAGGGATGGGCAGATTATGAGTGGGAAAAGGCAGTTCGTAAAGGAAATACCTACTTAAGGGCAATTACCAGTTAATATAAAGTTCTTTATGCTAAATCATTTTACAAACTAATTTCCTTTACAGCCTGAGCTTATATTTATACTTTCAAAATGCTTTTTTGCAGAGCATTTTTATTAAATCAACGAATTTATAAAATATAAGAGTAATATTTAAACAATTTTGTAAGCTAAACGTTTGATTCATACCAGTACGATTCTTTTAAATGTTGTAAAAACTATTACAAACTAAACAAAGTCATGAATACTTAGGATTTTCCGCCACGTTGTACGAAACTAGCCGTCAGAACACGATCACGTGAGCATTTTGCCGTCTTAAACATACGCTTTCTGTCACCATAAGTTCACTTTCCTTATAAGGAAGTACTGGTTTTTTCTTTCTTTTTTTCTTTCTTGCCTTTTTTGTAATTTACGTCCTCCAACGCTGTCATATCGGATGATGAATGAAATGGAGGTAATCATGCTCCAATGAGTCCGGGGTCCATGGAGCTTAGAGTTACCCGACATTTGCCTTTTAGGATAAGGGCAAACCCCGTAAAAACCTTATTCAGGTAACTCACCCTGACCGAGATTCGAACTAGGGACCTCTTGAACGTAAGGCAGATACGCTACCATCTACGCTACCAAGGCTTGCAAAAGGAAGCGCTGTGGTATATATAAAAATCGCAACAAAACATATGGTGCAGCAGGTGTTTGTGAGTTTGACGTCCTTTGTAACTTAGCTCTTATTTACATAACCTCAATGTCACATCGCTTTTTTAAAATTATGCTTAATTGTACGCCCTTCAGCGTTGATTCAAATCACATGATGAATGAAATGTGTGAAAATGTTGCTCAAATGAGCCCAAGATCCATAGAGCTTAGTGTTACCAGAGATTCATCTTTCAGGTTGAGCAGAAAAAACCGGAAGGAAAGCTTATCCAGGTAACTCCCCTAACCGAGATTCGAACTCGGGACCTCACGTATAAACGTGAGGCAGACACACCACCATCTACGCTACCGAGGCGGCTATCCAGCATATTAGTTCAGCTGCTTCACGCTTTCTTTGCGATTAGGTGTTGTTTTTGTTTGTGTTTTTCATTTTGAATGAGAACATCTCTTGATTTTAAGTGTTAGATATGACCCCATTGGATTAGATTGGATTGTCCGGAGAGAATTCAGCACTTCCAACAGACTGGTCTTTTGTACCTATGCCCCAGATTAGATTAGATTAGATTTTGTTCAGTGAGAATTGAACAGGAGGGACACGATCCCTCCCTGTTCGCACCGAAACCTGCGGTTTATTGTACAGTTTTTCTGCTTGTTTCCTTGTTTCGTCTAATACGTTTGAGGACTCCATGGATTAGGTTCTTGTTCGACACAATTTCCTTTGTTTCTAAGGTTCCAAATTGATTGTATCAATTAACTTCCAGTGCTTCACACTGGCATATTAAGTGAGAGGCCGTTTCCTCCTCTATTTCACACATCCTGCATATTGCGTTCTGGGAAATAGTACCCCATTTTTTGCAGGTGTCTTTTGAAGTTCCCCTGTCCAGACTTCAGGACACCAACAGTCTCATTTGCTTCCTAGTTAACTAGAGGACTGCAGTACTTCTTTTAGGACATGGTTGTTATATCATTAGCTTTCCATGCTTTTGTTTGTGGATTATCTTCCACATTATATATGCTGTGTTTGAATCCAGTTTAATAGCATAGATCTTACCATTAATATGGTAATATCTAACACAGGTTCTGGGCCTATAAATGGGATCTGCGCTCCCCCATTGGCCTGTTTATCTGTCATTTCATTTCCGTGTACTCCAGAGTGGTCAGGGACCCATGCTAGAGTAAGTCTGTTACATTTCCCTAATCTTTCTAGAGCGTCTCGGTACTCCCCAACGGTCTTAGAACTCGTAAGTGATGCTGACAGTGTCTTGAGCATTGCCTGGCTATCTGAGTATATCCAGATGTCTTGCCTAGCGCAGCATTCATCCACACACTCCTCCACGCAAGCTCTAATGGCATACAGTTCTGCCTGGAATATAGTGGTCAACGTTCCCAAAGGATATCACTTGTCCAGCTTGGGCTGCCTTCCATATTATTGGTTTTAGATACATCAGTGAAGAACACAATGTCCCCTGATCGGTGTTGATGAGTGGTCTCCCAGTCCTCCCTACCTTCAATTAATACATTAAAGGACTTATTAAGACAGAGAGATGGCTTTATGAAATCTCGTAGCATTTCGACAACTGGATTAATCCCCACGTCATATAATATACTGGTAGGTGTACACCGGCTGTAGGTGTGCCACTATTCCACCAGTTATGGCAAAACATCTCTGTACCTATTCTAGTTTCTTGATGGCACTTACCTGCTCAGTCTTTTTCCACCAAATTAGTGATCCAGTACTATGGGCCTCACTACAGTGGTATAAATCCAGTGGGTACTCTTGGGACTTAAACCCCACTTTCTACCACAGGATTTTTAGCACTCATTGGTGCTATTTTGGCGTTGGTACATGTTGCCAGAGAGACCGGTTTGGAGACCGGAGACCGTCCCTCCAGAGCAAGAAAGACTCCAAGCATGTTTGCACAGCCGGCATCCAGCCTGCCGCGTTCCCGAATCGGCCCACTAGGCCGACTTGAAGACCGCAGTTCATCCCGCCGGAGGAGAAAGTGTTCACTCAGAGCATATCATGCTGCCATGCCCCGCCGAGACTCCCGCCGACACGTCTACCCTAAAAGAGACCACCAGATGAAAGATGATATGAAATGATAATTGAGATAAAATGGAAGGGCAGGAAAATTCCGGGGATGTAATTAAAGTACTCAGCATTCGCCTAGCGCCCCGGGAAAGGTCCCACGGGTCAGGTAGGTTTGCCACGGGAATGGAACCGGGCCTACAGAATGCGGGCTACAGAGAAAACCGCCTGAGCCATCCCCATATCCTAAATACGTGAATCCAACTCACGACCTGGTGAATGCGCCACAAAGACTCGCCTAAGGCATTCAGTTCTGTCTGTCACTTGATTAGCCATTAACATAATATTCTTGTCCAAGTGCTTCAAAATGTACCAAATATAATTTTTTTTCTTTTTTGGTGTAGAGATTCGTTTTATCTGTGCCCCTTGCGTTCTGTATATTTTACTTCATCTGTTTTATATCAAGAGAGAAGGGAAATAGCACAAATTAACGTAAGGTTTTCTATTTTTTTTTTTCAGATTTTGCAGAGGAACGTCGACATCTCCTGGAGATTGTTGGTCCAGAGCTACAAAATCTGTACGATGACAAAGACATCGAGGTATGTTTTATTGAAATATAAACTTTTGTTGCATGTAAATTATTCAGTTGATAAGGATATATAATTATGTAGAGAAAGGGCAAAAGAGAAAGAACGTGTAACCTGTTGGAAGTTAATCCTGTGTACAAAACTGCAATAGCGTTTTGTCTGTCAGTCTTATTTGAACAAAACAGTGCATTTTCTACTTTTTTTGTTCGCATTGTAGTTCTTGTCTGAAACGATTAAGGAAAGCCTTGTATGAAGTACGTACATAAAAATTATAATTTGTGCATTACATTCAAATCGCCACGCCCCAACAGGGACTTAATGACTAACCACACACGCTTGTCCTATGAATGTCTGCTAAGCTCTGTGGACCCCGAGCTCACTTGAACATCATTTCATTCATCATCCGATATGACCTACATTTGAGGAAAGCTTTTTATAATTGGGAATCTTTTAATTCTAGACAAAATTTTACTACCCGCCTTTGTAGTAGTCTGCAAAGTCTGCAAAGTATGTCTGCCTAACGTGCAAGTGGTCCCGAGTTTGAATGTCGGTCAGGGTGAGTTACCTGGATAAGTTTTTTTCCGAGGTTTTCCCTTATCCTCCCTTATTTATTTATGTCTTCTCATTTCGGTATATTATATAGTGATATAGGTAATACTGATTTTTTTCTCAATAAGTGCACAATAACCAAATGTTTAGGTTAAGCCATTTACTTTTCGTTTATTTTTTATTACTTCAAACCTAAGTGTGTTCCGTTTTAGTTCGCTTCAGAACTTCGGATATTTAAAATACATGAAACACCAAAACTTCTTTGGACATCGTAAAAAGAGCGCACGTTGTGCAGGAGCTGTTCTACTCATATTATCCCATCCAACTTGAACAAACAATTGGGGGATGGGGGGAGAATCCACTCTATACTTAGGGCCAGAGAACTTAGAAATTGCTTTTTGTCAATTGGTATTGCGGATTGGTCTCGGCATTACACGAAATGTATTTACTAAGAAATTGTTTGTGTAATCATTTTCCTGAAGTGTTTACTAAACCCAGAGTGCACTCTCCTTTTTAACTTTGAATTAAAAGATCAAAGAACATAACTGTTTACTATTTGCGGATTTATTTTTAAAATGAGATAGTGCAGCAATTTAAGTATTAGAAACTAAACAGATCAGCAAATGAAGTTCGATAACGTTTGTTCAACAGTCTCTAGAAACGTCCAAAAAATAAATGAAATTATTCAGTTATTTAATTGAAACAGTTAATAAACTGTTTTATTTAAACATTCAATAAAGTACGTAACTTACGTAGTCTTGTGTAATATTCGAGAAAGAAGGTGTATCGCCTGTTTTTGTATAGGTTCTACAGACGATCCATACAAAATCCTGTTTGATTATCTACATCCTACTGATCGGGATAAACCTTTACAGAAATAGTATAATCACACATTTCGTTGTCTATAGAGCCATTTTAAAAGGCCGGCCACTTGAATTTACGCACTCGTTGTATGACATCGGAAAAAACAAGTGAATAAAAAATAAATGACACCCCAAAAATGTATTTTAAATAAATTGTGTGTTTTAAAGAAGTTAATATTTTGAGCAGTGCGTTTTTATTTCTTGATGTAAGCCATTTAAGTAAAAGTATAGAAATTGCAGTTTTTGTCATGTAAATATTTCAGATATATAACATTTTAATCAGTCATTTGAGCCCATTTTTGAGTTCGGCAATATTTCCATTTAAAGGGTAGTTTGGACAAGGGGGATATATATTTTTAAATCGTGTCGCATGTTTGCAAGATATTCAAACGAAATACCAAGTACTCTTTTTTTCTAGCTATGTTGTTTATAGGATTAGACACAAGATACTTTATTTAGATGCACTTAATAAACTGCCGCCTTTTCTTAGACGGAAATGTAAAGTGCAACGTGTAACTTCCTAAGGAGGTAGCAGAAATGCTTGAACAGGAAGAGGTACCTCCAAACTCTCCTTTCTTAATATTTTTAAGTAATTTACTTGTGTAAGAGTTAATGTTACGCATGCTAGGCGACAAATTTAATGCATTTACTGCAGATTTGCTGTTACCCTCATAGCAACCAGCCTCGCCGGCCGGCCGCACACCATGAAACCGTCCATCTCATGCCCACATAATTTTACTAGCCCCCTTCGGTTATAAAGTGGAGTATTATTATTATTATTATTATTATTATTATTATTATTATTATTATTATTATTATTATTATTATTATTATTATTATTATTATTATTATTATTATTATTATTATTATTATTATTATTATTATTATTATTATTATTATTATTATTATTATTATTATTATTATTATTATTATTATTATTATTATTATTATTATTATTATTATTATTATTATTATTATTATTATTATTATTATTATTATTATTATTATTATTATTATTATTATTATTATTATTATTATTATTATTATTATTATTATTATTATTATTATTATTATTATTATTATTATTATTATTATTATTATTATTATTATTATAATTATTATTATTATTATTATTATTATTATTATTATTATTATTATTATTATTATTATTATTATTATTATTATTATTATTATTATTATTATTATTATTATTATTATTATTATTATTATTATTATTATTATTATTATTATTATTATTATTATTATTATTATTATTATTATTATTATTATTATTATTATTATTATTATTATTATTATTATTATTATTATTATTATTATTATTATTATTATTATTATTATTATTACTATTATTATTATTATTATTATTAAACACACATTCGCAGTTCTGAATTCTGTAGGGGAATGATTCTGGTTAGATAAAAATTTCCCATTTAAGCCAGGAAATGAACTTGTATCTTGTGGATTGAGAAACCAGGTCACTGGTTTATAGACGCAATTCTTATATACACATACTCCAAAAAGTATTCGTCTAATACAAGATTTTCTGTTTAACGTTGTATAGAAGTGAGAAAATTATCAGAATGAATTACAGCAGGGACAATGATTTTTGAATTAGTAAATGAAAGACAACAAATATAATGTTCCTGTAAATACTAATTTTCATGAACATAGTAAAAAATTCATAAGTGAAGATAGGCAGTTTAAGAGGCAAAATAAATATCCGTCTATAATAATAAAGGTGCCACTCTGAACATCAAATGTTGTGGTTCTTACTAAATAGGCCCTCCCTTCCTCTTTATTATTTCTTTAATTCTCCTAGGCATGGATTTTACAAGAGATTCTGTTGTTTGTACCGTAATGTATAGTCATTCTTCTGCTAGAGCATTCTTTAGATCAATTCTATTGGACATCTGATGGTTGCTCATATTGCACAAATTCTCTACTGGATTAATGTCTGAGGATTGTGATGTTTCGGCATCCAGTGTGGATTGTTAGCTTTGTGTTTAGAGCTGTTTGTTTTGAATCATTATCTTGTGTGAAAATGTAATCCCTAGAAAGACCCACATTACTCCACTTCTGGAGATACATGCTTTAGGATGTTTATATAAACTTTGTGGTCCATAATTCCATCAATAAAACACAAATCCTCCATAGCATTTGCATCCCTGCATCCCCATAAAAGTACTGCACCTCCTCCATGTTTAACTGAAGCTGTGAAATTTATTTCTTGTTGTTCACAATTCGTTTTTTTTTTTCAACACAATTATATGCGTATTTGATTTAATTCAAATTTACTTTCAGCAATAAAAACAATCTTTTTCATAAATCAAATTCATTATATTTATGTTGCTTTGTTCATTTCACTGATGTACAGTTTTCAATGTGCTTTTCAGCCTCATATTAAGCACATTTCTTAAAGTCTGTGCTGAAACAGACTTTCCTACACATTGTCGAACTGCAGCAGCAAGCTTTGTAGCACCTATTTTTTTATTTTTCTGTACTGCTCTGAATAGCTATCACTTATCCAACTTTGATTAAATCATAGGATGGCCAGTTTTTGGATGGTTTTCGTAATTTTTATACTGATTGAACCTGTATGTAGTACTCTTCACTGCACCGGTAGGTTTCAAAAATTGTTTGATACTTTTTTTTTTCCGAAGCAAGTTGATTCTGATTTCTTTCTTCTTTTGCAGTTTCGCGACGTTTTCGACGTTTTAATGTTAACCAAATATCACCCAACGGCTTACCGAGCGGGTTGACTCAAGCGATTCCATCTGTGGCTCGCATTTGGGAGACCCGGGTTCGATACCCATGACGGACTACCTGACCCATAGGATTTTTTCGGGGGTTTACCCGGGTCACCAGGCGATCATCTTTCGATCTCTTTCAAGGTAGAAGTGTCGGTGGCTACCTCGGCAGTGCATTACAGAATGATATGCTCGTGGTAAAAACACCTTTCTCCTCCAATGGAAAAGTCTCCCAGCCGGCCTAGTGGGCCGTTTAAGGAACACGGTCGGCGGGATGCCGGTTGTGGAAGCCTGCTTGGAGTATTCCCAACTCTGGCATGGCAGCCTCCGGTCTCCAAGCTGGACTTTGGACTGTTTCGAGGCCAAAGTAGAAGGGATGCCGGTTGTACTGGATTGCCGGGAAGTTTCAAGCTGGTAAATGGCAAGGACCCTGCCCTCTGCACTATCGTGGCTCCTTGGGGTCGCCGCCCTCTGTCTCCTCTCGCCTAGGGACAAATGATCAGTCTGGTCGACGTGCCGAATACCCTCCGTAGAATGCTGCCCTATCCTATTAGCCAATAGTTTTGAAATAACGATGGAAAAATCGACTGCAATGGATGAAACACAAGTGCATAACAAAAGGGGAGAAGGATGTGTTTTAGACACCGGGATATTAATTACTTCTTTGCCATTAAAAATGGGTATGATCTTAAATAACACGGATTTACGCGTAAATATGGATCCAAGTACCATTTCAGAATTAATATATTAACTATACTTTAGGATTCTGCTTGTTATAAATCGTAAGCGAAATGGTCAGACATTACTTTTTAGAGTCACTGTATTTCATTTTTTAAGGTTAGAGAATACGCCAGTGACATCCATGGGAGGTAGGTTACCAAAGACTTTATGAAGCAAAAGCTTTACAACTCGCGAAATGAGTTTCGTGCTTCACGTCCCTGGTTTCTCATAATGTCGTGTATTGTAAAGTAAATTGCGAAATGCGCACTACGAAACTTCCCAACAAAGTTTATCTGGCTGATCCGTGTCCGACTATAAAGCGGGCCAAATCTGGACGTCACATTTACAGGTGTGCAGATGACAAAAGGCGTTGCCATAGAGACGGTTATCTATCTACATATTTGAAACGCTGCCGCTAAGTTTACTGCCGCAGTAAACTCGTGCGTTAGGGCGACTCTGGACGGACCGCAAAGTGCCTGTCTGGGGAATATAGGGTGTCGGACGACAAAAATAACATCAACTAATTTTCTCTTTTAGTACTTAGAGGAAGTGATATCGGCATTTCAACGGAAATTTAAGTTTTAGTAAAGTAATAAAAAATAAAATAAAATATGCATATCTAATAGCCCGGTTTCTGAAATCTGTACCAAGTCTTATTATGCAAACTTCATTTTTAACTTTATTAACTTCTGAATCAGATTTCACAAAACAGTTTACAGATTTTGCAGATATAATCTACTTTCTACCTAAACGAATTAACTAAACCTAAAGATTACTGGATTCCAGTAACCTTACAAATATAATCTATCTAAAACAGTCTTTTTCTACTTTACTTCTACTTCAACAATATAAATCAAATCTACATTTCTACTACAGCTTTAATTCTTATAACAAGCTACGAAAGACTGTTTCCTACAGTTTTAAAATCTCCTCTTCTACAACTGGTATCCAAAGCTTCCTCCTACTGGTATCCATCTCCTAAAGGAACTAGCATCAGTAGATGGAGCTGGTTCGTCAGTTCCAGACATCCGGGTAGTCATCTCTCCGTTTCTACATATTTGTCCACTCTGATACTCTCCATATATATCTTCTCTTTCCTGGTATTCTCTTTCTGTTTATGGTCTTTCTGTGTTTCTGTCTTCTTTCTGATGTCCATAATTGGCGCTTTCTATTTATCGGCTGTGCGTCTTAAATTAGGTCTTCAAGTCTGGTGAACTGTATCTTCAGTTTCTCTTGGTCCTATTTCCCTCCGACGATGTCTTAAGTTATATTCTTTTCTCGTAGACTGGAATGTTCTTACATTTCTTTCTTGAAATATTTTGTCGCGGGTCACATATTCCTCCAACGTCTTAACGGATATTATCTGAGACATATTTTCTAAATGTACATAATCTTCTGCATCTCTTAAGATGTTCCATAAACATTGTCCTTGAAGTTTCCTTCGACCGTCTTCTACTAGTTCACTATATTTATTGCACTCAAAAATAGCTTGTTCAGGCGAAATAACATGTTCAGTAAAGTAATACAAAATTTACTCCGAGGGAATGACTTAGGCGGTTTTGGTTCTGGCCCGCATTCGGGCAGGGCCGCGTTCGATTCCCGTGGCCAGCCTACCTTTGTTTTCTTTTCCGGCGGTTTTCCCGGCTCGCTTGGTGAATGCTGGGTAGATTAATTACATCCCCCAATTTCCTGTCCCTCCATTTCATCCCCATTATCATTTCACATCATCTCCCATCTGGTGGTCACTTTTTGGGGGTAAGAAGTGTCGGCGGCTGTCTCGGCGGTGCATGGCGGGATGATACGTTCTGTGGAAAACTACTTCCTCCTCCGGTGGGTCAGTTGCCGGTCTGCAAACCTACTGCCAGGTCAATTTGCGAACCGGCTGGTCGGCCCGTTTTCGTACCGCAGTAGGCTGCATGCCCGTTGTTCTGGCCTGCCGGGGGAGGTCTCTATCTAAGTAAAATATAGGGACCCTACCCTCTGCACTGTCGTGGCTCCTTGCTCGCCTCATCCTTTCTCCTGGGGATGCCGCCGTTTGGGGCCAGGTACTTGCTTGGAGCAAGATCACGACTGGTCTCAGTGTCAAGTCCCCTCCGTAATAAATCCTAATTCTAATCGTACAAACTTTACTTGCTCACAGTAGCTAGAGCACGAAATGTGTTCCATTATGTAAAATAATGGAAAAAATAAATATACTTTACGGAAGAAAACGTTTTAAGTTTCCAGAACAGAAAACCAAACATTTTTAATTTATCACCTAAATGCACAGCTAAAGAAGGAATTCTAGAACATAAATAGTAAAGAAATTTAGCCGAAAAAGATGTTTTGAACTTCCTGAATAAAGGAATACCCATTTTTATTTATTTACCACATACGTGGAAGTGCACTGGCCAAACTTCCGTCTAAAAACTACACGAAAAATATATTAAATTGCATTAAAACGCGATAAAAGTCAAATAAACCTTTTTGAGAACTTCATCAGAAATAACGAAAAAACTTCTGAGTAAAGAATTGTTTCGGTGGAGGATTTTCTTGAAGTTGTTGTGATACTGAAGTAACTTTTGATACTTAAGTCTTAATAGTTGATCGAATTATATTATAAAATGGAGTGAAGGAAACAGTTCGGCTATTAACACAGCCAATAAGTAGATTACTGAGACTTTCAAATAGCATTACGTTTGTGCTTGAATGCTCCCTGGCCAACAACCAATCGGAGTGCTGCGGTGTTGACATACTGCATTCCTGGTAAATCGGGTACGGTAAGCAGTAAGAGAATCCATCTCTAACAAATACTATTTGCGCTAGGATAAATATTCTCATTTTGCAAAACGTGATCCACGAGAAATGTGAAACACAATAAACACAAAAACATAATTTTAAAAACCCCATGTTTCCTTTTAAGAGCTTTCATAACACAAATAAATATAATACCAATATATTATAACGATACAATGTGACGTAAGCACTATAATGAACAGCATTATTGGTGGATATGTATGTGCGTACATGCGATTGTAATTACTCAGAACTGAAGTATAAATATTTAAATGATGTGCTGAAAGAATTACTTTAAACATTCCAAGGTGTTTGTTAAATTCGAGACCGAGCAAACAGTTTATTTCCTGTTAGCCTGTAGAATGATGTATCTGCACAACGTGCCCGCCTCGGTAACGTCGATGGTAGCGTGTCTGCCTCACGTTCAAGAGGTCCCGAGTTCGAATCTCGGTCAGGGTGAGTTACCTGGGTAAGATTTTTTGCGGTTTTTCCTTTATCCTTAAAGATGAATGTCGGCTAACTCTAAAGCTCTATGGACCCCGGACTCATTTGAGCATCATATCACCCATTTCATTCATCGTCCCATATGACTTGACGTTGGAGGACGTAAGCTACAAAAAAAAAAAAAAAAAAAAAAAAAAAAATCTGCCCAACGTGAACCGTCACGAGATATATTTATGATTGCTTCGTAATAGGGGATGATTTTTAAAGTGGCCGACGTTGAACGACTTATTTACAAAGAAATTGGCAGGTAACACAACAAGACTGGAAAAACTGTGAGAGACATGCACATATGCAACAAGACGACGACTTTTTGAAAGAAGTAGCACATGACGAAATTTTGGAGCCTATCATCATAAATTTGCAAGACTCAGATGTCGAAAACAGTGACAATGACAAATTGTCTCTTGACATAAGTGGCATTCACAGGGATATAGATGAGTCACTGGCAATTCTAAAGGATCAAAGACATAGATAATCCATAAACTATAATAAAATTTAAAACATATACTTAATATGTGAATATATTTGTTCCAATTTTGATTTTAAGAACTACATTATTATAAAATTTTGGCAAGTTCAATTTGGATTCCCTTACGACTAGCGCCAAAGACTCCCTCACACTATAGGATAGTGTGCGAGAAAGAGAAAGAAAGGAAATATGAAAAGAGTGGGGTTAAGGAGGTGGCAACGCTGAGCACGCAAACGTATCTCATTCGCCGAAGTCCAAAACTCTTGCCATTTGAAACACATAATAGTGCTTTGATCCACTACAACCGACGTTGGGTGTAAAATTATTATTCCAGGCATAGAGGTCAAGTGGTTAAAAAGAATCCGTAACAGGATGGTATAGAAGTGTGACGGGGGTATTTTCTTAGTTCACAGGATGTTCTACAGCGAAATACAAGATCTACCGTGAGCAACGATAAGGGAGGAACTTGAAATACAGACAGCGATATTGGTAATGGAGAGACCGTTGAAATAAAAATCCTAAATCTAGATGAAAGTAATGGTAGTGTTCAAAGTTTCAACAGAAGTCAGAGGATGGGTAAATAGTTTTCAAGATAACTAGGAAAGTAATGGGCTAGGAGAACTGTGGGAAATAACACAAAGTAACTTTGGAAGGAAAAGTCTTTGAAGACACAAGGATACAAAACCTCTTCAGTGCAGCAGCGGATAAGGGGCCCTTTGATTTCGTGTGCTCAAATAACAACCACTGAAAAGGAAACATATGGAGATGACGTAAGTAAAGAGGAACAAGAGGACATTGCATGGTGCTTGGAGATTTAAAGGTTCTAGAAATGGACCTGTGTCCATTAGGTGACAGTAAGGAGCTATTTGAAAACAAATTTTAATTAAAATCATTTCTATGACAAAAATAGCTTTAGTTAGTATAGCATGTGCCATAAGTGGTTTGTTCTGTAAAGAGAGCAGGAAATTTGGTCAATTCTTTAAATTAAATCGCAAGTAGAACATAAATAGTTACCTACAGTATGAATGCATTTTAAATTAATAAATATAAATAGGGTATGACAATGAGCCTGCGCCAAATGCATGTTCAAAAATAATTTGTATAGTAATTTCTAGAGAACTCATTGTTAATCATTGCTAAATTGAATATTTTAACTCTGGTATCAATATTTATTTCGTACTGTTTACACTATGTGAAGAGAAGTATTATTAATAGTCATTATTATTTCTATATATTTTGGAATAATGTATTGAACTACTCATGGCCGTTCTACACGAAGCTTCTCCAACAGTTATCTGCCTAAATATAAAATGTCCAAGATCATACATACTTGTATACTTGTTTTATATGCTTTACTAAATAAAGGAAACGATACAAAGGTATAGTCACTCTCTAATAAAATAATAAAATCCACATTCATATCTAACCAGCTTTGTTGTCAGTGAATTTTGTAAAAGCAGAATATTTTAATATTTTATTTAACACCACATATGTATTTCTAGTGTATTGTTTTGAGGTCTACAATTTTTACTGCCTTGACAAACAGCCTTAGGTCCTTTTCTGTTTGTAATTTACGCCCTCCAACGTTAAGTCATATTGGACGGTGAATGAACTGGGTGAAATGATTCTCAAATGAGTCCAGGGTCCATGGAGCTTAGAGTTACCGACATTCGTCTTGAAGGATAAGTGAAATCTCCGGAAAAAACCTTATCCATATAACTCACCCTGATCGAGATTCGAACTCGGAACCTCTTGAACGTGAGGCAGACACGCTACCATCGATGCTACTGAGGCGGGCCCTTAGGTCCTTGTTACGTTTTAAGTAGCCTGTGGGAGCAAAAGACAGAGGAACAGAGTTGCACTAAGATGGGGAGAAATATGGATGAGGCAAACATATAAAGGAAGAAATAATGAAAGTAAAAAAATTTTTCTGGAAGGAAGTTAGATCAGGAGTAGATGTTGAAAAGGATGAAACTGTAAGCATCTTCAAGAAAATAAACGTAATTGGTATTCTATTCTGGAATGTAACGATGCGGTAAAAGGAAGAGAAAATTTCATACTAGGGAGACTGGAAAAACGTCTAATGGAGCTAAAAGTTAGAAAAAAGTATCTCAAGACCAAATGAACACATACATAAGGCAGGTTAAAAAAAATTAAAGAAAATGGAGAATATGCGGAAAAGGGGTAAAAAATAGTGGATACCTTAGGTAAAGGGTAGACAACTCAGGAAACACCTCACCTACACAAGAGATATATTTGGGCTAACAAGCGGCACGGTCATCGGGATTGAACCTCAGGACATTCCGAATGCGAGTCGCACACATTGCCAGAGCGTCACGTTGCTCGATGTACTAACATTGTATCATATAACGTATAACGGAATGTTAAACAAAGGGGGAGGAAATTAAAGTAAAAGACTCCCTTTCTATATGCAAAGTTTAAAGACAATAAATCATTTATTAATTAAAAAGAAGTACGACAAAGTACTATCTTAGACAAGAAGATACTGTTAGAGTTGAGTATGTATACGATACCAGCTGAAAGTTTATGACGGCGTTTCTTTAGAAGGTCGCAATAAATCGAGTAGACCGCCAGGATCAGGAGGTTAGTATCGAGCGCTGCCTCCCCAAAATGTAACTGCACCCATTCGGCTGGATAATGGGGCTCTGCAAAGATTAATGTCACCATTTTGGTGCAGCTTCCCTTAATCTTGTCTCTGTGGCGACCTGCCCATGCAAATCAACAACCAATACTTACTGGATACCGTCCAAATTAATACCAATTATATCCTTCACCTCTTAACAGTATTACTCCTTCAGGATTTCACATCATTCCCAAATCGCATTACTTTTTCCATCCACTATCGTTACAGGTTCTATGGCCTTCTTTGTGTAATAAGCATGTGTCTATATCTTCCTAGGAAATTCAAGATATATTTTTATTTGTCGCATGAATATATTCAGTATTGTCGTGAGCCGACCGCTCACTGCATTATCGGCCAGTGATGTAGCCTGGAGTTGCTACTGTTTTTAAATGCCTGGCAGCGCTATGTCCATGAGTCGAGCTTTGCTCAGAAGTGGGTTGTTACCATTGAGTCAGTCGGTTTAAGCGGCTAAACCTGCCGGTGATGTGGTAAGTGCCGGATATGTAATATTTTGTTTCTTTCTAAAACGTGGCTTTCAGTTTCTATTTTGTATTTCAAATGGGAAGGCGTTTGTCTTTGAGCTCTACTAGGTGAGCAACCAATCGGAGTCCTGCGGTGTTGTATTACGTTCCCACTAAGTGGTGTGTGACGAGCGCCAACCTAATCAGTCTGTATGAACTATTATTCGCGCTAAGACAAAAATTCAGATTACGTCAAAACTGATCCATTTGAAAGGCAGAGTCTAAAATAACCATGAAAACCCCATATTTTTAGCTGAAATAGTTTTTCTAATACAAATAAATAAACCACTATTACCCGTATTATAACAATAAATCGCGACGTAAGCACTGTATGAATATCATTATTGTTCGCATGTATGCGTGTACGTATATTTGTAATTACTCAGAACTGAAACGTAAATGTTTGACATGACTTGATAAAAGAATTACTTTGAAGAATCCAATTCGAGCGAGACGAAACAGATTTCCGGCTGCCCTGGCAGAACGTGTCTGGTCACATTATTTCGTTGTTTATGAATGGTTCGTAATCTCCATTTACTCTAGAGAGTTCAAAGTGGTTGGTGTGTGGGTACATATACTTTTAATTACTCAGAACTGAAATTTAAACTACTGACATGACGGATAAAGGAATTACTGTGAATAAGTCAAGGTATTTTTTTATTTGTTCCATTTATACCCCGCCTTTAACTACAATGGTCATATCGGCGGCTGTTCTCCTTTGGAACACGTTAAAAGTGTTAACTCGTAAACGTTAGGTTTTAATCATTAGATCACACACACATTCACACTCTCATTCATACTTCCAGACTCTGGGGAAGATGAGGTTGGATAAAAATCCCCACCCCCACCGCCGGGAATCGAACCCGGGAACCCTAGCACGGCAGGCAGGTGCTCTACCGACTGACCTACGGGGCCAGCCCAGTCAAGGTGTTAAATTTGAGAAAGAGCAAACACTTCATTTCCTGTTAGCCTGTGGAATGCTGTATGCTTATGTTTATGAATGAATGCTGGATAAGAAGTGTTTATTTACTCAGGAGAGTTCAGATCAATATCATTCAGTTGTTATTTACACAACAGTAGAGTAAGAGTTAAATAGTGCAATGGTTTCTTGCATAATTTAGTTGCTAGTCAAAAAGGTGGGTATTGCGAAGTCAGGCTCGAAGTACTATTTTTAAGGTGTACACGTTCTTCAAAATTTTTTCGGAAACAGAAACTAAAAATGAGTTCCTGCAAAGAGTACTTCCGTTTAAAAACACGGGAAAAGTGTATCAGCTGGATCAACTTGCAATTGAAACGGGACACGAGATAATACGCCTCCCACCTTACCACTGCCAATATAATCCAATAGGGTTGTTGTGGGCTCAAATAAAAATGGGGATTGCAAAAATAAATAATACCTTTAAACTGGCGGACATTAAACGACTTGTTTACGAAGAAATTGACTAGGTAACACAACAATACTGGGAAAACTGCGTGAGTCATGCAGAAAACCTTTAAGAAGACGATTTTAAGAAACAAATAGCACGTGACGAGATTTTGGAACCTATAATCATAAATTTGCAAGACTCAGACGATGAAGACAGTGACAATGACGAATTGTCTCTTAACGGAAGTGACATTAACAGCGATATGGATGAGCCGCTGGCAGTTCCATTGGATTAGAAAAACAGATAATTCATAAACTATAATTATAGTTATAATATTTTAAAATAAGGGCGCCGGGGTAGCGCGGTGGTTTCGTTCGCGGCTCCCGTTCTAAGGGTCCCGAGTTGGATTCCCGGCTCTGGGGTTGGCGATTTTAAGTCGGCCCTATCCACGCCTTCACCTCTGTCTAGCACACGTGAAGTATCCCCTATGCCCAACGTGGTTCGGAGTCCACGGTAAAAACTGTAGGTCCTCTCACCTCACCGCCATCTTCACTATCACCCTATCATCGGAGGTAATGGACACCGCCCTCTGGGTGCCTCCACCTGAGAAATGGGTCCGGTCATCGCTTGGTGGGGTGAGGTTACCCCGAATGCCAAGGTTGCCATGTGGGGAGCGTTAGTAACTAACTAACTAATATTTTAAAATATACATAATTTGCGAAAATGATTTTTCCAATTTTGATTTTGGCAACTGCATAATTGTAGAAGTTTGTAAGATATAATTTGCTTACCCTTACGTCTGCGCCAAGCAGACCTGCATTTTGTGTGAGTGTGCGAGAGAGAGAGAGAGAGAGAGAGAGAGAGAGAGAGAGAGAGAGAGAGAGAGAGAGAGAGAGAGAGAGAGAGGGAAATATTAAAGGAGTGGGGTAACAAGCTGGCAACGCTGAGCGTGATACGGCATCTGATTAGCTGGACTCCAGAACCCTTCCCATTTTAAACATATCATAAGTCTGGTGCCTTGTGTTCATGAGAAAAAGAGAATTGTTTACAACCTAATTTCTTATTGAGTCCTAATTTTGTTCTAAGGAAGGAATTAAGAAACAAACAAAATATGTGGCCCACTCTCTGACAAGGTGCGATGCAGTCGCATTGGCAATCGCCTACCTTTAGAAGTTGAGTGGCAGTAGGGGAATTGTTTCGTCTCTATGGTTTGCTGGCTAGAGGAGCGGGAGAAACGTGCCTTTTATTTCTCGGCCACTACTGACATCAGGAAGTCGGAATTAGTTCGTACTGTTACTACGCAAATACCGTCTTAGGCAGTTCTAATAAGTAATTCGAAAAGCCTCCAATTCTAGAATTATAAAGAGTTGATGCATGGCCTGATGGAGAGTGTTTATATTTTCGAGTTTGGATTGTGACTCCTCTTTGGTGGGGAGTCGGCGCTGTGTTTGGAGTTTTAGATTTTGTGTCTGTTTCGAGCTTCGAGCATCAGTCGACAATGCGGCTCCGTGGTGAGAAGTAGGCGCAGTGAAGCAGTCACAATCTATCGCTCGGTTGATTTACGTGATTTGACAGAGCAGTGCAGAGACTTTCGGTAGTTTCAAGCTCCTTGGTGAGGAGTCCACAGGTCATGAAGCAGTCCACGAGTGAATATCGTAGTGGTTGTGCAGCTCCGTGTGAATAATGAACCGTTGTATACGACAGAGAGATTACTAGCAGGACAAGTTTATCCATGCTAGACAGACACGCAGGAACGTTAAAGAGACATGTTGAAGTTGTGTATTTGTTTAAAAGAGAAGATAATTGTAAGTTAGCATTGGACTGACAATTTTGGTGACAAGCAAAGAAGTTGAGCTGAACTTTGTCTCGTCTTTTGTGTTTTTGTCATAATATAAATGGCGATTTAATTACTATCGCTATAAGCATATTGATAAGAGCTAAATTTGAAGAAATAATCGACCAGTGGGTAGGTCTGCAGATATTTATTTGAAAGTTCTATATAGATCTTGAAAACCACTTATAGATAACACAAAGGAGGTGAGCACTTCGCGTTCACGATGAGGAGCCACAGCATGGTGTACAATTCTTAGGCAGAAAGGCACGCACTTAAAGAGAAAGTTTGTTAATTACTCAAGTTTTCAATTTTGAGTTGCGTTCTTCATATACTTTCACACAAGAACATTCTTTTTTAGTTTCAGGAGACCTCAAAATCTACTTTTCTTTTCAATCTCGACATCGGAGGTTTAACTCGAGTAGAATACTTCCTGTACTTACAGTGTTAAAAGGGATAATAACTAAAGATAGTCCTGATGAACCAACTTCGTTTGCGGGAGATACATTACTATGTAAGAAGAACACAAAAATTAAACAAAACGTAAACTTCTGAAATAATAAAAAGGAGTATAGCTCATCCTAATTTCATTATTATTTCCTTTGTGTGACATTTATTTATTTAGTAAAGGAGCTTAGTGATAGATTTAACATATAAATTTACCGGTTTTAACAAGTGTTACTTGAACATTGCCAGAACTATATTTTGACAAAAGCATGACAAAGGTTGCTTCAAACTGCTTTATTTGTCACTAAAATCGTCAGCTTAATGCTAACTCATAATCAGCCTCTCTTTTACACAAATGCAATTCTTTGAAACGTCTCTGCAATGTTCCTCTAAGTCTCTTTAGCACGCATGAACCTGTGCTGCTAGTAATCTCTCTGATGTACGGATAGGTTCACCTCTTACACGGAGCTGCAAGCCGACTCTGAACACAACTCCGATATTCACACTGAACTGCTTCACTGCGTGTCCCACAGCTCAGTGATTCCTTACTACAGAGCTGCACTTTTGACCTGTGAACTGTTTCCTACACCGTTCCATGGCTTGTCGGCTCCTTATCACGAAGCTTGGCACATACCGCGCCTCTAGCACTGCTCGGTCGACTTACGCAGCTTTACTCACCGACTGATCTGTGAACTATCCACTGCGCCAACCCGTCACCATGGAATCGCACTCGTCGACTCACTTTGGAAGCTTGAGACACACACAAATAACTCTCAACTAAACACTGACCTACCAGGCTTCGTATCAGTTATTATGTTGTCCTGCCGGGTGCGATCCACCATTCTATAAGCCCATGTTCTCGTCTGACAGTCTGGGACAGTAACGAACGATATTTGAGTGTTAACAATATAGTTCCGTTTCGGCCTCGTGACGTCAGCCACTGGCAATCCTTGAAGACGATTTCTCCCGTCCTGCCAGCCAACAAATAACAAGGCGAGACGATTCCCCTAATCCTGCTTTCCTTCGCAACGGCAGCTAGGTTGCCCGACTAGATTCTTCCCCTCCAAAACAGATTTACGTTCGCCATTGCAATAATATTTAATATAAATTATAACAATTACCAAGAGAAATGGTTCAGGCGTTAGCCTCTAAGAGAGGGGAGCCATTTTTTCCTTTAGGAAAAGCCCATATGGCCATCGGAGAGGGGACGAGGTTGTAAGAGCCGTCAATCTGTAGCTGTTAGCGACCTTGTCGTCCGTCATCTCTCAGATTTAGCCACCCTTAGTATCCTCTCAGTTCACCGCTCTCTCTGGTGGCGACCGACTGGGACATAGACACGAGTTATTTCATTGGTTGGCGCCAAATCTCCCTCTGAACCTTGTCAGAGTATCATGTTCTGAGTACAAATTGTTGATAACAGTGATTACAAAAATGTGCAACAGTAAAATTATAACTATAAAAACATTCTCATTTTTAAAATTATAAAGTGCTATATTGCGATAATACATTTTACGGGGTGGTTGAGCCATACATGATTCCAAAATTACAATTCAGTCCTTTAAATCCTGTGGTTCTCAGTGTTCCTTTCTAAATTGGGCATGAAATACCGACTAATTTTGCTCAGAGGCCTCTATGAGCTTGAAGTTCTTTTATGTACAGTAAATTTACATTACGACACAGTATTACGGGCTTTACTTCCCAACCGAATGAAGCTACGCTAAGGAGTTTCATGCCCGAAAAAAAAAAACCAGAAACCCGCGAGAACCGGAGGTTAGCGTTTTGCCTCTAATCATGGAGAACGGCATTATTCTGAAATATTTTATCAGGATATGCTATAATATTTTGTGTATTTGTATTACGAACACTTTTAACAAATTTATTTCCTCTCCTATTCCAGAAACTTATATATACCAATGGCAAAATGTTGAAGCGGATTGGAAAGTATATTCATAGCAGAGTTGTTTACGCAAGTCTATCGCACACATATGGCGAGTCAGTGTATGTATTCTCTGTTTAGCTGCAATCACACAAGGGTGTCACACATCGGCAGATGCGAGAAACCGTATATAAGGTGACTGAATATTGTGACAAGGGAAAAGAAGAGGGAATCAAAATCCCCTTTGTGTCAAGGGACAAAGCGGATGGCTGCAATGGCAATTTACATTTGTGTATGATAATTAATTGGCTAATATTTCACATCAGACACACAACTCGCAAGTGTTCAATTCTCGTTTTGTCACTTACTGTATGCTGTCATTTTTAATTTTGATTCGAAATAAGTGCTAGTGAAATGTGTTGAAAGAAGAACTGATTAAGAGATATAAAATAAAACTAATTAATTTAATTAACTTAAATGAATATGTATATAATAAGTTAACGAAAAGTTAACAAAAAGCAATTAAAATTATTATACAACTATATATCTTAATAAAATTATAGAATAGATCAATATTATACTTAGACTATTGCAAATTAGTCTAAAATCATACTTAAAATAAATTAAAAATTTACATACTTTAATAAACTTATTTTTAAAGTGTAGTGCTGGATAACAGTGCTGTTAATATTAAAATAATTTTTGAAAATTATTGTCACCCAATTATCGGGAAGCACAACAAACGACAGCTGAGTAAGAGACCAGAGGCCGCGCCACACCCACTCATTTGTCTCCTGTCACTAACTGAAGGGATGATTAGGAGAGGGATTGCGGGCCACTGTGCCGTCTCTTTACCCTCCCCCTAGGTTCTCGAACGTGCGGGTTGTTTCGTCTAATCCGGAAACTTCTAGATTGGCCAGCTGGTCTTATATAACCGACGCGCCGGGCCGGAGGGTATCAGTGCTTGGCAAGCAGCAAAGTAGCGCCGTGTTAGTGAACGAGAAGACTGTGTGCGTGCAACGGAAGAATTTACGTAATTGTGAGCGTACAGTGGAACTGCAACGGACGAACTGGTGAATTGTAATTGTGTGCATTACGTAATTCTGTGTAATTGGCAAGTGTTCAACTGTAAGTCGGTGGAAATAAAGAACATTGTTGAGTTTGTGTAATTGGACTTTTCATTTCACGAACCCACAAAGCCACATTATTGTTATTTATAGCATAAGAAAGGAAGGCAGATACCGGTTTTAAGTGCTGGATGCCGGTACCTTTAAGATAGGAATCTATATTTTCTTTTATTGTTCTTTTGAAATGATCTTTAATGTACTTTCTTTATTCTATTTTTTATGTTTTAAAATATTGTAATTCTATGCTGCAGTGGTGTGGTATCTGAAAAAGTGGATGTATATTGTTTCTGTATGTTTTTTTTTTTAATTTTATAAATAAATAAATGTGAATATATACCTAGGTATGGATACGTGATGCCGGGATACAATATTTGGATGTAATCATATTTTTTAAATTTTACTGTACGCCAGGTTACTAATAATTCGCTCTTTTAGTATACAAGATAACAAAAGGATGTAGCGCTCGTCACTGAAAGTCAATGCACCATGTATTATTATACCTTGGAGTGTAAAATATAGAGTAATCTCTTTGAACTAGTAATGTGAGAATGGTTTTGTAAGAATAGATGTGTGGAAGAATCATTTGTAATATGACATAAGTGACATTTTGCTGTAGGCATTCCTTGATCTTGCACGACGTCACATATGTATAGAAGAATTTCTTTTAGCAGATTGCGAGTTTGTGCTCCCAGTGAAGTGAAAAAGTCAGGTCACCGAAGTAGCAGCCCAAGGGTAATTCACTTTTGTAATCATCAGGCAGCTCTGACTGTTAAAACTGCACTGATGAGCCGGAAATCGATAGCTTACTCTGACGTGTTTGTGCAGGGTGGGGTGGACAGATCGGGATCCTGGCACAAAGGATATCTCTCGTATGTGATGGGGCCAGATGATCTTGTCAACTTTAGCGTGACCTGCCAGAAAGTACATAAGAGTTAACTACTGGTCATATGGATGGGTGTGTGGCGGACAGTTAACCTCCCTGTTTCCTGCCATCTTTATTTGATACATGTCCATGGAGGTTTTAGAGCTTAGCAGCAGCTAATTGGTGTACACTTCTTTGATTGAACAGAGCTTATCTTGTGTCCATTTTTCAACGCATGCTCTGGAGGTCAACAAAGTACAATACGGTGATTTAACGTCTAACAAATTGGTGCGAATATTCAATAATGGGAGGTGAATTCTTGACTAGAAATCTATGGCTGTGGGCGAGTGGGTGAAAGTTTTTCATTTTTTGACAGCTTTAGTTTGTAGTTCATGTCATTTAGCGTAAAATATGGACCAAAAATTTATGTATAACCTACGAAGTGGTTTTCCAATATGAGTTTATTGTTGTGCCAGAAACAATTTCATAATGCGTGACATAAAAAAGCAGTGTTATAAGGTGATCAAGAATTCTTGTAAAACCGAATTCCTATTTATTTTTGTGATTTACCGCATTCTAAATGTCATGTCACTCCAAAATTATTACGTTTTGCTGGACGAATTATTATTGTTTGCTTTCAGTTTCATTAAGCTGGCGAGTTTGTGAATTTTCGGGAAAAAACCTCAAACTTAGAAGAATCAGGATTCATTGTATCTGCCTCAGATTTTAGAGCTTTATATTATCCTAATCTTGTTACTTTTTCTACCACGTGCACACTAGATAAAGATGTTATGTTCCACCGGAAAATTCGATACACTCATTTCAACGGAAATACGTTTCTTGAGGTCCCATGAATCTAAAGTTTTTTTTTTTAAAAAAAAAAAAGGTGTGTGTATATGGAAACAAATCGGTTACTTATGAAATTAGATATATTTACAACATACCGCAGTATGTTCTAAATATATATTTTTAAGAATATGTGACTAACCAACACTACCCTTTCAATGGTCGATTTTTGTAAATTTTTATTTTACCAAAATTAATCTAACAATTTTTATTAAAACGCTACGAAGACATTTATATGCTAAATAAAGTGTGCATCTAGAATTTTGTGGCATAAACCATTTCCAAAATAGACTCCTTTATGTTTAAAATTTTCATTGTTTTAAATGCCCTGTTAAAGTTAAGTTCTTTTTCCTCAATGTTTCATGCAATGTTTCATAAATTTAAATGATTACGTAGCCTCCAGTTCTTAAACAGTTGACTATTGCTGTCCTCTTGGTATCTAAACTTTCGTATACTCATCAAGAAATTGCAGAGGGTACAGAAAATGTTACATACGGTTGTCTTGCTCTAAACTTTTAGAGAAGTTTCTAGGTAACTTTCTTAATGTTCATTGTTTTCTAACCACATGTGCTCCTTTTAATAGTGAAGTGCTTAATTGGTATGCAAGTGCACAATTCTGCAGCTACCTACCCTTACTGTTCTTAATGACATGTAGACGCCTGTATGACTTTTACACTACATTCAACTGTTTACAGTCAACTGCCCGTGGCTAGCTGAGCACGTTAGTTGCATGTTCTGGCGATTACATTACATTTAAAAGCATGTGCATGCAACAGTACTTAAAAATTTCAAGTTTTGTTCTTTAGAACATTTCAAAACTGTATGAGGGTGCTCGTCGATGAGTTAAGTATTATGCTTGGTTTTCGAGTGTAATCAACTCATACATTTTCATAATAATTAATCAAATAGGAGGACATTTCAGAGTATAACCACACAGAGCAGTCTGCGGGCCACCTTTGAAGTTATACCTAGGTTAAAAATCAAGTAATTAACTGTCACGTCACTTCACGTTCTAGATGGTAGCGTGTCTGCCTAACGTTCAAGAGGTCCCAAGTTCGAATCTCGGTCAGGGTGAGTTAGCTGGATAAGGTTTTTCCGGGGTTTTCCCTTGTCCTTAAAGACGAAAGGGGAGGGGATCCGTCCCCTTCAGCTGCCGTGGGGCGGGCGCTGCGGACCTCTAGCACTCGTGGTATCTCTGACGTTACTAGAAGAACCTCGGGCCGAACATTCGAGCCCTCCCTGATTGGGAGTTGTTCGGATTGGGTTGGACTCGAGGGGTCAGTGGTTCCCGATACCAGTGGGAGATCGGGTACGTCTCCGGACGGAGTTGAGGGAAGCCATTAATATTCCCGCGTACTAGCCAGCATAGCTAGTAGAAGGTGTAGGCGGCCCCACCGAGGTCATATCGGTAGCCTTCCCATTTTGGTGATGGCGCGCGTAAGTTACGTATCCACTTCCATCCCGTCTTGAGTTCACAGGACCAGATGGGGGGGGGGGCTTGTTAGTCTCTAGGTCCTGCCCTATGGAAAGCCCCACTGAGGCGCCGGGCGCCCTTTCGGGACAGCTCGGTAACTCCTGGTCGAAGGAGGCCCGGGTCCAGGACTAATGGGAGTAGAACCTCAGGCATTAATTGTCCTTAAAGACGAATGTTGGGTAGCTCTAAGCTCCATGGACCCTGGACTCATTTGAGCATCATTTCACCCATTTCAGGCCGCGCCGTGGCTCAGTGGTTAGACCACTTGGCTCTCACCAAGGCGGCCTGGGTTCAATCCCAGGCGACCGCAAAGTGAGAGTTGTGGTGGACAACATGGCGCTGGGGTGGGTTTTCTCCGGGACCTCCGGTTACCCCCGCCATCTCATTCCACCGGTGCTCCATCTTCATCTCATGTATCATCAGTGTCACCGCCTGCGGTGCCGTATGTAGTAAAAGCGGGCGTTAAACACGACACATTTAATTTTTTTTCACCCATTTCATTCACCGTCGGATATGACTTAACGTTGGAGGACGTAAAATTACAAAAAAAAAAAGAACCTTCACGTTCTTGACGGCCTGTGTGGCTCTGTTTTTTAAGTGCTGGCCTACTGATCCTGACAATTGACAACAACGTCGTTAACTAACAAAAGATGGTAGGTAATACTTCACTTTATTCATGATGTGGCATCATAATTAAACACGGTCGTTTCTTCCTAATAGTTTACTACTTATCTCTCTAATGCCTTGCAGTAACAGCATTCACTTTACGTTATAGCAGTCGCCACAAAACCAACTTTATAATACGCTCTCACTAACTCACTGTTCACTCTTATGTTCTGACTCACAAATTAACTTCTCATAACATACACTTATATAGCCGTAGTAAATTTCCACGGCATTTCAAAACGTTCGAAAAGCGGTCTGATGGGAAACTTCCAGAAGATTCTTGTTGTTCGTTTTTCATTAGCGCTTCCGATAGTTTCGCCGGACCAGAGAGCAGCCGCGTCTATTTATCTCTGTTGATGTTACCAAATGTTAAACTCCCGATGTATCACAATAATGCAATACTTAGCTAGTACATGCAAGAAACCCGCTGTTTAAAGGTAACCTATACATAGTCCAAAACTAGATAGGTTTTATTAGGTTGTCTCATAAGTAAAGCTGTTGTGTGTGTGCATGTGTTTTGGAAACTTTATTGGGCTTCTTTGGTTTGGTATTGCTATTTACAGGATGCCGTAAGCATGTATCAGTGTTCATTCTTCAATTGTTAATAAACAATCACAAAATTGAGATAAAAAAGTTTGAACAGAGTCCTTCTAAGTCACTACTGGAAACAAGATTAGTAAGCCACTGCCACAGCTCGAAAAATATGTGAAGTGTAAGGAGAAGGTGTCGTTGGTGAGCGTGTGGTACAACGATGCTGCCAAGTTTCAACAATGGAGACAAAAACACTTAAGAATTATCACGTCCTGGAAAACCTTAAGTATGGAATATTGAGGATATACGCCAAGTTTTGTTAGAAAATCTGCAATAAAGTACCCGTAGACTTTCATAAGAACATGGTGCATCAAATACCATACAATGCAGACACTTGAAAAGTCATGCAAAAGCTGTAGATCTGTATCTCATGAACTGACACCTCAATAGGCTGAGCATAGAGTGGATATCTCTCGTCAGCTTATCCTTATCACATGGATGATAGATTTGTTAGCACAATTGTCACTTTTTGATTAAAAATGGGTATATTACCGAAACCCTGATGCTTCGAAACAGTGGCTTAATCCAACGCCAAGGTCATCGTTAAAAAAATCAGTTCCCAAAGTAATGTTATGGTCTGGTGGAATGTTGAAAGTGGGATTCACTGAGAGTTATGTTCCAAACGGGCGAGGATTCATGCGGATCTTTATTCTCAACAAATGGAACGAGTTCATTACATTTTGAGACGGAGATACCGAGCATTAGTTAACCTAAATAGTTCTATTGCAACTGGACAATGTAACACAGCATACTGCACAAACAACAATGGAAAAAATTCAGGAATTGGGAGGAATCGAACTGCTTCTCCACCCAACATACAGTCCTGATCTCGCACTATCAGATCTTTTTTTTCGATACATGGAACATTTTGTACGTGGAAGAAATGTTGACAACATTCAAGTGGTTATCACCAAATACTTCTCATCAAAAACCAGAAACTGATATCATCATCGGATAATAAACCTCGCTGAACGATGGCTCCAAACCATAGAATCTAATGGTCTATACTTTGAAAATCAGTTGAGTGCTTGTCAGAAATATATTTCAGATAAATATTTCTTCTTGAAAACGACATTACTTATCAGTGAGGATCGATACTTGTACTATTGCCGAGTATTATCCAAAGGGCCCACACATTCGGACACATTTTCACGTTACTAACGTTTATCTGATTCCTCTTCTAAAACGAATATTGTGTAAGCTGTCAAGTCTTTTAAATAAATTGTCACTGTATCCTACATTTTTACATCAGCACTGAAATAATTTCAGAATTCAAATCAATAGCAAGCAATATCTCAAAATAGCCAATGCTGCCCAAAATATTCATTTGACGTAAATTTTTGTTGATGAGATCTACCATGTATTTCTGAAATAAATGTATGCCATTGTTTTGCTTGTTTACCTATTATAAAAACTTAATTTGGAAACTCCAAAATACACATTTTACTGTCCCTGAACTAAAAAAACAGCCCGCCTCGGTAGCGTAGATGGCAGCGTGTCTGCCTCACGTTCAAGAGGTCCTGAGTTCGAATCTTGGTCAGGGTGAGTTACCTGGATAAGGTTTTTTTCTGGGTGTTCCCTTATCCTTCAAGATGAATGTCGGGTAACTCTAACCTCGATGGACCCTGGACTCATTTGAGCATCATTTCATCCAATTCATTCACCGTCCGATATGACTTAACGTTGGAGGACGTAAATTACAAAAACAAAAAAGGACTAAAAAGTCACTTTTGTATGTCTGTATGTATATTCTTCGGTCTGTCCGCCTGTCTATAAAGAGCACAACTCAAAAGTGAAGTCCTAAGTTCAGCATCTTCGGAGGACACGACCGATGATTTCCCCCCCCCCCAAAAAAAAAATCTTTACCCCAAATTATCATTTTAATGCAAAACTTTCGGAAATCTTTATCTTATCAAAAACGGCTCTTACGATTTTGAATAAAATGCCAATATTTAAAATATATTCATGACTAATGAAAACCATACGTTGAATTTTCTGGGAGTTTCCTCTTTATTCTGAAATGATGTTCATATGAGTCCGAGGTTCATAGAGCTTAGAGTTAAAAGACATTCATATTTCAGATAAGGAAAACCCCTGGAAAAATCTTATCCAGATAACTCGCCCTGACGGAGTTTAACGCTCGGGACCTATTGAACGTAAAGTCGCGGTGCTCGAACGGTTACCCTGGTTTTATCATTGTTAATAGAAACCTCTCAGATAATGCACTGATTACTCTCGAAAGAGTGAGAGGGGAACTGCCGCGCTTCCCGGACCGGTGCTAAGCACCAATGAACGCATCACTTCAGCCAATGGAGTTCGCAGGAACCACAAATGGCAGATAGATGTTATGTCCACGTGGTGTATGTAATCAGTGCGTTATCTGAGATATTTCTATTAACAAAGATAAAGCCAGGGTATCCGTTCGAGCAGCACAATAATACCACCTACGCTACAGATGCGGGCGAGAAAGAGAGAGAGAGAAAGTTCCTTATTATTTGATTGAATTTTTCAATACTTATACTTCTCTCAAATGGAAAGTCGTTATACAGTTCTGGCCATTCAGAGTTAATGGAATGACAAAGCCATAACACAGCGACCAGCTCTTAAACGAATTGATCCTCGCTTAAACTTACTGTATTCTGCTATTCTCATTGTACGTAAACTAAAAATATTTAATGAAACATTTTTTTTACAAATGTCTATCTCAATTAATTTGTACGACAAAGAAGAATGAGAAAGGCATGTGAGTACACATAAGACACGGCGGTATTCCAAATTCGAAGCATTGCCGAGCATTAATTACGTTGCAAACTAAATGCTGTCATAAAAACGTGATGCTCAGATGTTCCGCCGCTAGCGTTTCGACACGTGGACGAGTCGCGAAAGTGGGCTACAGGGGCAAACAGTAGCGGATTTTTCTATTCACTTTTTGTGCCCTTGCGGAGCGTCGCCGTAAAAAATGGAGCGTAAAAACAAAAGGAAACATTTTAGTGCGAGAATGGTTTCCATGGCAACCGGTCTTGATGACACCTCATCCTTACAGAAAGAAGAGAGTAGTATTTCCCTTGCACTCGATTGGCTACTGCCTCACACGTGCCCTGCATATGCAGTAACCTTGTTGACCGACTCCAGCAAAACCTCCTACTTCTTTATGGACTTCAGCTTTATTTACTAATACATTTTAAAGACATTTTCCTGATGGCTTTTTCTTTTCTTGGGTTACTGTATAACCCAAAGGTATCGGTCGGCCTCACGTTCAAAAGATCCAGAGTTCAAATCTCGGTCAGGTTTATAAGGTTCTACTGGGGTTTCCTCATATCCTGAAAGATTGGTGTTGGATAACTCTAAGTTCTATGGATCCTGAGATCATTTGAACATCATTTCATCCATTGTGCGATGTGACTTAACGTAGGAGGTTTTCCCTAATCCTGAAGAATGAATGTCTGGTAACTGTAAGCTCTATGGATCCTGGACTTATTTGAACATCATTTCATTCATCAGTTATTTACCAGAACCATAGCTACTTATTATTAGGTCATATACATTATAATTTAATCATATTTATGTACATTTATGCATACAATTTTGGAAGCCGGTACAAATGGCGTGAATACATGGATCTACTATGTTGCCGATTTCTACATCCAGATTACTTCTGAAAGAAAAGGTTTTTTGACAGTCATTTTAAGTGGTCATGTAATTATTTAAAGATTCTATGTGATGTCACATAGTCATTGTCAAAACTATTTGAATCCCATAGAAACTATTATGTTCATACAATCTCGTTGAATAAAACATCTAATTTGGAACAAAACATGTTGTGTCCTTCGAAAACAACTAGTCAGAATAGTTTTTCTGCTTGAAATACGTATGTGAAGTACATATTAGAAGGAATGGAATTATTCTCTTCTACCGTTGTATCCATTCCCCTATCTGTCGTTCTGATGCTTCAGAAGATGCTGGAATTATTAAGTTTAATAATTATATAAAGAAATGAGAGATAGATTCCACTAAATAATTTTATATGTTAAAATCAGTGCTTAACGCAAGTAGCACAAGAGTTATAATTTTAAAGGAAAATAAAGTTCTTAGAGTATAGCAGTGAAAGGACCCAATTGTAGAATAAGAAATTAGAATTTGACAACGTATCATATAGGGACTACGCTGCTTTAGTTTATCATTACGGAATAATGGATATTTAAAGTTAATGAGGCATTTGTATTGTACCAAACTTTGTACTTAATAAGACGATGCTATTTCCGGAAAATCAAATATTTGGGAGACGAACTGCAAACAGCGGTGCACGTTGCAAAAGTTATGTAATTGTAACATTTCAACAATAGCCTTCCAGGGTGAATATACTGTTAGAACCAAAATTGTAGTTAATGATAATATATTAGAACAAATCAGAGTTTTAAATACACATTAACTATAAGCACGAAAAATACTAAAACTAATTTATCCATGTTCAGCAGATGTGCTGCACAATAAACAGGAGTATAATACTAAAACCAGAAAATAAACTCGAATGAGGTGTCACAAGGTAATGACCGTGTCTGCTTTCTTTTATGGATATGAAAGATGGATATTAATGCAAGATATAGGCTTCTGAAAGGAAATCCCCAAGATTAGAAAAAGAATACAACATTTTAGATAAAATATCTAAGGATAAGATTAAGATAATTAGAAATATTTTCTCTGGAAGATATAATCATACATAACAAAAATGAATGGAAGCAACACGTTGAAAGAATGTCACCACATTCGAAAAAGGGCATTTTATAAGTATTACCAAACAATTTGGCATCTGGAGTTTTCAGATAGCAAACAAAGGAGCACTTAATCTTTCGTGATGCCTCCAATCTACCTCGCACCCTGGCTATTGGATCCGCTGCAGCGGTAGGTAAGTAAACCCAGTATGTGCATAAAATTGATCCCCTGACACTGATGCATACCAGGCTATATCACTGTCGGTTATGTTTCACTGCAGTTTTGTAATGGCTCTATGTCCGACATTTCACCATCCTATCAAAGATAATGTCAGGAGTGGTTTTGAAATTAACGATAAATTCCCTGGCGGCGTAGTTGCAACGGAATTTTTCTAGGTAAGTTTAAAACCACGAGTTGCATTAAATTTATAGAGACTATTTCACGAATAAAACAAATTGTTGAAAGCAATAAAACAAGTAAGTTGATTCCCTAAGGCCAGGTTGCATAAAAGGTAATCTAAGTTCACTCATATGAAAATGATCTTCAGTCAAGCTGAACTTAGAATTATGGTTGTATAAACATTGATCTAAGTTCATGGCCTCTTGATCTAAGATCAAACTAACTGGTGAATTTTCTCCGGTTAACTTGATTGAACTTAGATCAGCAGAACTGCAGAATTTACACAATAGTTTCTGAAAAGAAATATGTAGTGCAGCTTTAAATAAATAGTAAATAAAGCATTTTTGTGGTTACTTGCATAAGTAATTTTCCTCTTTATTTCACAAATGTATGTTAAAGATGCATTGTTTGTGTTCATAACCTATACATTTTTATTAAATTCAGATTACTCTGATATTTCTGATGATAAGAATTTTCAATTTGAATGGTCTCCTCGTGTTTTCCAACATACAGGAAATTCCATCTCAGAACTAAATGACAGAAAATTGAAAATGAGATTTCGACTATCAAAGCATATAGTTGAAGAACTGGAGCATAGACTACATGCACAGTTAAGAACACAAACCCTGAGGAATTATGCACTCCATCCAATATTTATGATCCTGCTTACGGTTCTATGTAACTGAAATCTTCCACATGCTGATTGGGAATATATTTAATATAAATAAGGAGACTGCGCTTAGAACAATACACAAAGTTACAAGGAAGATTGCAGCTTTAAGAGCTCATTTCATCAGGATGCCTATGGAAAAGATTGAAATAAGAAGCGTTATGGGAGATTTAAAGTTAGCGGAACGCATATTCTCTTTTGCTTGAATTTCCATTTTTATATACAAATATAATAATTTGTAACTTAAAAATTCACTTATCTTTCATTTTTTGTTTACATTTTCCAGCTCACAGTATTGTAAACAGACGAAAATGAACAATATGTACATTGGGCATATAATGGAGATAAAGTAAGCGAAATGAGTTAGTTACTAACACTCCCCACATGGCAACCTTGGCCTTCGGGGTAACCTCACCCCACCAAGTGATGACCGGACCCATTTCTCAGGTGGAGGCACCCAGAGGGCGGTGTCCATTACCTCCGATGATAGGGTGATAGTGAAGATGGCGGTGAGGTGAGAGGACCTACAGTTTTTACCGTGGACTCCGAACCACGTTGGGCATAGGGGATACTTCACATGTGCTAGACAGAGGTGAAGGCGTGGATAGGGCCGACTTAAAATCGCCAACCCCAGAGCCGGGAATCGAACTCGGGACCCTTAGAACGGGAGCCGCGAACGAAACCACCGCGCTACCCCGGCGCCCAGTAAGCGAAATGATTAACTTTTGATAAATACTGTTTCAATATGGAGTATATTCTTATACCGTTTATTTAAAATAACATTATCACTAGGACAAATAACCATAAAGCGAAAGATTTATTTAGTTTTTGCTATGTCTAGATTGGCTACTCTGTGCACTTGAATTAAACAGAGTCGAATAGTTCCGATAATTCTCGAATCCTTTCGATACAACACGAAAGTTGCAACATGTTTGGCGATGTTGCTGCATTTGTTTTTTTTTTTTTTAATCCCATATCAGTACTGAACGGCGTTCACCTGATCTAAGATCAGCATTTTACAACCCCGCGGTTCGTAAACTTAGTTCAATTTTGATAATCAATCTTGATTATAAATAAACTGCAGTTAGCGATTTTTATGCAACCGGGCCTAAATTACATAGGCCTACATTAGCACATGAATGAAACTTAACCTCATAAGTCAAGGCATATAAAATTAATAGTTCTTACAGGCCGTGCACAAGTTAACACTGGTGAAGGCCACTTTGGTCAGATCATAAAAAAATAATAAAGTAACATAACTTCTATTTTCAAACAACAAACTTCACTTATTTTAAACTACAGTAAAGATGCAAATTATTCAACTTGCATATTCGTTTTGTACAATTATTTAATTATTTAAATTCACAATTATAAAATTGGCAGTTGTTGAAATTGAATATTATACCCAATAGTAAAGGAGCATGTGATAATTGCTGATCGATAATTGTGCATGTTGTACAATTATCGATTTAGATATCAGCGATTGGTCGGTATTTGACGAATTCTAGTACTTGATTGATCCAGACGAGGATAGTGACGTATGTGTAAAATAGTCAAAAAATAAATAAATAGACCCTCGTATAACATGTTTCTCGTCACTTCTAAATGAAAACTTCTGTAAAATAAAAAGACGTGCTACAGTTTGGCCGGCCGTTCACCGGCTCTGCCATTTCTCAAGAGGGGGAAGCGGGCTGTTGCCAGTTCTTTAGCGGGAATTTCAAGCAGAGGAATATGCGTGTTTTATATATTTCACGCATTTACATATTTCACAAAGCAGTAGCCATATTATTATAATAGTGACAATAATAGGACCTACGGACACTAAGAATCGGAATTCGCGCACGCACATAATAAAAAAGAAAATTCACCAGCGCAAGCAACTAAAGCCACGTGGACCAAACAAAATTAAACTGGCAACACAGTGTTGGATACGAAAGCCACGCCTAGCAGTGACAGTATAGTTTTAACTTCCTGACCACGACACCGGACGTAGAGACTCCCACTACTAACAACAGAAGCAGTTAGCGCGTGTAAAAGATGTGGAAGAGATATTCGAATACAGTGGTGTTGTAATGAATATCTTGCATGATGATGAAATTTCAAGTTGGATTTCAGTGGTTTAAAGCTAATATAGTCCTATATTTTTATTTTAAAGATAATTTTGAGGGTATGTTTTCAATTGCTCATTACTGTATGTTGGTACTATTAACCTTCCCCCTCCACCTCCTGCAATCGCAAAACGTCAGAGCTGGAGATCCAGTGGCCGTACTGTAGTTAAGCTATTTGCAATAAATAACTGAGTATCCTCACTGACTGGGCAGATTAACCAATCACTTGTTTCCGGTGCTTACTGAGGGTGAGAAGCGTGAGGTCGAAAGACAATATTTACAACCCTTGCTGGTATAGGCTCGTCCATTAGTGCGAAAGAATTATTAACACACTAAATTGATTGTCGATTACTATACTACGAGTCGAAAGGAAGCAGACATCCGGGAACACCAAGGAAATGATGGCCGGATACATTTTGAAGCCGGAACAGAAATTTGTGCGTAATCCTTGAAGTGTAGAAGAAGAATCCATTAGAGAAAGTCAAATGTTTGTTAAATATCAAGTTTCCTTGGTACGAATTACCAGCCGTTAATGAAGCAGGTATTATTGAACGGTCCCCAGAGAAAGCTGTATGATGTACTGTTGTCAATAGCAACACTGAAGCCTCGTTAACTCTATTGAGAAATTTAACAATGGGAAACCTTGTTACTACAGCTTTGATCTGTAAATCTGTTAGCGTGTGTTGCACCGGCTATCGGTTACAACTTCTTGCAAAAGCTTATTCTTCGCTCTGTTTATTTAATTGTAATAAAAGTATTCATAAATAGTTCATTTATACATTTCACCATTAACTATTTTAAGCCATAATGCATTAGATTCACATGCTTTCTCTGCATATTTTTCAACGCGCCAATTTTAAACCTGTTTACAGTACGTTAATCAAGTTAAACATTTTTAAAAACTGTTTTAGTTATTATTTCTTTGCAACATGATAGTCAAATCTTATAAGATCTGGTCAATATGTATGAGTTTGAAATTCGTTTCCCTTTGCATGGCTACTAGAAAAATGAAGGAAAAAAGGTGAATAAGATTTCCCATTTGAGGAAAGCATGTAGGAAAATTCAGACTAGTTTTATGTATCGGAGATGGTGAACTCTACCAAAAAAAAGTACGTCATATTGAATTAAATTGTGTACATCAATGTAATTTTCACTATTTGGTGAAGTAAAATTTTGTTGTTTATCAGCCATGCACAACTCATTCAGATGAAAGGAACTTTAGAGGTTGCTACCAGAAAATTCAGGATAAACATTGGCGTAAAAATAAAGAATGATATAATCGAAATATTCGAAAATTGTTCCATATAAAGAATAGCTTAGGGTGGGGAACTTTATTAAAAACCTTTGTGATCGCTTATGCAGATCGACTTTGTCTACCTCATATAGTTTATAAAATTACTTTCTAATGCGAATTTCACACGCAACTTGCAAAAAAAATTATGTTATACGAGGTGCGTTTAAGTTATAACACCTATTTTTTCAGTACTGGGACCAGATAGGAACTTATGTTTTTTTTTAAATACACGTAGACTCTTTGTGAGTGCGTGACAGAGATGGCAGCACTGTAGAGTGCATAGAACTCTAATGGCAGCGATGAGAGGACTGATTTTGATACTTAAAATGGCGACGTTATCATTGCAAGAACAGCGTGTAAGCATTCGTTTTCTCCATTTTCATCGCCAGTTGAATGAGGCATGTGGTGATGGTACCATGGATGTATCTAATGTGCATTCTTGGGTGCGACAATTCAATGAAGGCAGAACATCGTGTGACAACAAACCAAGACAGTTGCAGACATCGCCTACAAAATTGGCATTTCCGTAGGATCTGTGCTCACAATCCTGCATGATTCTGAAAATGCTCAATCCTCCGAAACAACCATCTCCACTCACTGGATCATGTTGTCAGACCAGTTGGTGCGAGGCTTTCTAGCCGTCTGTAGGGTACTTTCATTTCACCCTTTCTCTTGGGGTCTGACGTGCAATGAGAAGGAAGCAGATTTAAGCCCATTAGTTCAACTCTGTGTTTCTAGACGATCTTTTCCTAGGAGTTCCGTTTAGGAATATTTTAGTGGCATTATGGTGTAAGATATTATGCTTAATGGTCAGTCCATTTATCTGTTTGTATTTTAAGTCACTAAAGTTCCTTCACACTTATAGATAGGAGGTGAAATAACTAAGGTGTCCAATTAAGAGGAGTTTAGATTTTTGCCCAAAATGCAAAAATAGACATGAGCTGTGTCTACTAAGTAGAGATAGTAAATATCTTCATAGTTTTCCACCAATTGAAACCCTTCACAACAAATTCAGCCTCCTCCATTATACCCATTTTGTGCTTTCCCCTTCCCTTTCTTGTGTAAACATATTGTATTTAATATGATATTTAATTTTTTCTCTAGCTTTTTCCCATTTACTATTCCTTCCAGAGACCTGTTCGTCACAATCTCTGATCCAGTGTCGTATTCAATTTATTTTCCACTTTGTAGTTAAGTTTCAGCACTGTTTTTCCTTTGTCCGCTTTGTTTGAACAGCTCTGTTGGAACTTGCGTAATTCTCCTTCACATCCTCAATTCAAATGCCCCCAGCCACGTTTCCTCATTTCGTTGAAATGTACAAATTTTCGTACTACGCACCACCAAATACTCAGTGTTATCATCTCTCTGGTGTGTACTAATCAGAGGAGAAACATCGGTCCAGTCTTTCACAGTTGCACACGGAGATTAAACTAGGAGTGTCGCGAGAGTTGCCGAGTTTCGGCTGCGCCACATATAATAAACCTATTTTTGACAGACTGGTGTACATTAATCAGGAAAGAAACACGGCTCTAGTCATCTGCTATTGTACGTGTAGATTAAGCTACCATGTGCGTTGCGGGAGTTGCTTTTGGTTACGTCACAAATGACAAACTGGTATTATATGCTGTTTCTTATTTATTACTCTCCACTACGTAGTTACAGCAAGTAAGAAAACTATTGCATTCCACCCATGAATTTGATACTGACATTCGGACTCCAGAATCCAAAAAGACATTTTCAGAAAATGGTCCGTCTGTGTGAATAAAAAATGTCGGGTAAATACCAAATTTGGCGTTTAATTTCAGCATATTCCAAGGATGCGGCAAGAAGATTTACAAGAAAATCCATTTTTTCCAACTACCTTTTACATGGGAAATGTTTAAAAAAAATTGGATTTTCTCAAAAATGGCTTTAACGATTTTCGCTTAAATATCATACCTTTATATATTCATAGCAAGTGAAAGGAATATCTTTACTTCCATATTCTAGATGACTTCTGTACCTATAACACGGAAAGCGCAAGAAATAGTCAAAATCTTACTACAGAAAATAGTATGACACTCGTTGAAACACAATTCCTACTTTATATTTATTTTTACTTTTTTCCCTAATGGAATGTACCATTTCGGAGATATTTCTTGTTATTTGTCTGAAATTTCCAATAATTATACTTTTCTGAAACGAGAAATTTTTATTCACTTTTATTACAAACAGAACGTAATTTCAAAGGCATCATAGCGATGAGCGCTTTAAAAGGATTTTAAATCACTTACTGCATTCGCATATTTTCCTTGCTGCTACAAGAAAATTAGCAATAAAGTAATGTTTATTTCGATTAACTTGAGGACAGAGAAATATAGATGAATAAGCAGTTCTAAAAATAGTTTTATCACAATTGAGAAAGTCATGTGAGCGTAGCACATCAGATTTGTTGTACTCGTATCAGGAGGTAACTGCCAAACCGGTCCTCCGGTATTGCACTGGTAGATTAAGTCAAGAGGGTCGCGGCAGTTACATGGTTGCGTCATATGTAACAAAGACGGTGTAGCATGAAATAATACAGTTTTGAAACAATATAAGATTACGTAACATTCTAAATATGCAATTTATGTGTGAAGGTAAATCCACGTTTTGAAATATGCTAAGTTGGCACCTGTTCGGAGTACAGTAAATACCCTTCAAGTTCGTTTGGTTCGTCTGGTAAAAAAGTGGGTCACGATCGCAGTTGGCAGCCGTGGTTCAGGACGACACATACTTTTCCGTCTCACTTGGCCCAGGGAGCGGTAAAAGAATTAGCTTCCTACGGCTGAGAGTGTTTTATAAACAGGACGTGAAGCGGAAGATAAACGCCTCATAGTCCCATTGTTGTAGTGGTGGATGTCCGTTGACGCTGAAAATGTCGCGTATGTGCGCAGAATACACCCTCTGCGCCGAGTAATATCCCTCTTTTCTATCCTGTATTACTGCATGACAAAAATATCTTAAGGCAAGTGATATAAAAAAGCCTAAAATAGTGCTGCTGATTATTTTATCTTCAAAATGTATACTCTAAAATGATTATTAATAAACTTGTGGTAAATGATACTACAGTTGTTTAGAAAATATATTAAAGTGGTAATTTAGAAAATAAAAAAATAATCCCGGAAATGGGCTGTGCTGTACTTACTGTCGTTTATTTTGATACAGTCTATTCTTTCCAAAGCTTTATTTATCACCTACATGTTAGCTAAAGAAGTCATTTTAACCCATCCAAAATTAACGTTTTGAGTTCCACTGAAAAAAGCAACTTTTAGTAAAAGGTCTGTTTTTTTTTTTTTTTTTTTTTGTTGATTTACGTCCTCCTCTAAATACTAGTCATATCGGATGATGAATGAAATGATGTTCAACTGAGTCCAGGATCAATAGAGTTACCATTCTTTTTTCAGGAAGTGAAAACGCCGTAAAAATCTTATCCCGATAACTCACCATGAAAATAGCATTTTAAATGCGCAAACATCCGTTCCATCTGTCCGGCGCCACCATGCACCACGATCCTGGGAACACACGTAAGAAAATGAAACAAAATATGCACCCCAGTATTCGTTTAAATGACAAGAGGAAACCACCTATGGCTTTCCGTTACTGCGGCTCGGTTAAAAACCCGTATAAATGTCCGATGATGGTTATTAAAATATATAGTATAAATTTTGGATGAAGTATAATAAACATGTGTGTAAAAATGTCAATATTAAACAGAACATATGCAGTTACGGATGTGCTACACGTGTCGCTTCATGAACATGTCACAGTTGAATTGCTGCAGTTAATGGAGCGAGGAAATGCAAATGTTGTGTTTGACACGTACATATATCCATCCTGTTGATGCCCGCCTCTGTAACGTAGATGGTAGCGTGTCTGTCTAATGTTCAACAGGATCCGAGTTCGAATATTGGTCAGCGAGATAAGGTTTTTTCCAGGGTTTGCCCTTATACTGAACGATGAATGTCTGGTAACTCTAACCTCCATGTACCCTGAACTCATTTGAACATAATTTCATTAATCGTCCGATATGACTTAATATTGGAGGATGTAAAATTAAAAAAAAAAGGTCCCAGTTGGTTCCCTGCCATGTTGCTTAACGGAATTAACTTATTGAGTGTTGGGTGGTGGACAAGATGAAAAAACATTTAACTAATGCTACTCTGCATCTCCCTTTATACGTGTATTAATATTTAAGTAATAAAATGAAACTATATAGTCATAAACTATAATAACATTAATATATCTAGATAATTTAATGTTATATATTTGTTGTTTGTTTAGTAGTTTTACGTATGAATGTCGTTGGTATGCGTGAAAAATATTATTGCTACTAGTTTTTGTTTTGAAACTAGGGACATGTTTTATCATATTGTATTTTATTTGTAATTTTATTTTATCTTTATTTTTGTTTCCTTTTATAGTATTAATTATTCTCACCGACGGGATTGTAATGCTTGCCGCGACAAGCGGGAGCTGAGCTCATGGGCAGGAGAGATGGGCGCTTGCCAAGAGAAAGAAAGGGACAGAGGCTCCGGAATTTTCTGTTTCACTTGCCGTCAGGAATGTTCTCGGAAGGTCTACGACATTCTAGAAACATTGACTGGAGGTATAAATACCGGCAAAGATTTAGAAGCGCGAGTTGTGTAATGGTTATTGCCACAGTGAACGTTTGAAGTGTACCCCAGTGATTTCTTTCATTTGTTTATGTGTGGCGGAGCACTGAGTCGACCTTGAAGAGAGCTGATTGCCAATTTCACATCTTTTTACTGCAATAAAGCGTGTTCTAAATTTCCATAAACCAGAATTTAGAATTGACGTAACTCTTGTATCACATTCTACATTAATTGTAAATTATGTTTATGTTATTTTATTTTAAAAACATTATTAATTTTTGTTTTATTTTTTAATCGGCGCGTATGTGGAGTAAGTAATGGTAAATACGACTTACTCTCTCCCATCATTAGTTCCTCTATTCCTCGAACATAATTCTAGTCACTAATTTCACCCAAACAGTAACATTGCAAGTCCATGTTCACACTAGCGGAATGAGGTTAACGTAATCTATAAAACTGAATTCAGAACAACACCGAACGATTGTAGCCGTTGCGTAGTATATTATGACTTTGTAGGTTCGTAGAATTAAAAGTCCAATTTGCCGAAATTCTAAATGTTCTTTATTTCCGTAGAAATACACTGTTCAATTCTCACGTAACAACATTACTTCACATAACAACAAAATCTTTCAAGGTCGATGACAATAACAGTGTCCAGTTCAGCTCTCTTTACAAAAACACTCTTGTTACACAGCAGACTCTGCTTACTCACTCTGTTTACAACTACTACTTTTCGAGCCGTCGCGTCCTTAAATATTTAATTCGTAATTCTAGATTGTTCTAAAATAAACCAGAACCCGAACAATCTCTATCAGTCCATAAATTCCGGAAGAATAAAGAAACCAAATATTCTATCACATTCCAGAAGCGTAACTTAATCTATGCCGGCAAGTCCTTCACCTTAGTTATCTTCGCTTCCCAGCGCTTGTTTACAATAGCCGCACTATCATTAACTGCTTAGCAAGGCTCATTATTACCATGAAACTTTATCCGCCGTCTGTTTTCTTATTTGTGCCGAAACTTTTATGCCTGTTTCCGTAGCAATATAATTTAACTAGTCCGAATTTCGGTGTCGCAGCTTCCAAGTTCCCTTAGGTAATAGTTTTATGCAGCTTTAAATATTATATGGTTTTGTGATTAGGCAGGACAGGAACCACTGGTGTGCGAACCCCGAAAGTTATTACTGGGACGCACCGGCCACGAAAACTTAAACATTGCCCCTTGCTCTTTATCAGTGACCCTAGCCTACCTTTCAGGTTTTTTTTTTTTTTTTTTTTTTAATTTACGTCCTCCAACGTTAAGTCATGCCGGCCCTCGTAGCCATGGTCGTTGGAACGTATGTCTCTAGCGTTCCACCGCGTAGAGGGTCACGGGTTCGAGTCCCGCCCTGGGCATGGGTGTTTATGTATATAGTGTATGTGTGTGAAACTGCAGAAAAAAGATGGCTAATTAAACGGAAACAATAAACAACGGTTAAATAAGGAAAATAATATGTATATATATTGTTATATAAAAAAGGAAAAAAAGAAAAAAAAGGTCATCGGACGATGAATGGAATGGGTGAAATGATGCTCAAAGCAGCCCAGAGTCCATAGAGCTTAGAGTTACCCAGCATTCGTCTTTTAGGATAACGGAAAACCCCGGAAAAACCTTATCCAGGTAACTCACCCTGACCGAGATTCGAACTCGGGACCTCTTGAACGTGAGGCAGACTTGTCTCCACCACGCTACCCACGCGGGCATTCAGGTAATGAGGCAAAGAGCAATTACTTGACAAGAAGTCGACTAATAACTCGGATAGTTGCAAGGTTGCTCTTCAGTGTAAAACTACACATTCCGTCCTAACAGGGAGAAAGTTGCGCGTACTGAGATAGCAAATCCAAGCAATATGGAGTGCTATACGAACGCCGAAATGACGGATATGATTTTGAAAGATGGAAGAGCTGAAGGAAGTTCAACGAACGCACGACTTAGTTATATTAAAAATATGAATTTAAAAATAGTTACATTAATGATAATATTTATTTGTTTAACTTCAGAGCATTTTGTAATGATCTTAATTGTACAATACTTTCAAACACTTACTATAAATATCAACAGCATCCTTTTCAGTTAGAAATGCTTTATTTAGTATTATCAAACACTTGAAATAAAATGCTCTTCTCATTATAAGCCATTTAGTTTTTGTTAATTTATCTACAATTCTTTTATGTTGTTTTCTCTCTTTTTATCATTTAATGCTTCCATCCTCAACCTCACTAACATTAATTTACCTATAAAAGATAAAGTTGCATATGTCCACCAGTTTATTTGCCATCATGGACTGTTATAACGGAATTTTGGAACACGTTGAACACCCATAAGGAATAATTAAGCAATATCTTCTTTATTGCGGCTTCATAAGCCAAATAAATTCTTAATAGTAGCAAGCTACTGAAGAGTATACCGATATGTTTACAAACAACTACAGCACGCGGTGCGACGTGTGACCTATACCTGCGAAATCCCACAGCGTGAGGTAGGCGTCGTTGCTCTTCTCACTGCCTAATCCACACTCATTCTGGGGCATTTTTAATTAGGCTGTATTGGCAGTAAAAACTAGCTAAATGTGTCACATAGAAGCTTCTATGTGTTTGTTCGGTGTCGTTTTGAAACATATTTTATATATTACACATTACATATTTTATTACGCATTAATATAATGAAAAATAAAATTAATATAATGTTGAAAATAAATAGAATGAAGAAATAACATTAATATAGTGTTAAACGTTTGCAGAAATGTCTTAACTTTTCAGTGTCGGCACAAGGAGAGACTGAAGGATTAGTAGAGTTACTGAAAACTGGCTTCGGGATTATGTACTCATTGGATGTCATCACGCGAAACAAAATAATATCGTTTAGCATCTCTTTTGCAATATGTTTTTGTCCATCACTTAGGGTTTATTAGCTATACATAATAGTTAGACAAAATTCATTCAAAATTAAGAGAATTTCGTAGGCTATTCATAGGAAATTCAAAATATATATTTTATTAGCAATGAATACCTGCTATCTATTTGGATGTGCCCGAAAAGATGTATTTGTGGAGGCCTTTTTACGATTTCACATTAAAGGCCGCAGTTTTGCGACCTTTTAGGCAGATTAAAGATTTTTACCACGATCATGATCCCCCTTCATTGAGCTGCAACAAAATACATAGCGTGCGGATTTAAAATTTGATTGCATCGTCTCTATGTGGTAACCAGGAGTAAATGGCCGCGAACGTTCACTAATGGATAACGTGAATCAACTCCCTCAGTAAATTGTGTTATATGACTGCGGGATATAACGCCACTTTCTGTGGCTGGTTTGTTTATAATTTCTATTATAAAGCGTAAAATATGTATATATCCCAGGAATGATGTTCTGTGCTTTAACACCTACCTAGGTGACAGTAATCATTTAAGTACTACCAATTCTTCAAGATTACTTTATATATGTCACGGAATTGTATTTAAATCACATGTAATCACAGTTATAGTGTTGCGAAATTTAATTCTGAAATGAGTGATGCTGAACTTCTCTCATGCGTGCCACTTTTGACACGTCCCCCTGTCTCAGTCGACTACCAGTCGCTGTAGTGATGGGCAGTGAGATGTTTTCTCAGGATATGCGTGGGTGTATGTGAGATTGGGAACAGAAGTTGACTCGGAAACAGAATCATGGATGCTGATAAATGAGAAATTTCAAACCAGGTACTCACTTTTTTAAATTTACATCATTCAACGTTAAATCATATCGGATGTTAAATGAAATGATACTCAAATGAGCCCAGTGTCAATAGAGCTTAGAGTTAACTGGCATTCATCTTTCAGGCTAAGGGAAAATCCCGGATAAAAGCCTTATCCAGATAACTCACCCTGACCGAGATTCAAACTTAGGACCTCTGGAACATGAGCCACACCGCGGGCGAGATGCTGACTGCTTCAGGATGCACATTAAACTGTTTCTGAAGCCTAGTACTAGAAACGGTTAACTACTGAAGTAAATATTATATCTGATAACTTCTAACTTATTAGTAACTTCGTTTATTTGTAACTTTGTTTAAATTGATGTCAATCGCTGAAATATTCTCTGCCGATACTATAACCCAAGCGAGTTCTTTAGGGGAGGCCGCACGCACATGCCATCTGCGTCGTCTTCAGGTCATACAGAATCGCTTCATGCGCATCGCTATCAACGCTCCATGGTTCATCCGTAATCAGCAGCTCCATCACGAACTAGGACTGTTACCTCTTCACGACTACATTCGCAGGATCGCTCGTCGTTTCTTTTCCACGCTGCAAGAAGTTCCAGGAGCTGTGTATTATAACATCGGCGTCCGCACGCGCCAGCCCTCACGCTTGAAGAGGAGACTACCACAGGACCTGCTTCTAAGTGATACATCTGATTCGAGTGAATCTAGTGCTTGATGTCTGTCTTACATCTTCACTATTGACATAATTTCTCAGAGATTATTATTGGAGTTCTAATTTAATGTAGTTAGGGGGTGGCCTGTTAGCCTACCACTGAGTGTTATTCTTCTTATTGTACTGTTACCTTCTTTTCACTCTGATCTGTAAAGCATTGTACTGCTGATCGATCAGTTAAAAAAAATATAAAAAAGTTCTTTAGGTTCTACGGACTACAATAACAAAACACTTACGTAGGACTGTAGGATAGTCAAGAAAAGGCACGACATTTACTTATACACGCCCTTTTATCAACTCAGGTCCTGCCTGCTTCATGTTCACGGCACCACCAACACTACCAAGTTTCAGAAAGTCTCTTTACTATCCAAATTTACAGAACTAGACGACGTGTATTTTTGAAGGTGTGTAATTTTGTATTATTTCCTGAACCTAACTGAATTCCAGGTTTCGTACTCTTGTCTTAGCTACGTTGACTTATAGTCGCGCTGCTCGAACGGTTACCATGGATTTATCTTTGTTAACAGAAACCTCTCAGATAACGCACTGATTATTCTTGTAAAGTGAGAGGGGTACTGACACGCCGTCGTTTGTGTGCTAAACACCAATGAACCCATCACTTCAGTCAGTGGAATGCGCAGGATTCACAAATGGCAGGTATATGTTCACTCCATGTTGAGTAATCAGCACGTTATCTGAGAGGTATCTATTAACAAAGATAAATCATGGTAACCGTTTGAGCAGTGCGATATACCTTTCCCAAACCGTAATTACTAATGACCTCTTTCGCTGACAAAACACAATTCCTATACTATGCATTGATTATAACATTCGAAATATGTTTATTACGACTATTTATTTATTTCCTTTATTTGTTTTTATAAAATTAAGTCCATCTGTTTGACTCAGTTGGTTAGAAGCTGGTCCGTTGATTAGAAGGTCGTGGTTTCAGATCCTGCCGGTGGTTAAAAGCGAAGGTTCATGTCATTAGAGTTACTAGTAGGTAAACTAACTCCTATGGAACGAAAATCTGACACGCCGGCGTCGAATGATATGATTCTGGTGATTGACAGCGTAGTTAACAAATTATTTGTTTATAAAATAGTAAATAATTCTCGTAATAATTACAGCATAACATGTCCTTTTATTGTTTTATTTGTCTGTTGGCAGGTTGAATTCGTGGATATGCACTTCGGTACGGAGGTTGACGCTGCATACGACGCTTTCCTATTCGAGGATCACCTGCAAGAGATTCGCGACTGCCATCGAGTATCCAGGGGATGCTTCTTTCTGGTGAGTTAAGTTAACAGTTGAAATGAAACATGTTGCAGCATTAGAAAACCATCAAGAGCTTTGATTTTGATGTGCTTAAACGCATTCAACAGGGAAAACAGAATTGAAACGTTTAGCTGTGGTAAAAGGACGATCAGTTACGACTTAAAAAAGGAACATCTAGTCAGATATGAATAAAGTGCTCTTTTTAAGGGGCTTGGGTCATCATTTCATAAGCAAATTAGCCCCGAGATTTTCATAATCGAACGCGGGCTTCTGGATATAGAAACTAGTACGAGGGCTGAAAGACTGACTTTTTTCACAGATGTTTATTACTGTAATTCAGTGTTTACATGATCTTTTTCAAAGTACTCCCCTCCTACTTCAATGCCCTCTTTATGGCGTCTCTGCCAGTCCTTGAACACGTGCTGCAGACCATTCTTTGTCAGGTCCTTGAGAATCGCCTCACTTTTCTTTAGCACTGCTTCAGAGTTCTCAAATCGAATACCCCTAAGCTTTGCTTTTAGTGATGGTAATCAAACAGGTCACAGAGTGCAAGATTGGGGCTACAAGGTGGATGTGGTAGACAGGAGAATCGAGCCAGAAACTGCATGACTTTATTTGCGACGTGAGGCCGTGCATTGTCATGATGAAGTCGCCAACCAGTCCGAGAAAGCTCTGGCCATTTCTTTGCAATATGCTTCCTCAGTGTAGCCAATACTGACATGTAGCATGCTGCTGTAACAGTAGTGTGAGGGGGAACTATATGCTGGTAAATCACTGCATTACAGTCAAAGTCACCACCACTTTCTCTGCAGATGGAACAACTCTTGCCTTTTTTTCTCTCTTATTGGTGTTGGAGTACCTGGCAATTTCCACTCTGTGCTGGCTTGTTTTCTTTCAGGATCATAATGTTGCAGCCATGACTCATCACCGGCGATAATCGAAGCTTAAGAGTATTCGATTTGAGAATTCTGAAGCAGTGCTCAAGAAAAGTGAGGGGATTTTCAAGGACCTGATAAAGAATGGTCTGCAGCACGTGTTCAAGGACTGCCAGAGGTGTTATTAAAAGTGCATTGAAGTAGGAGGGGAATACTTTGAAAAATATCATGTAAACATTGAATTGCAGTAATTAACATCTGTGGGGCCCGCCTCGGTAGCGTGGTGGTAGCGTGTCTGCCACACGTTCAAGAAGTCCCGAGTTCGAATCTCGGTCAGGGTGAGTTACCTGGATACGGTATTTTCCGGGTTTTCCCTTATCCTGAGAGACGAATGTCGGGTAACTCTAACCTCCATGGACCCCGGACGTATTGAGCATCATTTCACCCATTTCATTCATCGTCCTATATGACTAAATGTTGGAGGACGTAAATTACAAACAAAAGAAAATCTGTGGAAAAAAACCAGTTTCAGTCATTGTTGATCAGTCCTCGGATATTAACCACCAGAGTATACTAACAGGCAAAGTTAAACATGGAATGTGGAATATTTCGAAAACAGCTAACTGTGCAGAGCTTGAATACAAATTTTGTATTTTAATGAGCTCAACATTTTTGTTGTAGTAAATTTACCTTACTACTTCTCAGTTTTACAACCCGTTTGAAGAAGTCTTGACAGATTTTTCACAGAAAATTCAGGGTATGCATTACTTTAATTCGTGTAATTATCTGATATAATCGTTAGTAATTATGTGAAAATTAATAATGAATTTTTTTTAATTTAAATGATAGTTTGTAGTGGGATATTTTCTTTAAAAGTATGTGTTGTTAAATAATGTTTGACAGAAATATGAATATTCATATTTATCCACTTTATTTTCGAGCTGACCATTGACAAACAAGACATACACTTACACATAGTTCTCTATAAGTGTTCCTTTTTTCTGGTAACCTCCACAAAAAGTGAATTATTAAACCATTCTCCATCTGTGTACAACAGATATCATAACAGACATGGAATAAATATAGCACAGTATATTTAATCTCAGCATGTTTTGAGAACTCCATGAAATTCTTTGTACACAAAGCCACTGTTTATTTGGAAAAATGGTCACTATTTTTCAAACACAGCTATAAGGACTGATTGAAATGTGATTCCACATTTATTAAAGATTTTGACATAACAAACTCTGCCTTGATTTTTTGTTAAACACTATTCAGTTTTCTTATAGTTTTCCGGAAATATAAATGCCTAAACTTAATAAGAAATGCACAACATTAATTACTGCAGAAAAAATATTTCGGAAATGTTGCATTCATATCCCCACATTATTCAACAAACTATACTTACAAACGTTTGTTTCTCTATCTACTTCATGATAATCAAAATGCACGTTTTCATACATGTAAGTGAAATGAAATACCTATGTGAGTAGAGTACACTTCAGAGATAATCAAATCTGTGAATACCTGCCTCACGTTAGAGTGGTCTCGAGTTCCAATCTCGGTCAGGATGAGTTACCTAGATAAGGCTTTTTCCGGGGTTTTCCCTTATCCTTAAAGATGACTGTCAGGTAACTCTAAGCTCCATGCACCCTGGGCTCATTTGAACATCATTTCAACCATTCCATTCATCGTCCGATATGACATATCAGTAATTTGCAAAATTTGACTTTTTGTCTGGGTGTTTTGTTTTAATTACCCCTAATTTGAGCAAGCTGAATCAGTATATGAACTTAGTTTTTCTCCATCACGTACCAATCCCTCACAATATAAGTATTAGTAAACTGTGAATTTTTATGATCAGCTCTATCGAATTTATGTTATATTATTAAATAAATACTAATAAAACTACAAATGTCAACACAACATTCTTGATAATAAACTAATATTTCACAACTGTTCTAAATAACCACATACATTTGAACATTACACCGGTTTTTACACTTTGCCTTGAAATGCACGTCTTTTCATTTCCTTTATGTGTTGGTGAAATCGTTCACCTTCTTGACAGAGCCGAGATTTTCTGGAGAGAGGAAAAAAGTGCAAATGAGAGTGCAGGAAAAGTACTTTCACACTCATACTGCAACCCAGCTTTTGAAATTTCTTAAGCATATCTTCTATAATATTTTTTAATTTGGACCTTTGTAATTTCTGAGAAAGTTTACGATGACGCTCTTATAACCAATATATGCCCGTTTCTCAGCATCTGTCATCGTTTCTTCAAATAAGCTAAAGAACTTCCTAATTTGTGGTCCAACTATGTAATATTTCCTGTTTAATTTAGCTTCATATATTTCAGGGAAGTTCTTGTAGATTTATTTGTAGCAGTTCTCATTCTTATTTAAAGCCTTAGTAAATTGCTCCATTGAACCTAATTTTCTGTGTAAAGATGGTATAAGAGAACATGTTTTGGATCCACAAGACACTCGTGACTATTTTTCATTTCGGGCACGAGACTCTCTGCTCCCAATGTTTCCTTCTCCAGTGCTTGGATCGGACTCCACTATCCCATTCACAAATAAAACATGGCATTTTAGTATAGCCTTATTACTGATCTAGTTTCATGCCAATAACTTTTAAATCTCCGCATAACTGCCACTTATGATCTACATATTTGACTTTTCCTAGAAGTAATTTTAGGTTATGATGTGTTTGCTTGAGGTGAACTAGAACTGATGCATATTTATGGCCATTATAAAACATTACACATTTCAGACTAATTTTAATATTGTTGTCTGTTACATTGGTGTTCTTGTAAAACGTATTAATTCGAACAAAGAAATTATTAGTATTTCTTAGTTCCATACAATATTTTTGTGCAGAACATCAAATCATTTTATGTATGATTGCTAATTGTAAAAAAAATGATACGTGGTAGAAGAAACCGATTGAAGTTTTGGAATCGGCATATCAGATTCAATAGAGTACACATATAATCAGGGGCGGCCGGTGAGGTATTGTATTGATGGTGCCATAAATAAATAAGGGTTATTAAAATATAAATATGTGCACCAATTACGAACGATTTAGTTAATCTTATCAATAATCCAAACTATTTTATAATATACTGTACCATACAGAGCGTACAGGAAAACGGAAATAGATATTTATTACATTCGTACTCTTGTTACGCACAGGTGTAACGAGTACAGTAACAGTTTGATAATACAGTTCATGGAGAATGTGATACGAAGCGTTCGTGTACGATTTCGTGATAGAGAGACAGTTATTGTTATTGCTTTAGCCATAAATTTCCTCGCACTGAAATCAAACGAAACAAACTCGAGAAATCTTTGTCTCACACTCACAAACACATACGAGCGAGCACACACGCACGCACGCACACACAAGACGCAATTTTTCACTGCAAAATGAGTAATCTGAATTTTTAAAAATGGTTTAATGAAATCACTAACTTTTAAAAATTAAAAGCATTGTACTCACCGAAAGCAGCAACTCCATGACTTTATGAAGACAGCTTCAAATGAATTAGTAGGAACGGTATTGAAAATCCATTCGTCGCTCCTTCTTGTTGGCAAATAAATCTATCACCTTTGAATTGAAATTGTCAATTTTGCACACAAACAGCTTTTCACAGGACAGCATTCCTAAGGCACTCAATCGCTCTTCTTTCATTGTGTTTCGTAGAAAAGTTTTAATCCTCTTGAGCATTGAAAAGCACCGCTCAGCTTCTGATGTCGAGATAGGCATAGTGATTAACAGTTTCAAAACTTTAACAGTCTCTTCTAAAGTAGCACAGAGTTCATCCTCTAGAATCAGCGAAAGAACCGCACCGGAAACTGCTCTCAACTCAGGCCTAGCATAGAACACTTGAAGCTCTCCCTTCAACTTTCTTTTCTCCAGAAATGTATATGTGTCCGTAATTTCAAGATATTTGTCTGGGAAATGTGTTACATAATTGTCAAACTGGCTTACATCAAATAAGTTGGTTGCAATTAGGTGCCCAGTAAACTGAAAACGTGATTTTATTTCACAAAATATGGCATCACACACCTCCAAAGCATTTTGCTTTTCGTTATTATCATCAACCCTTGCTCTCTTGTAAGGCATTGTTTCGTCATTTTCAAAACTAACCTGACTGATGGAGTCAATGTCATCTCTGATGTTTTGCATTATTGTTTCAAAGTTATGAATGTCTTGTTTTACCTTGGTTGGTTCAGTTGTCTCCTTTTGAAATTGATTAAAAAGTATGTCCACATGAGACATTATCCTATAGAAAAACGATAGACAGGAAATGAAGTCTCTATCTTGCAGTCTTTGTTTGTATGAACCAGCTTTTTCAATAGTAGAGGGTAATTTTATGTTCTCACTCGTTTCAATTGTTTCCATGACAGTAATAAGCTCCTTCCTGTTTTCATAAATATCCTTTACTACTCGCGAATGGTAATTCCATCTTGTGAGAGACACACGGGGTAAGCTTTTCTGAATTATGCTATGCAACACTTTCGATCTTTGTGGCGAATTTGAAAAGAAAGAAGAAATGCCTGAAAGATGTGCAAAGAAGATGCGGGCTTTGCGATTAATTGAGGCTGCAGTAGACATTATAAGGTTTAACTGGTGCGCATAGCAATGAATGTAGTGCGCATTTGGGTATTTGTCTTTTATTAATCTCTTTACTCCGTTTGACTCGCCACTCATAACGTTTGCAGCATCGTAACTCTGAGCTATTAGTTTTGCTCGGTCATCTCCAATTAAGGGTTCGATTTCTTTCAGAATACACTCCGAGATAGACTGAGCATTCTGACCTTCTGGATTAACAAAATTCCAAAATCTTTCAATGGGGGTTCCATAAACAATGTATCGCAAAACAATAACCAACTGAAATTCGCAAGACACATCAGTGGTTTCATCCGCGATAATTGCAACATAATCCGCACGCTTTATTGGTTTGCGAACTTCCTCGTGATACACTTCCAACATGCACTGCAGGAGTTCGTTTTGAACAGTCCTAAAAATGCCTTTGAATACTGATGACTGACTGAGATGCACTTGAAGTTCTTTATTCAACTCCGCACTAAACTGAATGAGGTCACGAAAAACCCCCTTATTTTGAGAGGCGTCAGATTCGTCGTACCCCTAAGAGCCAGCTCCAAAGCACCACAGAACCGAATACAGTTTATAATTACGTTCAATATATATCTGTTCTTGTCTACTTGTTTGTTATGGCTGTTAACTGCCTATACTGCGAATCTAATTTGTCCTGAATATTGGTTTTGCCTAGAAATGAAAGACTCAGAACATTGTCCATGTGTCGCTTCGATGTTTCATGCACTTTCATTTTAGACCATAAATGCCCAATATCAGTTATTCCAGTCTTACACAAATGGACATCTCCCCCAAAAAACACACAAGGAAAACAAAAAACTGCATTGTTTTCATCACAGCCGCAAATCCATTTGTTCTTTTGATAAATATCCGGATTAAACTTACGGCATCGATTTTTTGTTTGCTGCTGCAGATTCAGTGGCCTACCTATTGTTTTTATCTGAATTTTTTCACTTAGAGTCCTGTTACTAAATGAAGTTTTCAGTAATTCACTCACCTTGTTCATGTTCGTAACTTTACTGTGAATTTTAACTTAAAGAAAAAACACTGAACACTGTTTTAAAAGTCCTTACTCACGATGAACTACAGCATTACAGGAGCACATACAGAACTACTCTACCATTGCTTTGAAAACATGTGTCCAACACATGCTGGACGCGCGGGTTTTATGTTCTACCAACAAAACGGCTGCTGTGAAATATGCACATGTTGAAATACTGTCTCTAAATTTTAAAATCTAATACTATATTCACATTGAAACCCAATTAATTTTATTTATAAGGATATCTATGTGTTGTGTTTCTACAAGTGATTTCATTAAGCATTAATTTGCGTTTTGAAGTTCCTCAGAATTAACTGCAGTAGGATGGTGACACTGCATTAAAGGAAGGTATAGCGCGAAATGTATTCTTACCATTGTCTTTCGCTAGGTGGCAGGATCGTGGTTCTCTGAAGTCCCGTGTTTTACTGCACTCTAACGGGCAAAGCGTAAGTTGTGCGCCAGAGAAATCCCGGCACTACCTTCTCTGACTTTCTGCCATAAGAAGCCTTGTATAAGCAGACATCTTAGCCCCTAGCCCTAACACAGGCGTTTATGAGCGTAGACGGTGCCGTTCTGAAATCGGCACCAAGCTACGGAAAACAACCAAGAGAGAGCGCTGGCGTTCAACGCGCCTATTCAAACGAGGGAGCAACTACTCATAAACAATTCCTTTTGCGCAAATCTTATACACTTCTCTTTCTTTCGCTTTCATACAGATGGTGCCATGGCACAGCGGCACTACCTCAGAAGCCGCCCCTGCATATAATGGAGGAAAATCATGCATATCAGCGTATTGCTTTATTACTTATTGCTTTAAAAATCCCCCCTCACCATTACAGGATGGAAGTTGATACGCCACTTACGCGCGTCAATTCCCCCCCCCCCCCTGGGGACGACTACCGAACAACCTCGTTGGGGCAGCTGATGATCAAGCACACCATGCTGATTGGTATGCAGGCTACTACCCGGGACTTTTATATTAAGTACCCCAGTCTGGGCGGCCAGGCCAGCCAGATGTACCCAATACCCATGTGTCGGGAACCATCACCCCATCGAGTCCAACCCAATCCGACAAAATCCCATTCGGGAAGTGCAGGAACTGAACAGGAGACAAACAGGCTTTTACCACGGTACAGAGGTGGGCTTTTAAGATTTTGTCGTTATGCGATGTCTTTGAAATTCCATTCTTTTTGCATGTCCAAGAGATTAAAAAGCGAATGAGGAATTCTTATTGAGGCAAGTATCAGTATTTGGAAATTGAAATCAATATTATTACTTTGGGAATTGTCAGGTTAAAAATATGAATTGCGTATTTTAACGAGATCTCCAATTTTTGTTTAATAACATTTTGTCTTCTCTTACCGTTTATCATTATACAAAAGTCATCAGAAGGAGGATGACTTCAAAAGACATTCACAGATGATTCAGTATATAGGCACATTTCATTTCCATGTAAATATCTAAGCATAATGATAATTTAATTAAAATGGGTGAAGGCTTTTTTTTTAATAAAATAAAAAGTTTCTAAAAGGTTTCCATGTAAAGGATGCTTTGTTATGGGGGATGTTGTATTTAACCTTCGTGTCGCATCTTTGGAAAAGGTGAATGAAAACCAAATTTGACAATTAATCGATTTTTCGTTTCTGAGTTATGGATTTCTCATACAGGTGGACCGACCAATGTGTTTTTAAAACGTGCTCTTTTATAATTCAGAGGGTCTCAAAACGTGTAAGTATGCAGTAGAGAAATAGACACGTGCCGTAAGACGATCTCATTTAATCAACTGCCACCTAATTTTGGTTGTTAGCTGTAATCTTGGCGTTGGCTGGTAATGTCGGTTACCAGGGGAATACGGCTTTGGTTTAATGGTAGGCGCATGAGAAATGAGGACGGTAATTATGGCATGGAAATGACACTAATTAGGATTTGCAATTGCGTGCACATGAATTAAATCACATATAATAACTACTTTCGGTCAGTATCAATTAATCACATGCAACAACATAGCAACAGTTCATCGGATGCAGATTTCACTTGTGCCAAATTGCGATGCCTAACGGTCCAAGTACATGCAAATCATTTGACTCCAGCGCGGGGTTTGTAAATCTCTTGTTTCATATCCCGCCTAACCTAAAATACACGAGCAGCGGACAATAGTAATTATTGTTTATGAAAATTCTGCCAAAACGCATTTCAGAGAAATTATGTTACATTTATTATGATAAATTAATTGTTTTTTTTTTTTTTTTCATACCTGCCATGTGTAGGCCAAGGTTTGGAGAGGTAGAGTCAGACTAAAAAACTCAATGCCATAGCCGGGATTTGAACAACGGACATCCCGGTCTCTGTCCGGTTGTTCTTTACCATTGAGCTACCACAGCAACGTAACAGAGCGTTTATGAGAGGAAAAAAAATACGAGTTAATTGGAGAATTTAATGTCGTGCTGACTCGTTGCCTTGGTAGGTCAGTGATTGATACATGATTCAAATCCCGGCAATGTCATTGAATTTTTAGACTGACTACCTTACCATATATTTGCTATTGTTAACATTGTAGTCGTTGATCCTCTTGTCCTGAAGAGTATAGATTTCCAGGGCTACGCGCAGTAAACCGTTTTTAAACATATGACTGTATTGACTTCGAATCTATATGTAGAGAAATGTGAAATGAAACTATTTCTACAAATATTGTGACAAGGGGCTCGAAAACAAAGTTCACCTTAAACTTTTTTATTCCTCACCAAAATTGTTAGCTCAGTGCTAACGTACAATCAGCCTTTCTTTTACACAAATACAAAACGTCTTTACAATGTTCCTTTAGGTCTGTAGCATGCACCCTTTAACACGGAGCTACATAACTCCGATATTGACACGTAAACTGCTCCGACAGCTAGACGATTCCTCAGTAATGACCCATGAGCAGCTTCCTGTTCGTTCCATGGCTTGGCGACTCCTTATCACAAAGCTTGGAACGTACCACATTCACCACAATGCATTACACCGCTTTCACTACTACTCACTACCCATTCTCTTCTCTACTAAATCTCTTGCATCGGCTTTTATATATCTGCCAGGTGCTTTCTGCAGTTGGAAGCTTCTGGAATTACAGTCGCGAAAGGTCTTTTTGCTTAGTAATAAAATGACTTGCTTGCAGACGTCAGATGACTTTGAGGCCGTTGCAGTTTGCTTCCTCTTCGTGTCGTCTGCCAATAACTGACCTTCATCGCGTGTTGATTTCTCAGGGCAGTCAGCATTGAAGCCATATCTCATTACTCACACTCGTACTCAGGAAGACTTTCGTTATTGCAGAATCACCTGTACGAGGGCTGTTCAATACAGAATGATCACAATTTTTTTGACAACGTACCTTTACTCATCCTCATAATTTTGATGGTCCATGTCAAAATAGTCTCCCCTGAATGCGTTGCACTGGTCCCAGCATTTCTGCCGGACTTCAAAGACATGCTGGAAACCATTTTTCAGAGATCCCTCAAAATCGCCTCCGCAGCCTCCACAACTACTTCTGATGATGGATAATGCCTCTCACGAAGACGTTTCTTCAAATTAGGGAATAGAAAAAGGTCACATGGTGCTAAATCCGGACTATAGGGAGGGTGTCGAATGCACTTCACGTTGATTTTTTCAAGATATTCAGCAAGAACATTGGGAGCCGCGCATTATCTTGGTGCAGCATCCAGCCTGCTTCATGAAAATGTGGTCTTTTGTGCCAGATATGAACTTGCAATGTTTTCAGGACACCCCTGTAGTATTGTCCTGTTACTGATGTGTGTACAGGTACAACATGCTGATAAACCATTCCATGGATATCAAAGAATGAGATGACCATATCTCTCCCAGCAGAAGCAACCACTTCTGCATTTTTGGGGGTTTGTGATGAAGGAGATTTCCACACTGAGCTTTGCTGTTTGCTCTCAGAATCAAAATGATGTGGCCAAGTTTCATAAGCAGTGATTACGTTTGAAAGAAACTCCGGATTTTCCTCTAACAACAACTTTAACTGCATCTTACCTCCATTGCAGCGGTAGGCGATACTGAACATGTCGGAACTTGCCTGGTTCTCACAGGCGGGAACCAGGAGTACCAACAATGAAACTACTACGGCGTGTTTGTTTCACATTAAGCTAACAGAATATAATAAGATTGAATTTTATTGCGAAAAATTATGACCGTAAAAAAATGATCATTCTTTATTGAACAGCCCTCTGGGCAACAAGAAAAAAAGTGAGTGAGTGTGTAGTGTTTTAGGGCCCGTCGACAACAAGGTCATTTTGGCCCGAAGTCAACTCTAAAAACTAAAAGCTACACAAAGTTAAAAAGTAAGATAAAATAAAAACACTCAACTATTAAAAGCACATAAAAAACTCATCCCAGTACTAAAAATTTAAAATCTCTAAAATTAATAAATATAAAATACAAGTCAGACTTGTTTATTAAAACCGATTTTAAAAACAAACGGCAGAGCCTTATCCACGGCCACTGGGTCGTCCCCTAAAATACTGTGTAAGTTAGTCCTTAGGCCCAAAGACTGGCGAACGCGGGTGTACTGCGGGCAATCCAGCAATACATGCCGCACAGTGAGGCGTACTGCACACGGAGCACACACAGGGGCCGGTTCCCCTCTTAACAGATGACCATGAGTCGCACGTGTGTGCCCCAATTCTCAGCCGGGTGAGCATCACCTCGGCCCGCCGGTTATCCCTGCAGGAAGTTGGCCAGGGTTGTACGCTCTCCTTTATCGCCCGGAGTTGTGTGCCTTCCAAAGCTGTCCAGGATTGCTGCCAAGCAGATAGGAGTTGGCGACGGAAAAAACGTTGCACATCCTGGTATGGCACCGTAGTTGTTAAACTCCGGGGCAAACGGCAAGCGGACTTAGCAACCGCGTCCGCCTCCTCGTTCCTGGAAATCCCAACATGGCCTGGGGTCCCAGTAAAAACAAAATTGTATCCGCGACTGAGCATTTGCGAGATCTGGGCCTGTATTTTTAAAACAAGGGTGTGAGCGGCAGTGTGCTGTTGCAAGGCCTGAAGAGCACTTAGAGAGTCAGTGCAGACAATAAAAGAGCCAGGAGCTAACTTGCAAATAAAAAGGAGCAAATAGAAGATGGCATACAGCTCTGCGGAGAAAACTGAAGTGGAGTCCAGAAGGCGAAATTTATGAGCCTCACCGTTAATGAAGAACGCGCAACCCGTAGTGCTACCTAACTGAGAACCGTCTGTAAAGACCGGAACATAATTAGGGTAACGGCTCAGTAGTTCGGCAAAAAGTTGTTGGAACACCGAATGTGGAGTAGCGAGTCTAGAGTTGCTTGAAAGAGCGAGATCGAACCGCGCACGATTGAGCTGCCATGCAGGATAAGGGCAGATGGACGACCTCTCCACGCGAGGCATTCGGAGGCCATGCGAATGTAGGTGATCCCGAAATCTTATTCCCATGGGGCGTGTCCGAGAACCAGGGCGCATATAAAGGTGGACTAAATCTGGACAGAGAACTGGTTTAAAACAAGGATGATTGGGATAACTTGCCATCTTCGAGACGTATGAGCAAAATAACAGCGAGCGACGAATATAGAGTGGAGGTTCGCCTGAGTCTGCATACAGGCAGTCGACTCGACTGGTGCGGAAAGCTCCTGTGGCAAGGCGGATGCCAGTATGATGCACGGTGTCTAAAAGGCGAAGTTTAGAGGCGGTCGCTGCGCCATAAATAAAACTGCCGTAGTCCAGCTTGGACCGAACCAGAGAGCGGTACAGCCTCAACATTACCGTGCGATCGCCCCCCCCCCCCAAGGTGCTCCAGATAATACCTTGAGCACCCGAAGAGAACGATCGCAAGAGGCTCGAAGGTGACGAATGTTGTGCTCCCAGTTGAGTTGTCTGTTCAAGTAGAGGCCCAAGAACTTCAGGTGCGAGACAAATGGCAGGGGTGTGCCGTTCAGGTGCAGATCAGGTGGAGGGTGAATACCCCGTAGGCGATGGAAGTGGACACATTGTGTTTTCGCAGGCGAGAAACGGAAGCCGTTTCATAGCGCCCAGGCTGCCAGCTGGTTGATGGTCCACTGCAGTTGACGCTCTATATGATCTAAGTTACAAGAACGATAATATATAGCGAAGTCGTCAACATACAGGGACGATGGCATTCCGCCGCGAACGACACTAGTAATGCCGTTAATAGCCACGGCAAAAAAGGGCGACGCTTAGAATCGACCCTTGAGGTACACCATTCTCCTGGATCCGCTCCCTTGAAATACGGTTCCCTATACGGACACGAAAACGACGTAGTGCTAAAAGGTTACCTAAAAATTCCGGTAAGTGGCCTCGCATACCGTAACTGTGGAGGTTACGTAGTATGCCATACCACCAAGTGGTGTCATAGGCCTTCTCCAGGTCAAAGAAAACTCCCACCACATGCTGCTGCGGTAGAAAGGCATCATGAATGTAAGCCTCAATGCGTGTTACATTTGTCAACACTAGAGCGATGGCGACGAAAACCGCATTAATTTTTGAATGTTTCGAGCACTTCATGAGGCAATTCCTACTAATTTTTGGTTTAGAGCAACAAATATGACAATTAAAAAGTTTTATTAGCTCTAGTTTCTATGATATACACAAGGTGGAAGTATTACATATTAACGGATTGAGAGAAAAGGATACATTTTAATTGCATACATGCTAACAGCAATGAAAGTGCATTTGATTTTTTAACTGCTAATTTCATGCTAAGAGTTCTAAATTGGTGGAAAAATATTTCGCAAATAGTCGTGTCTGAAGAGAATCATGTGGTTGCCTATTGACTTCGTCGTCTTTTAGCTTGCCTCTTGTGATGGAGTTCCGCAGAATCCCTGTACAAAGATGAACAGTAATCCACAAGCATTACTTCTTTCCAACGGCCCTGATATCTTTGTTCCATAACAGAAATGTCCTGATGGAATGTCTCCCCATGTTCATCACTAACAGCTCCACAACTAGGAGCGAAAAAGTCTAGGTGGGAGTGGAAAAAATGGATCTTAAGGGACATGTTGCATCCAAGGGTACGGTATTTTTGCAGGAGAACTGTCACCAGATTTTTTTGGTTGTCATATCTTTTGTTTGCTAAAAGTCCATGAACAACACCCTTGAAGGCTTCCCAAGCTTCCTTTTCATTCCCCTCCAAAATTTGGTCAAATGCAGGATCCTTTACATGTTCTCTTATTTGTGGTCCGACAAAAATACCTTCCTTAACTTTTGCATCACTTAATTTCCAAAATTTCTCTCTAAATGTGTGTTGTTATTTGACAGGTGTGCCAACTCCCCCAAAAAATCCCCCAAATTTAAAATCTTCACTCTAAAAAATGAAATGTCACTTTATCTTCAAAACAAGAGCTAATCTATCATTTTATGGTGATTTTTTAATTCAGCAGATGGAAATACATGTAAATTCACTATTTTTAACTCCGAAACATTTTCATTGTTGTCCATTGTAATTAATTTACAGCGTAAATGTGGTACATAAAGGAAGCATGTTTGCACTATTTTTGCAATTAGTGGTATATTATCTAAAACCGACTCCTCTGAAAAGTCATCAGAGTTCATGTGTAAATATTGAAGCATACTGTCATCAAATGTACAATAAATGACATGATCTACATTGTGGAGTTACAATCCTTTTTTGTAAACTCATTTAAGGTCGAAATAGTGTCGTACAGTAAGCTATATGAAAGTAAACAACAGTATTCAAAGATCCCTACGACAACGTTCCGAAGAGGGGTTGCCATAGTAGATGTTTTTGTTTAATAACCCTGATATTAAGTCATGTGACTGCAACATATTCTTTAAGGCCTCTTTTGAAAGGCATCTCCTTGATTTGATATAGATAATCTGAAACCAACAGGAGCCAAAATGCATAACTTCACATAAACTTTGTGTTTTAACCAGTTCCGTGTTTACGTGCAGTTAAATATTTGTCTTGTGGTTTGCTAGTTGAACCTAATTGCAGAAAATTCAATCACAATATACAGGACCTAACAAACTATTCCCAGAAGCTTTAATATATACATATTATGTTTCATTTAACTATTTTACATTTGTGGTATTTTGATGAACATAGTCATTTTTGTCATATAAAGAATAATAAACACTTGCATGTTTAAGGGAATTTTTATATACTCGTATGAAATGTGAACTTACGCTACAACGGCCTCACTGATGTTACAGATTTGTCATGATTTTCTGTTGGCGAAGGTAATGAAAATAAGCGTACCTGTTTGAAAAGGAGGAAATGTTTACAAATTAGAATTGTATGTAATTCCCGAGAAAACTTATCAAAATATATGGAACGTTTATCTTTCCAGTCTACTTTCTCTCTTGGAGGCCTCCATGAAAGGCAACCGCGACCCATTTTCCCTTCACTACATGCAATCTTGGTTGTAAGTTACCCCTAGTGTGGTCTTGCGCGAAAATACTTGTAGGTTTCGTGAGGGCCAAAGATTTATCTCCTCCCAGAAAGCTTAACGTAGTGCACAAGAGCACATAATCAGCAGTTACAACTTGTAACTTCATGATTTTTTTCCCGGCGAAAACCTGTAGGTGGGATAGCCAGGATGGGTATTTTGTTTTCGTTGCATTTTCACCACAAAAAGATCTGTGTTGCATTCACATGTCTTTCGCTACTCTTGTATATACTATTCTTCTATATACTTCACGTTAGGATTACTACGGACCGGATTCGGCACCTAATCCCCAACTGGTGCACCCCTGAGAGGAAGGATGAGTAGAGAGGAGATACAGAGCGGCCTATCCAAAGAGTCACGACAATGCAGAAGGCAGGGTCCCTACTATTTACTAATTGGAAACTGTCCTGGCAAGCTTGCACAACTGGCATTTCCGTGGTCCGAAAATGGCCCACCAGGTTGACACGGAGACCGTCTTATCGGAAGAGGAAGTATTTACCAGAGGCATATCATCCTGTCATGCACCACCGAATCTCCAGCCGACACTTCTGCCCTGAAATAGACCACCAGATGAGAGATGATGTGAAATGATAATGGAGATGAAATGGAGGGACAAGAAATTCGGGAGATGCAATTAACATCCCAGCAATCACCCTGCGACTCGGGGTAAAAACCTATGGGTCCGGTAGGTCTGTCACGAGAATTGAATCCGGGCCTCCTGAATGCGGGCCATAGAATGCCACCTGATCCATCCGCACTTCATGTTAATCAAGATAAATATTATCTTATTGCTAGGTACAAGGGAATACAGTGCGCCGCAGAGAGATAACGGACGGATAGTGTATCACGGAGATAAACAGCTTGCCTAAGCAAATAAACATAGCGCGAAGATAAAACGCTGGCCGACACAGATAAAGTTACGCGTCTAGAACGTTCGTGTTTTATCTGGTGACGTGTTCGAGGACATACTATAACAGTCTTAACCATCAATGGTTGTGTATGAAAAGAATCTATGGCTAGTAAAGAAAACAGATAAACAGTAGTCGTGGCGTGAGTTGTAATTGAAACTGTTGCTTTGGAAGTGAACTCTTTGTTGTGGTCAACGACCTTAGAAGTAAGAAATAAAGAAAGTAAGAAGAAATAAAAAATTTAATAACGGCTTCCCATTTGAGAAAAGTATGAGTATTGGGGAATTCAATCAGATAATAAATAATATCTCCGAAATGGTTCACTCTAAAAAAATTGTATGATGCATTAATTGTGTGTTTTAACGGGAAGTCTTTGTTTTGTGCAGTAAGGTTTTGTCTATTTCTTACGGTAAACCAGTTATGCAAAAGTTATGCAGAATGAATAGGATCTCCGGAGACATTTACAGGAAATTCAGTATATATAAACATTTCATTTCTCAGAAAATGTCTTCAGCATACGGTATTTAATCAAAATCGTTAGAAGCGTTTTTGAAAAAAATCAACATTTTCGAGAAATGTACTGCACATTATTGAACACGCGACCTCGAGAGTCAGAATCTACAACCACTGAGAACAAGGTTATACTGTATGTTATAAATATTTGGTACACCCTGTTTATGCTCTGCATTAAAGAGGGCAGCTTCTATTTATAATTTCCTTTTTATTCTTTCTCTCTCTCCTCCACCGTCCCTCTCTGTTTGTTTCCCCTTATCATCCTGCTAGAATGAGAGTGCAGACGGTTTAATATTTGGATCCCAACATAATACACTTAAAGAAACAGTCGCCATTAAAACTTACATACCATTTTTTTACATTAATGTGTACACTAGTCCCTCCAGAGTAGTGGCTATAACTAAAATTAATGCTGCCAATGGGAATGGCGCAGATTTTAAACTTAAAACTCAGTATTCGTGTATATAAAGGATTTAAAGACCTCAGTCATCCTCCAGATACTTCCATAGTTGGCAGAACGTGCCGCATACGCTGTTGTCAGCCCTCGTAAAGTATGGCCTCGCGAAACTTTAGCTTGCTTCACTTGTTTCTTTCTTTGTTTATGACTGTTCCAGCCTCAAACTTTCTCTTTAGAAATGTGTTTATCACCTATTTCGAAACTTCTGTAGCGAATCTCCGACGCCAAAGGACATGGCATACACCGGATATTAAAACATTATGACAAGCGTAAATTTAATGGCAAGAAAGGCGTAATCTTTGTGTTTAAACTTTATGGGACGAATTGCTTACTACGCGAATCTCCTGAAGCCTTTCATTGTTAAACAGTAATGTAGCTTTAGAATACATTTTGTAAATAAACTGAAAAGAGGAAAGAAAGAATGAAAAAGAAGACGTTCCCCTGCTGTTTATGTAAGACATTGAATGTATCTCACGTTTAGAAACATTCAATTAAAAATGAATACTGTTTATGCAAATAGACTCAATGTGTGATGGTTTTTTGTGTGAAGAGCTTAAATCAAAATCAAAAAGTGTCTGTAATTATAAAACTGGAGTTTTGTTTATGCATCTTTAAAGAATGGCACTGGGAAGATCTTAAGAATTTTTCCCTACCTCAAAATACCTTTAATTGGAAACCTACCATTACATTTAATTTTTATAAAAACTGTTGTAACAATATTGCTTAAAGGTTGGCCCCGTAACTCAGTCGGTAGAGCACCTGCCTACTGTGCAAGGGATCCCGGGTTCGATTCCCGGCAGGGGGTGGGAATTTTTCTACAACAAAGATGATGATTTCCCATCTTCCAAGAGTGTCGAAGTATGAAGGAGAGTGGGAAGGTGTGCGTGATCTAATGATTAAAATACAAAGTACAAGCAACCCAACGTATACGAGTTAACACCATCGATATCTTCCAAAGGAGAACAGCCGCCGATCTGACCACTGCAGTTAAAAGCGGGGAATAAATGGAACAAGAAAGGGTATTGCTCAAAATAGCAACATTTTGTTATATTCACATAATAATTAAAATACTATTTTAAATTTCGTGTGGATAACCTCTGAAGTCTATTTTTTTATTTTGAATTAATACTGGAATTATTAACAGGAAAGCTCTATAATTTTATAAAGGAATTGTTGTGTGAGGTATATATAATTTTAATAAATAATGTGTATGTGCTAAAATTAATGTACAATATGGTAGACTAGGTTACATTCATTAGCAGAGCAATTTAGGAGTTGAGGTGCGAGCAATTAGTGGCAACGAAGGCTATATTGAACCAGTATCGATCAGAATGCCATTAGCTGATACAAACTCTACTAACCACGTGGATAAAAATATGAATATTATAATGAATTAACATTTAGCTAGTCACTTAGAAAAGCTGTGTTTGGTAGGCAAAGGAAAATCTTTAATATTTGGCAACATTGATGGGAGTGATTGTCCTTCGTGTTTTTATAGTCTAGTATTGTTATCTCGCTTTTAAAGACCACACTCGGGCTATGTAGTGAAACAGTAATGTTTGTTTCGCGATCCTGCGCCATCTTGGAGCTGTAATGTCGCTTTACGATGTCTTGACGATCTCTTGATGTTAATTCCAGCTATCTGTTCAACCTATGAGAAACCTATCTCAGGATATGCGTGGGTGTGTGTACGAGGATGGGTCAAAAAGTAATGCCTCCTATTTTTTTCCTTAAATAAGTAAGTTATGTGAAAACTTTGAATTTGGCGCAAATCCTCAAACCTTCTTCTCCAGTTCCCTGCAGTAGTAACTTCCTAAGTCAATAGGCGGCAGCACTGCATCCTCTTGCAAAATGGCTGGCATCGACATTCCTATTAGACAGAGTTCTGTGATTGAATTTTTGACTGCGGAAGGTGAAACGCCAATTCGCTTCACCAAAGGCTAAAAAATGTGTATGGTGATACAACGGTGGATGTCAGCACTGTTAGACGATGGGTTCGTCGCTGTAACGAAGCTGACGGGCAAATACCATTGGCAGATGAAAAGCGAAGCGGCAGGCCGGTGACTGCAGTGACTCCATGCAACATTCAGCGAGTCGATGGCATCATTCGTGGTGATCTCCGGGTAACAACAGGTGAATTGTGTCGCATTACCTCCCTCAGTAAAGGCAGTGTGATGGTGATTATTCAACAACTGGGTTACTCAAAAATTTGTTCACGTTGGGTACCAACAATGTTTACCGCCCAAAACAAAGAAACAAGGAAAACAATGGCCTCCGAACACTTGCAGCGCTTCAATTTGGAGGGAGAGGAGTTTCCGGAAAAAAATTGTTAATGCAGACGAAACGTGGGTTCATTTTTTAAACCTGAATCAAAGAGGCAGTCAATAGAATGGCATCACACAACGTCACCGAAGAAAAAAATAATTGAAAACTCAGTGGTCGGCAGGGAAAGTTATGGCGACAGTGTTTTGGGATGCAGACGGTGTTCTTATGATTGATCTTTGGAGCAGGAATGTACAATAAATTCTGTCCAATACGTCAGAACTCTCAAAAAGCTGAAAGCACCTCTTCGACAAGCTCGTCCAACAAAAACTATGGCGGGTGTTCTTCTTTGCATGACAATGCAAGACCACACACCAGCTGTTACCTCACTGCAGAAATTGAGAAATTGGGATGGTAAGTCTTATCTCAACCCCATACACCCCTGACCTGGCACCACCAGACTTCCATCTGTTCCGGCCACTAAAGGAAGCTCATCGTGGGATTCATTTTGAAGATGAGGAGGCTGTGACTTAGGAAGCAAGACCGTGTGTTTTACCACACTGGAGTACATGTCCTAGTTAAAAGATGGACCAAAACTGTGGAAAAGGACGGAGATTATATTGAATAGTGACAAATTAATTGTCAATGTTATTGTTTTCAAGCTATGTAAATTGGATTCAATTTTCTTGGCAATTAAAAGAGAAAAAAATAGGAGACATTACTTTTTGACCCACCCTCGTATTAAGCAATGAAAGGTTCTGCCTTCAAGACTTCTAATGGACCATCTAAGCTCTAGCAGATAAGTTGCCGACCAATAGAAAATGCTATATGTGTGTCCGGTATTAAAGTAGTTGATTCATCTACCAGGCGGTAACATGCGATTCTGCCATTGAGCAAGAATGTCTTCTTGTTCCACCAGCAATCAGACCAGAAGTGTCTTAGATTATGTCCAGGATGTGATATTAATCTCTCTCTCTTGAATATGAGGGCCATTCAAATGAAACCAGGTTACTTATGTAAAGTAACGGTAACGATTTATTAACTCAAATATAGTTGCCAAAACCGTTGGCACATTTATCCTAATGCGACACTAGCCGGTTGGTTCCATATTTGAAGAAGCTAGTGGGCTACTGTCGGATCCAGGCCGGGACCCATTCACGAACTTCGTTGTCCGTTTTAATCGATGTCCGCGAATAGCTTGTTTTAGAGGTTCAATAAACATGAATGTCTTACGGTGAAAGGTCTGGACAGTACCGTGGATGTTCCAGCGTTTCCCATCGAAACTGCTGCAATGTCGTATTCACATTGGCAGTGTGTGGACGAGCATTATCATGCAGGGAATTGCTAGCTGCGATTTAAAATTGAAAAAAAACAGAGCTTCGTGCTGTTATTAAACATTTTCATTTGAAGGACCGGACTGCCGCAAAAGTCAAAATTGAATTCTATGAGGTTCGCGCGATCTGTGCACCAACATTGAAGACCATTTACTGCTGGACACATGAATTTCAACGAGTTCGTAGAAGCACTGAAGATGAAGCGCGCTCTGGTCGCCCAATTGAGGTGACCAACAGGACACCATTGAAAAAATCTACGATATGGTTATGCAAAGGCGCCGAATCAAAATTCGTGAGATTGCTGAGGCTGTAGCATCTCAATTGAGCGAGTACACAATATCCTGCATGAAAAATTGGCAATGAAAAAGCTGTGTGCAAGATGGGTGCCACGATTGCTTACAGTCGACAAAAAGCGCATCCGGAAGAACACTTCTACCGAGTGTCTGGCGATGCTTAATCGCGATTCGCAAGACTTCCGGCGCCAGTTTGTGACCGTACATAAAACTTGGATCCGTCATTACATACTAAAGTCAAAATAGCATTCTAAAAAATGGACAAAGGCTGGTGAACGTGCATCAAAGAAGGAAAGGAACATTTTATCAGCTGATAAGGTGACGGCTACTGCTTTTTTTCCCCTTGCAGGGGGGATTCACAAGGAATAATCCTCATAGACTACTTGGAAAAAAGCAGAATCATAACTGGAACCTATTATGCTTCATTGTTGGATCGTTTGCAACAACAGTTGACTGAAAAGAGACCGAGTTTGAAAAGCCAAAGGGTGCTCTTTCACCAGGATAATGCACCACCGCACACTCAGCAATCGCATGAGTTGGGCTTTGAATTAGTTCCTCATCCATCTTATTCACCAGACATATCTCCAAGTGACTTCTTCCCATACCCGAACTTGAAAATTTGGCTTGGGGTAAGAAAGTGTCATCAAATGAAGAAGTGAGTATTTTGCAGACCTTGAGGGAACCTATTTTTTCGACGGTATGAAAAAGAAACTTTAATATCTCTGGGCAAAGTGTATAGCCATCAATGCAGATATGTCGCGAAATAAGGTGAGATGTTCACGAAAATATTATTCTTTGCTTTTTACCAGAATTATCAAACGACCCTGGTATGAAGTACCACAACCTTCAAGCTGAACTTTCATTGATCCATAAACAGTCGCCAGTCATCTGGATTATGCTCAATGCCTAGCTCACTCATTAAACCATTGGGTCTAGAGATAAACGTATATTATCCTCCATTGAAAAATATTTTGCAAATTTCTGATGTCTGTAATCTTTGTGCCGGGTGCAAGTATATTCCATTATTGCAGCCTGGAACCTAGAAGTTCAGAATCTTCTTTCGACAAATTCAAGTTCCTTGTCAAATCATTCAAGTCTGCTTGCTCTACTTTCAGAATTTTCTGGTTCAGCGTGAAGATCGTTTCTCGTAGTACCTGGTTAAATTGTACAGTATGTTTTCATCTTTACATTTTGTAAGTACCTGCGTAAGTTATCGTCAGAGGCAAGAGTTTTTTCTTTTAGCGATAATTTCGCCAATTTTCACGAATTTGTCCTTTTTTAGAGAATAATATTGTGGATTGAAAAAGCTAAGGAGCACATGGCCAGATCGTACACGAAGGGAATTACTCGGAGGTAGGGAATACCGGCTTGGCGAGAGGTTGGGGTTTTCTGTTAGGTTACATTTCTACAAAAGATATGAGTGACACTAATTAACATTACAATTCACTTATTAAGAATATTTACTAAACTAATTAATTACAAAAATGGTCACTCGGACCCGCACCTTTCCCAGTCAGGGCATTCGGCCCTGCCAGGTCGGAGACCTGCACACAAAGAGGATGAAATTCACACTTTACATTCACTTATAGCAGAGCTGTAGGAGTGGGGGAGTGACGTCACACGTACTACTGAAGTCACATGAATTATTATTGTGTTAATTAAAACAAGTCATTTCTTGTATTTTTAGCGATAAATGAAAAAAAATTCTAACTATTAATTAAATATATATAACTTTAATTGAACATTCAGGTGTTCATAGCAGAAGCTAGAAGTCGTGAAAAAAATGTTTACAAATTTAACGAAAGCAAGATAAAATTCAACACTTAACTAAGCCAATACAGTGACCTCATCATGCGCACTAAAATAGCAGCTAAGTGGTGCAACAATAGACTGACACCACAACAACAGGCTGGTCCGTAATACTGAGAACTGTTTGTCGTATGCTAACTGGAAATGTTATTTATTAGATAGCATACCGTGCACAGCAAAGAACTCCTATTATGCTGACTAAAGGTACTGAGAAGATTGAACTTCTTGGAAGCTACTCTCAGATATTACATTAACATGAAAATACTGTCCATAGTCTCACTGATTTATCGGTGCGGGGTGTAATATGGGCTGAAGAGATTAAAATTGGGAAGGCACAGTGAAATTAGTGCGATCTTGAAGAATATCAAGAACAAGGATTTTATGTAGGTGCTAATGATGTTGTCATGTGTAAATTCTGTAACACAAGAATTGAATGGAAGAGGCGTGATTACTTTGAAAAGCATAAATAAAACAAGATTCATCTAAAGCGAGAGCAAAATGCAGTTAAAACAAGTAACGCACCTAAAAGGTAACTCAGTATCAGTGATTCGCTCCAAGACCAAAAATGATAAAAACCGACAACGTGGATTTCATTATGGACCCAACGAAAATTTTTATGAAGGTAAGGCTGTTGCTATTGTTAATTTCATAATTACATTATTGGTACGTATTGTTAGTGTAACTGCGTCATTGCGACCTGTTTAACACCTGGGTTGTGCTTAATGTTCACAGATCATTTTCCAGTCCCTTTGATTTATTAATTAATATTACCTAATTATATTAATAAAATTCTTCAAAATGTTTACTTAGGTTATTAAAACTGTTACAGAAAAGATCATGAATCTAGTTTTATACTATAGTTTTACAATTACAAAATTAAAGCAAGTTAATGTATAAAATTGGAGGTCATACGTTAGTGTAACTAAATGCATTTAAAACCAGTGGTATTGCTTGTGATTATAATTTTCTTCTTTGTTACAAAGAGCTTTGTGACATCGTTGAACAGAAAAATCATGGTGGTAACGATAACAGCTTAGATGTAGTAAGAGCACTCTTGGCATTGAAGGCAAAAGTTGATTCTTACTGCTATTTCTGTGAGAAGTTCCTTCAATGTCTTTGGTTGCCTATGTCAAACGCTGACGTCAGAGATTTTTCTCTACATATAACTTAGTTGTGACAGACAAAAGAACAAGTATGTAAAGCGAAAATACAACTTGTATGCTGCAGTTTGGCGATGTCTAATGTGTGATATTTGATTTTATTCATGTTAGCTACTGTCTGCTGTTTTCAAATAAACTATTTTAATTTGGAAAAAGGGGGTTTTAACAGTTGTGTTACTCTAGTTACCTGTTACTTTTCATTTTAGCCTTATCATTACTCATTAACCCTCTCAGAAAATTTGCGCGAAATTAATGCGAATTTATGGTAAAATATTCAACACAAAACACCACCAATTAAAATTATTAATGCGAATTTTATAAATAAATGTCACCATAAAATCTTGCCTCTGGTTATCGTGTAGGGCAAGAGTGAGCAAACTTTTTTTTTTAATTTACCTTCTCCAACGTTAAGTCATATCGGGCGATGAATGGAATGGGTGAAATGATGCTCAAATGAGCCCAGGGTCCATAGAGCTTAGAGTTACCCGACATTCGTCTACCAGGATAAGGGAAAACCCCGGAAAAAACCTTATCCAGGTAACTCACCCTGACCGAGATTAGAACTCGGGACCTGTTGAACGTGAGGCACTCTACCACCACGCTACGGAGGCGGGCTGAGCAAACCTATGACACGCATGTTACCGGCTGGTACATGAACTCCTTTTTGCTAATGTATATCTAAGGTAATACGTGTGAAAATGGACTAAAAACACACTCTCATCGCGGAGGTAAATTTCATATTGGGTAGTGTTATTAGCGTCTATTAAATTTATCGGTCAACTCAGTCACACCCATCTAGGGATACCCGGTAATAAAGAGTAGCTGGAAAATGAGACTGAAGGAACATCAGCACATGCTTCTGTTACAGCCCTGAAAGAGTTGCATACACGCGAGAAGGTACTGTACTGATAAGAGGTCCGGCGACTAAAAAGGCTGACATGCTCCTGTATCCGTTTCTAAGCACAGTGTTTTTTTTTTGGGGGGGGGGGGGCTCATAAAAACCTTCTATCTGTCAGAATAGTGTAGTTTTTCCTCCAATGTTGTTTCTAAAGCATTTTCATAAACCTCCCAATTGGATGTGGTTACCTTTGAAACGGCTTTAAGGGCAACTTAGTGTAGTTTCTTTACTAAAATGTCGTCATTCAAATTGTGTGCTCACACTACTCGCTTTATTTTAGCCCAGGTAAGCTCAGTAAGTTCAGGTCATACGTGTAAGGTAGAAGGTGTGTGACAATGTCGTAATGATCCAAGAAAGCTTCAATTTTGTATACAGTGGTTATTGTCCATGAATTCACGCGTTGTACTGTCTTCCCAGCACGTGAAGGCAAGCTGGAGAAATGTGTAACGTACAATTCAATTAACTTGAGGTGGCAGTTGAGTAAATATGCGCACTAAAAGAACTAGTCTGTTACCAAGCAAGGAGACTGAGGATAATTTTATACATTTGGAGTTATTGATGGTAAATGTATCAACTACTCCACATGTATAAATCACCTTCAGTCTTTTTTCAGGCTTAGTATCAGACAAATTCTTTTAGAGTACATCTTTACTCAGCTGCCACCTCAAGTTAATTGAACTATAATCACTTTTGCTATGCGCAAGGTGTTTATGCTCGCTTTCTGAGTATGCTAGATTCGTTTAAAATACGCAAGTGTTGTTACATAACTCACCCATACGTAATAGCTATCAGTGCAGTTACTACAACAAGCATTAGATTTGGCAGCATGAGTGACTCATATGCATTCTCTTAGGCTCATTTCCTAGTAAACAGTTCCACTACCAGAGCAGATAAACAGCTCAAACCACTCTTCTCTTCACTCGTCTCTTGCCTTCTTGTGGTGGATATACAGTAGGACGATGAAATTACTAACATTCATCCGTGATTAGAATAGCACCATTTAAATGAAAGCGGGAATGTAAATAACTCACAAAGTAAGAGAGAAACCAATGGATTTTGTTCCAAAGAAGGCTGAATAGCGGATGTATTGCTTGTGCCGGTTTATTTCCTAGCCTGGACGAGGGTTTCAGGTTTTCCACCACATCATGTCACAACAATCTGTACCATGCGAGTTGCGAACAGTGTTTGCTGTGTATTTTATCTTTGCTGCTGAGTATTCAAAATATGGCTAATTCCGAAGGTGATATATCAATCGTGTGTAATAAACCTTTCTAAATTACATTCATTCATTCATTGATAAGTTAGATTTAATTAAAAAGGAGAACTGACCGGTTCACAACCAGGGTCCTACTTCTTAATCCAGTAGCTCCTCATTTGATCTCTCAGGAATCTCACTTGAGTGCTCCGTGATCTCCCAGCGTTAGAAAATTTCTACGTCGGCACCAGGAATCGAATCGGGATATCCCGCTCAATAAGCAGCAACACTATCACAGTGGTGAGACCAAAAGAGATATACAGAATGTTTCTACAGAACAATACTACAGCTCATTAAAAACACAATTTGCGTCAAACATTTTTTTGTAATGTTAGCCGTTTTCAAATACTCTGTGTACGTTTACAGTTATTCCTTCCTTTGTTTCTATATTCCAAACCTATGACTTTTTATCCATTCCGTAAGTTTAAATCCGGTTACAGCATGCGCTAACCAAGCACTTGTTATTTAATTTTAAAAATTTCCTAGGTGCAAATAGGGAATAAGGTAGCGATAATGGAAGCATCACCGTTTATATGAATGCTGTAGTGACTACATCCAGTTTTTAGCCACAACTTCAATTAGTTTTTATTGTCATCGTTCAATTTTCTCCAAAACATTATAGAATTCACGTTGTGACTTTTCCAATGTGAAGTAGTTCCCTCGGTCACTTCACTGTTAGTTCACTTTCTTCAAACACGTAAGTATGTAACAAATACGCCCAAGTATCCCTTTCTTCCAGACATTCCAATAACTGAGAAGTTGAATACAAAACGCCGCTAATCCTGTACAAATATAGTACTTACCACAAACTCGTTCGGAGAATAGCGGTTTTTGTTGAATATAATATCAACAATTATTACTTAACTTTACTACCTCATGTTTTTGCATGTTCGTAAGTGTGCGTGAAATAAGCATCAGCTGTCAGTACGAGCTAGCGGTTTGTTTCACCGTGTTCACACCTCCTACTTACGTTACCGGTGAGTAGTCATTGTTTTAACTATGGTCTGAGTCTGTCAAGTTTAATTGTACCTTTGTTTTTAAGCAATAAATGTGAGTTTTATATATTGGCAAAAAGTATTTGAACTCAGTTGATTCGTTATCTTGAGGCCTGCCCACTCTGCGTTACCTCTCCCGCTTCACTCTCTCGGGAAAAATAAACAGATATATTTGTGCAGCTCATACCTACTTGAAGATAACAACCAACTGGAAACATACCACTATTAATAAGTAAATATGTAGATAATTCGTAAATAAACCAAATATTGATGTAATATTTTTCATTACTATCCTCAATTATCGATACAAGTATGTTCATAGTAGCAGGCAGTTTTCACAGAGGCCCAGGACGCTCGAATTGGAGAAACTTACAGGAAATTATAATTATCTAGCAATGCGCGTAATGTGTTTATGCAGGGCAAGCGCGCTGCTTATATGTTTAACCTTTCCGACTGCCCGTCATTGACCTCCAGATACCTTGAACCACAGATTAATACCAGATTCTCAACTCCGTGGTAAAGTTTGAAACTGCATAGGGTGCTCTTTCCTGAACCTTTAGACCCCGGCGACCTTGGAAACTAAGGCCGGTAATGTAGTAAGCTTCTATTGCAACCGAGCTATGGTGCATTCGCTTCCCCTACCTTTCCCCTCCCCTGTTCAGCGACTGATAGAATCCAACTTCTTTGGAAGTCACATCTCGCTACACATGAATAGTTTACGCGCATTTCAACTATCGCATATTAGCATAATACGCGCAAGTACGCTGAGGAAATGTGCGGTAGTGATATATATATATATACATACATACATACATACATACATACATACATACATACATACATACATACATACATACATACATACATACATACATACATACATACATACATACATATATATAAGGGCGCTCAACTACGGCGGTCATCAGCGCCCTTTAAAAAACGTCATGGCAAAAGCCAGATATAAAAATTTCTAAAATCTATACAAGTGTAACAAAACCTATTAAAAATACACGTACATAAAAAACATCAATCAAAAACTACTAAAAATTTCGTTCACTAAATCCTAAACTCTAAACTAGACAAGAATCTAAAAACCTTCTCCGCGGGTCTCCACGTGGGTGGGCCTGTTGACCGTCTCCCTCAACCACGAAGAGGAGCCCACACGAGGGAGACTGTTGGCTCGGGACCCGGGTGCGCCAAACCCGTACCTACCGAAATAGGCCCCTGGGGGGAGGAAATGTGCGGTAAACTATTCATCAGTGTGCGAGATGTGACTTCGAAGGAAGTTGTCCAATGAATTTACGAAAATATATCAAGAATCCACTTAAACTTTTCCTGTTAAATATGAATAATTGACTCCCACAAAGGATTATATCTTTAATATTCCTGTTGCAAATTGATAATTTTATCTTTAAAAACAATTACAACTTTAAAAACGAGAGAGTGAGATCACTCAAGATGCTCTTGAGATTATACAAGACATCTGTATCCCCTTTCTCTCAAGCTTCTTAGTGTAATACTTAAAATAAAGATAACTTAACACTAAAATAATGATTCTGTAGATACAAGAAAACAGGAAAAAAATACCACAATGTTATGTGTAATGCAATTTCTGTGTACAAGGAATGTTGGAAAATTCCCTGGAATAAACGTGTAAAAAACACTAAAGAAAGGTATATATAAATTTCAAATGAGGACACCAACAACTATGTACAAAAAATGGCACTATCTCTTTAAATGACAACAAACCTGTTCTGTAAATTGTTATATTTAAAAAGAATTTTGAAAGCTCTACATAAATTATTTTCAGCACAAGTATACTAAAGTATATTCAGAGAAAAACCTGAAATTTGTGATCGATTCATATAAGATTAATAATGTCAAATTAGTACATGAGTCAGTGTCAGCAACTGGTGACATAAATTTCATAAATGGCACTATTTTATATACTTCTAATAACTTTGGTTGAGTTATCATTCACAAGTGCAGAATAAATTATGAAAAATAATAATTACATTAAAGCTGTATCATTCATTTAAAATTGTCGTAAGCTTAACTTTGTCTTCACAACACAAGAATATTACAGCGTTGAATTTTTAAATGCTTCAATGACATGCATATTTGCACAGAAATGAATGCTGAAGAAGAAAATGTGCAGTTTTAAAAATAAAATTTAATGCACAGTGTATCTTCCAATAAGAGATTATTTCATGTAGTTATCTGACTGTGAAGTATAATTTTCTTAATGTGCACAGCAATTGTTTGGATAAATGGCTTACTTTAACCTGGTAACACTTTAAGCAATGTACCTTCTGACTAAGATGGCAAATGGAGCCCTCTGCATAGTTTAAACCTCTCAGTCCAAGACATACAACTGAATGTGTGTCACATAAGTAACTCAATGAAAGATTACACTCTGAACAAATGCTGTTTGTAGTTTTAGTTAAGAAGTGAAAGTGATGGAATTGTGTGTTTGAGTAGTTAATAGAAAATAATTTAGTAATGTAATTTAATTGCTCACACATCTAATCATTATTTCTTTTGACAGTCCATAATTCCCTTATGTGTTCACTACAAAGAAACAAGAAGTGCATTATATATCAAAATAATGTGCAGTTTTATCTACTTTTCAAAATTATTATGTGGCTTTCCATAACTGTATGTAACGGATGGCTCATATATTAAGTTAAGCATCTTTTTCCCATGCCAAAGAATGAGATTTTCATTCCAACTTAGAACAATGAGAGGATGTTTAACACTGTAGTTTCATGTCACATGTAACACTTCTGTGGGTCACGCTAGTAACGTTATATCACCCTTAAAATGGTTAGCATTACAGAAATTGTGTACCAATATTACTCATAAATGGTGACAAGTACATGTTGAGAAGAGACGTACCACAGAATAATACATTAATGCTGTGCAAATATCACTTTAACTTATTTTTCAGAGCCTATTAGTCCAAATTGTGTTAGACCTCGACACTGTTTATATATACATGTGTGTGTGTGTGTGTGTGTGTGTGTGCGTGCGTGCGTGCGTGCGTGCGTGCGTGCGTGCGTGCGTGCGTGCGTGCGTGCGTGCGTGCGTGCGTGCGTGCGTGCGTGCGTGCGTGCGTGCGTGTGTGTGTGTGTTTTTTATCAAGCAAGAGGATTAATAACCTATTATTTATTGTGAAGTTTTACTAATTTGAGATCAAGCCACACTGTGTTATAGGTCCTAGCTAGCTGACATTGGGCATGTTTTAAGAATAACTGGAATACTAGAAATAAAGGTAAAAGTGACATATAATGACTTAATTCTTCAAAATACTTATCATTGCAATTTAAAGAAAAAGTTTATAAAATTCATATCAAGCATCTTGCCCAAATATTTTAATTTAAGCCACCCAGATTATACGTAAACACAGATGATGCCAATTTTAAACAAAGAAATTCTATAGAATTCAAACAGAATTGAATTCTGTACAAATCCACAGCCACAGTTTTGGTATGTCTGAAAATTCACAGCTATTTTTTCAGTAATTTAAACTAGATGTTACTTACCTTACATGGACTTATACATGACTCATATAATTTAAATTTAAAACTACAATTACACACAAAAACTAATACACCCAATCAACTGTCTAAAATAACTTCACTTTTCACTTTTACATGTTGGCCACAGTATTCCTCAAAGTTTTTGTTAAATTTTGCACTGATATGAAATGAAACTCAAACTTTCAGAAATATTTGATATGCCACATTAAATTGCTGTATACGCGGGAATGAATGTTTTGTGCTACATTGCTAATGTTCCTGAAGATCACTGCACATCACCAAAACAAGAAACATATACAATATCCAATAATCCTGCACTCTCGATTTCTGCCATCGTATTCCTGGTAGCCTGAGATGATGAAACCTGAAAGACAAAAAACAGAAAACCTTATTATTGCAGTAATAAAGTAACAAGGTTAATGCAACTAATGCTTTTGTATGTAAAACACCCTAATTCCATTATAATACATTAATCTAAAGAATTTAACTATACATGAATATGTATTAAGGCACAATTCAGGTTATATCATATTAATTTTCGGTATTTAGCTAAATGCTGAATCTTACTTACCAATAGGTCTTTGTGAAAATCCATTCTCTTTCTTCCTGCTGCCCATACGTCCTCGCAGGTCTTTCAAATCTTTACAATTTCACAAATCGATGAAAATTTTATTCATAACTTAATTTGGCTTGGCTTCCATACCGTTAAAGCTTCAAAATTTCGTTCAAATATTTACAGGTTAGCCAACGTAGTGTCTTATTCATATCGTACATTGAGCTCAAGTAAGGTCGATAATAGGCCAATAATATTACGAAAATTACTTCATAAGTAGTAAAATAATACAATAGCTATTAAATTTTGAACTAAGCAGAAGTTATTTTATATATTAGTTAGTATGCAACACTACTTTACCACGGAGTGAGAATCTGGTATTAATCTGTGGTTCAAGGTATCTGGTTGGCTGTCGTTTGAGTGTTACGTGATCGTTCGTTTGCTTCTCGTGAAGTAAGTTCGTCAGGACTAACACATTATCAACAGTGGTCAAGTATTGTCTCAGCTTTCAACAGATAAAGCTATGTTACCTGTTGAAACTATTTAAAGGAAACATGTATCTCTGTTAGAGTAATGAGTACTCCTTATTTTGGGAACTAACTTATTTTTATATAATATTGAGCACCAGTTGCGCTTATTTTCATTATTTCACCTATAAACTACGAGTTATTAAACCGTATATTTATAGTAGACGTAGACCTTGCAGTTGAAAATCCGTTACGGCATTCTGATTTCCGATGATGGTTGAGCAGATAAAGATACCAATACTCCCAGCCGGTTTACTAATTTAATTCTAACAGTGATTATTCTCACCAAATCATAAGTACATTAGGACAGAGTTGTTTATCTTGGTGCTCTAGAAGGAAGAGTTGGGGAAATCTTTAACAATTTTAATCCGAAACTGTTGGCTCACTATACGGCGTTCGGTTTTACAATCAATTTGCCAACTGATGTGCCGGTGAGCGGAAGATAGGGAGGGGGAACGAGGAAAGTAATATTTGACGTCTGACAAATTGTCAGAATGTAAATTTACGCAGCAAAGGTTAATTATGATAACATTAGAAACTTTAATATTCAAAATTTTCGCGGCAACGGGCATAAAAGTTTCGGCGCAAATAGATAACAGACGGATAGTGTTTCACGGTAATAAAGATCTTGCAAAAGCAGTTAAAGATAGCGCGAGATAAAGGTCTGCCGAAACAAACAAACTGAGATAAATGGAAATTTCTGGTGACATTGATTGATAGAGATTTTTCGGTTCGTTTATTGTTCCGGAAATATCTAGAATTTATCAATGAGGTATTGAAGAAGGCGACGACTCGCCAAGAGTCATTCGCGAGAGTCGTAGGCAGTAAACAGTTGTAGAGTGTTGTAACGAGAGCTGATGTAATCAGAACACTTTGTTATTGTCATCGACCTTGGTAGACTGTATGTATGTGACGTAATTCTGTTACGTAAGGACTGAACAGAGTGTATCTCTACGCAAATAAAGGACATTTTGAATTTCGGCAAATTGGACTTTTAATTCTACGAACCCACAAAGTCACAATATTAACTTGTCTATTTACGAAAATAACGTACCAGGGCTTTGAAAACGACTTATTGTAGAGTAGTTGCTAGCTTAAATAAAGTAAATAAAGTTTTATCAAATCCTTTGCTAGAAGTTTTGCCCTGTTTCACAATATGCTTTGTGAAAAATTGATCAGTCACCACTTTCTCAGAAGTGACATTGTTAACAGTTGCTGCTTATTGTCACAGTTACACAAAGCACCTTACACTCAAATTTGCGTTACGGACTGGTCTTGAACTGAACTTCAAGGAACACGCGCGCGAGCTCTTTGACAGTAGTGATCCGTGGTCAGTTAATTTATGAACTAAATATATGCAGCTCCTAACAACAATTCGTAATGTCACACTCAGTAATGAAAATTAATAACACATGGGCAAGATTGGAAGTTGAAGCATACCATAAGCATCAACACGGGAGTCAGGTGTTTATTCTCGAAGCGATAACTCCAGAACCACACATCGTATAAAAATGGTCTTTATACAGAATGTCTCAAAAATTCTTTGCGCATATACCAAAGCATTTGTCAAATTTCCAATAGTAATTTTGAGCGCATGAAAAATTGAAGTCTCTGTTACTCACACTTGTGCTGTGCGTTTCGAACTAGACAATGCTGCACTCCTGTGATAGGGCAGTTGCTCTAGGCGAGTCCTCCCTTCAAAATATTCCATCGGCTGTGTCACGTGAAGAGAGTAATTGATATACATAAACAACAAAAGCATTTTTAAAATTGTGTGTATACAGGTAATTGAAATATGAACTTCCTAAAACCTAAAGTGTCTGAGGTCAGCACCAAAATGAGAAAAAATTAAATCTCTAAATTGCAAATGATTTAGTATCATGATACCGGAATTGTAACTGGTAGCAGCAATAATCGTTTAAAGACATAATATAATAACTTCTATGGCCTAAAATGATTCTATTATCTAAGAAACAAAATTACGCATTTGTTAGGTAAATGATAGTCATCACCAACCGCGTGTCTTTTACCTGTTAGCTCATAATAAAGAAAAATGCTGGTAAAAAGGAAGCTGATCCAGATAACTCACCCTGACCGAGATTTGAATTCCGCACCTCTTGAATGTGAAGCAGACACCTACTCCCTACATTACAGAGCTGAGTAGTTAGGTGTTTAAACCATTAACGAAGTTACGTGTTTAGTTACGTTTTCCTATTAATTAAAAATAATTGTAGCTAAGAGAATTAGTCGTCCAGTGAACTGGATCAACTCGATCGGTTAGCTAAGTTCACCTTAATGTTGAATGAGAATTATTGATTTATGAAACACCTAGACAGGGTCCCAAAATAAGAAAGGGAGACGAGTTCTTAGACTTTAGCAGGTCAAAGAATAAACCTAATATTCCAAGATTTAGCAAACGTATGATTAGATTGATAACTTATCAAATTATCAAACGCAAACGGAGATACTGTGTCGCACAGACATCGGTTACAAAGACAAAAATCTCCTATATTTCTCTCACTTTCTTATCTGGCAGCCACTCAAGTGAAAAGATGATTAGATATCGAACCACAGATGAAACACTGAATATAACACAACTATAAACAAAGACTTATATTTAAAAATTTAAATATAAAAAGATTTTATATATATTTATATATAAATATATATTATAAATATATTTATAAATGTATATTTAGAAATATTATATTTATAAATATTAAATAAATATATAAAGGTCTTTGTTTATAGTTGTGTTATATTCAATGTTGCATTTGTGGTTATAACATTTTATAAATATCCTGATGATGGGAGAGGTGCACACTCACGAAACGTCGATATCTAATCATCTTTTCACTTGAGTGGCTGCCCGATAAGAAAGTGGGGATATTCAGGTCTTAATTTTCCTGTATTTCTCATTCGTACAAATAAACCTTTATTAGAAAAACTTATTTTTGTGTCTAAGTCCTGCAAATCAAGATGAAAATTTGTAGAAATTGTTCCATTACACATTTCGTTGTAGGTATAGATGTGCAGAAGCCTGATGCGGTAGTCAAAGATTTCTAAAGTATACTTAGAAGTTCATACTTTTAAAATGCCACAGAGAAAAACGAATAAATCAACAGCAATTAACTTAAAATTTTCATTCGTGTAACATTTTATTTGGCATAAATAGTTGTCTTTTAACATCGACATTATTATGTAGTAAAGGTCTTGCAATTTCTCAGTTGCACAAAACTAATTCGCAATTGAAAGAATTTCGGAGGTTATTTGCAGAAAATTCAAAATAAACATTTAATTTATAATGGAAATAACTTAAATAAATTAGTATTTTAAACAAAATAGAACATAAAATATAATTATTTGTAGTTTTAGAAAACTTACGAAAATTTCACAGAATTCAATTTAGACTAGCTTCGTAAACGATTAGTTACATCTTCAGTCACAACATTAGCACTGTTACGATCGCTAAAAGTCGTAATGTTTTTCTTTTTGGGTGTAATTTATGTCTTTTAACTTTTAAGTCATATCGGACGATGAATGCAATGGGTGAAATAATGCTCAAATTGGCCCAGGATCCATGGAGCTTGGAGTTACCCAACAACTCACCCTGACCGAGATTTCAACTCGGACTTCTTGAACGTGAGTCAGACATGCTACCGAAGCGGCCATCATAATTTTTGTAACGGTAACAACCAAGGAAGTGACTGCACATGTAAACATTCCTTTGCGAAACTTGTCTTAATTGAATCCTGTTAAACTTTCGACAATTTTCTTAAAAGATAATTGGAGTTTCCTACAGATAATTACATTTTATATTGTATTTGTGGCTTCACTATTGATAGAATGTATTTTTACGTATTAAAATAGCACAGTTTGCGAGAAAGGAAAATACAACGAAGATGTTCTGTTTGCGAGGCCTGAAAGCCTATACAATAATAGCTCAATAATACAATAATAATTTGATTGTACATTTAATACCGTGTAATAAGTATTTTCAGCAAGATTTATGTATTTATCTAATATTGCTTTACTCAGGTTTTTAATAAAGCTTACCTAATTGTGTGTTTAAATTTATTTGTCTTTCTCTTTGGAAACTTTTCCTTATTAGAAACAAATCTTGCTCAAATGGACCTTTTCGCTGTTTTCATTAATCATAAAAATAATAAAAAAATTAATACAAAACGACACAATATTTAGAATACTATTTATATGCTTTAAGTAGTTGTGTAACACTAGAAACTTGTAAAATATTTCACATAAGCAAAAACATACATCAAGTTCCATTTCATTAAATACAAAAGATAATAATTACTAATTTTGCAAACTGTAATTTATTACGTATAACTGTTTTATACATTTATTTCACAATGAGTATAGATCTTTATGCTCAAGTTTAGAAATAATAGAAAAGGTTCACTATTTAAAATGATGTTTTCATTTGTCTTAAAACAGATAACCTTTGCCACTATAGGGCAGCATCTATGCTGTACACAAAACATGACTGCCATGTTGAGTTCAGAGGAAATAGTAATAACTAGAAAAGAAAAAAGCTCGAAAATTTGCACTGTCAAGCACATAAAGTGGCCACGCCATTACGCAGTCATAAATAACAGCTGATCTGAACGGCAGAAAATAACGTAGGTTACTTAAAAACTTACATAGAGAATTATCAAAACAGATTAAGTAACTTTGATGAAAATTTATCAATTTTTGAGCAACGAACCCCGTTAGTTTAACAAAGAAACGTTTATAAACAAAATTATATCGTGAACAAAAGGTTATTAATTATTCAGGAGGAAGAGCTGCCTAAAAGCTGAATAGTGCCTATAAGAGATCTCTAAAATACAAAAATAACAATGGCAAAAATCCCTCATTTTACACTTGAGTGTTTTGGTAAAGCCGTCAATAATATTTGGTGCTATAATCTGTCAAAGGATCGACTGGCAGCCATGTTTAATTTTTTGGAAAGATACACCGCCAGGGCATAACAATTCAGTTTTAATATATGGTATACCGGCTGAATTAATACTATTTAATTTTAGATACATTACGAATAGAAAATTGAGGGATTAAGAGCACTCATATGTGACATTTTTAAATCTTTCAATTTTTGAGCTTTATCTCTTTTTTATTTTGTTTTTTCAAAGATTGTGACATGACGCCCTATAATTCTTATAAACAAAATTTAAATTTGGTGCTAGTGTCATGAATGGTTTTGAAGAGCAAATATTTAATTACTTTTTATATTAATTAATCAAAAGTTTTGCTGATGTATGTAAACTGGAAGAACGCACAATACTTAGGGGGTTACTCATAGATCACAGCACCACACATCAGTAACACAACTTCCTTAATCGATGTTTGTCTCGAGACATTATCTGCATTCCATGAAGCCAAATTAGTTCCTGTCGGTACCATTTCGTCCACTTCTAGTCCCTGATCTTCACCTCAAATATCTGTATCCGGCGGTAGAGTTGATCTTCTATGATGCATCCACTCATCCAGCGCTGTAACTGTTGAAGATGGCGAAGATAAGTCGGTAATTCAGCTGGTATGTTTCCTGTCTGATGTTCATGTTTGTAAAGACGGGGTCACTAAGAGCTATTCACCTGGCGAGATAACTTTGCAAAAAATTAAATAAGGCTGCTAATTGTCAGAATTAAACTTTGCAGATTAAGCGTTGTTTTATTAAACAAAGACAATTGAGTAGCATGTATATTGCCAACTAGAAACTCTTCCTACTGGCACTAGTCAAACATTGGCAGTAGGCTTTTCGATGCACATTCTCTGTCACATTTCTGACTGTATGCTCCAAATGATTCTTGATTAATATTTAATAAGCAATCTGGCTAGTAAAACACGAGTTTGCCAACTCCAAATGCTATACTTGCATTACGTACGTAGAGTAAGTATTCTGCATTTCTTTCTGCGTACCTTGCCAACTTCTACGCAACTCAGGATTGCGATTGGTGTGTTTAGTCACCTATTACACAACAATTATGTCGCACTTCCATTTGACGTACCTTGCCATTTTAAATGCTGATGCCCTGCTTGATGCAGAATTTCGTATTCTGAGCGGTGAGCTGCACCAAAGACAATGAACAGATTTGAGATGAACCATAGATACAGAGGATCTGAATATGGAATTGAAATAATTATTCTTAAATTATTATAGAATTGGGGAATTGATGAATAATGTGGGAACAGTTTTATAATATGCTTTCCCATGTAATTGGCTTTGAAACCTCAAAGAATGCAAATGTGATTCTTTTGAACAACTATTAATAATTTTGTTCATGCAGTGTGAGATGGTACTTAAGCTGCGATTATAAAATATGCACTTTAATTAGACATTTAAATTGCAACTTAGTATATAATTCCTTTCCTCTCTTGCTTCGGAATCGTTCGAAATTAGCAATATCAGGAATAGGAATAATTTCTGCAGCTCACTTCTGTTATGGTGTGAGTTATTTTTTCTGAATACTTTAGCATACTTTACTTGCTGACTCAACTCAATTATGTTGTAGAATTTAAAGAGCAAGTTAAATACCCACATCTTATTTGTTGATTATATAAAGGCATTTTGTAACATTAAGAGGAAGTCTTTGGAATGTAGTAGCCACAGTGGACATACTCATATTTATTAAGTGTAATAGAAAAAATGTACAACAACGATAATATCCCTCAGTATACGCTTCAAGAGGTGATAAGTACTAGAGTTAGGCAAGATGCCCATTAAATTCAATATGTATTGATGCTGCTGTGGATGTATAACAAAACCGGTTGAGAATTTGTTTCAAAATTGATATGTAGTTTTAAACCCATTATTGCGGCTAACCAACTCATCCTCTCTGCTTTGAACGTGAACTTCAAATAACAGCATATAAACTGCAATAGATACTCAGAAGGTTTAATATGAAAATACCTTTAAAAGTATAAAGACATAGGAAATTAATTGTTCTTTCACACTAGCCGTGTGTAGGACGCACTATGAAAGGGTAGAGCCAGACTGAAAAATTCAATGCAATAGCCGGGATTTAAACCATGGATCTTGTGGTCTCCGTCCAGCCGCTCTAAACCATTGAGCTACTATGGCCAACGTGTCAACATGACATTAAGTTCTCCAACTGACTTGTGTTGCAGAATTTAATTTTATGTTGGCACGTTGACCATAGTAGTTCAATGGTTTAGAGTGGCTGGACGGAGACCAGAAGATCCATGGTTCAAATCCCAGCTAAGGTATTGAACTTTTCAGTCTGGCTCTACCCTTTCATATTGAGTTATAGTGTTTGAAGGTTTCAAATAAGTAAAAGGTAACTTTAAATAATAAAAGAATAGAACAGATTAACTGATTTAAATGCCTAGACAAGAGAAGGATGTAATTCGAAACAGAACAGTTTTAACATGTGAAGCTAAACAGAAGACTTCTTGAAATAAGATAAGAAACCACATAGATTGGGTAGGGTGTAGGCAATTACTATAGAACAGTATAAATTGGGTCACCAACAGATCATTTAAATGAATAACAGAAGCATCAACAGTGCAATTTGAATCTCAGGTGGCCATAGCTTCGATATAAACTGAGTAATTTGACTCCTCTGTGCACTGTAAGTAACAGAACTTAACAGCTCTGATAATCAACCTGGTGGTTTAAACAATTCTATTTGCCTGTCTGTATTTAGGACACGATATGACTTACCTAATAAATAAATACATACATAACATTTTGTACTATCATTGAATTGGGCCCTGGCACTTTTGCTAAAGGCCAGCTCTGTTTTCTACCCATATGTACTAGACTTTTTTTTTTTCAAGTAGACAGGCCCCTCCCCGCCTGCCCGGTGGCGATCATCCGTCATTCATCGGCATGCTTTCTACATCGCCTCCCGCATAGCTTCAGTTACACTGTATGTGCATTCCCTCGTCTCTTTCACTTGCGTTTGCTTAATCTTGTCACTCCTGGAAAAATGCCCATGCTTTCGTTTTTAGGGTAGAGTCAGGCTGAAAAATTCTATGCCACATCCGAGATTTGTACCATGGATACTCTGACTTCCGTGCAGTCACTCTTAACCATTGAGCTACTACGGCCAACGTTCCAGCACAAAACGAGTCAGTTGGAGAATTTAGTGTCATGCTGGCACGTTGGCCATAGTAGCTCAAAGATGAAGAGCAGCAGCAAGGAGGCCAGAATATCCGTGTTTTAGTCCCGGCTATGGTACTGAATTTTTCAGTCTGATTCTGCCTTTTCATAGTGCGTCCTACACACGGCTATTGTGAAAGAACATTTAGTTGCCATTACTTGTGCCTAATAGTGGTCCAAACTATAAAGCCCGGGCCTTAAAGTACTTACAACATAGTAAGTCGCCATTAAGGTAGTTGTCTCGTGTGTTTATGAGAACTCCTAGTGGTTTACCGGGAAAAACACGAGTTGGTTGGAGAATTTAGTGTCATGCTGGTACGTTGGCCATAGTAGCTCAATGGTTAAGAGCGGCTGGACGGAGACCAGAAAATCTGTGGTTCAAATTGCGGCTATGACATTGAATTTTTCAGTCTGGCTCTACCCTTTCAATAATTTGATTGTCCAATACCATGGAGTGAGTATTTTAAGCAAGGTTCATGGATTTGTCTAAATCTTGGCTCCCATTAGCGCTTCCGACTGTGCTTCTAATGTTTTTATTGTTATATTTTGACATCTATTAAATCTTATCCAATTTTCTGTTTAAATTTGTTTCTCTTTGTGTTTGTTAACTGTTCTTTATTAGGAACAAACAGAGTTTTTCACTGCCTTCATTACACATAAAGATAATACAAAACTACACAATATGTAGAATATTATTTATAACATTTAATAAGTTGTGTAACACTAGAAACGTGTCAAAGATTTCACATAACTACAAACACACATCAAGTTCCAGTCATTTCATACAAACAAATACAAATGAAAATAGAGCCATACTATCTCTGCAAACTGTAATTTATTTTGTAGTACTTTGTTTTTATACATTTATTTCACAATGAGTATAGGTCTTTATGATCTAATTTAGAAATAAAAGAAAAGGTTCAATTTTTAAAATGATGTTTTTATTTGTTTTAAACAGATAACCTTTTCCACTAGAGGGCAGCATCTATGCTGTACACTAAACAACACTGTCATGTTGAGTTCAGAGAAAATAGTAATAACAAGGAAAAAGCTCGAAAATTTGCACTTTCAAGCACACAAAGTGGTCACGCCATTACGCAGACATATAAATCACAACTTATCTGACCAGTGAAAAATAACGTAGGTTACATAAAATGTTACACAGAGAATTATAACATAACATAAAGTAACTTAGATGAAAATTTATCAATTTTTGAGCAACGAATCCCTTAGTTTAATAAAGAAACGTTTAATAAACAACATTTTATCGTGACCATAAGGTTATTAATTATTCAGCAGGAATAGCTGCCTAAAAGCTGAATAGTTTCTACAAGATGACTCGCCTTATTGATATAGAGATCTCTAAAATACAAAAAGGACAAAGGACAAAATTGGTCGTTTTACACTTGAGTGTTTTGGTAAAGTTGTCAATAATATTTGGTACTAAAATCTGTCAAAGGATCGACTGGCAGCCATGTTTAATTCATTCGACACATATATCGCCAGGACATTAGAATTCAGTTTTAATATAGAGTATACCAGCTAAAGTAATATTATTTAATTTCAGAAATATTACAGATAGAAAATTGAAGAATTAACTGATATTTTTAAATCTTAAATTTTCGAGCTTTCTTTTGGTTTTTCTAAGTTTGAACATGATGGCTTATAATTCTTACAATCATAATTTAAATCTGATGCTAGTATTATAATTGGCTTTGATGAGCAAGTATTTAATTACTTTGCTATATTAATTACTCAAAGGTTTTGCTGATGTATGTAAACCGGAAGAACACACAATATTTAAAAGCTTACTTATAGATCACAGCACCACACATCAGTAATACAACTTTCTTAATCGATGTGTCTCTCCTCTCATTGTCTGCATTCCATGAAGCCAAATTGGTTCCGGTTGATACCATTTCGTCCTCTTCTGGTCCCTGATCTTCGCCCCAAATCTCTGTATCCGATTGTAAAGTTGGTCTTCCATGATGCATCCACTCATCCAGCGTTGTAACTGTTGAAGATGGCGAAGATAAGTCGGTAATTCAGCTGAGTATATTTCTTGTCTGATGTTCATATTTGTAAAGGCAGAGTCACTGAGCGCTATTTCCCTGGCGCTATTTGTATCGAATGAATTAAATGAGGCTGCTAGTTGATCCTCCGAGAGTTTGTAGTACCAAATGGGCTTGATGACTTCACCAAAACGTTCAAGTTTAAGTCGACCAGTTTTATTATTTCCTGCGTTGTTGAAAACTTCTCGCATTTTAGTGATTTCTTTATCAGTAAGAGCAGTCATCTTGTGGAATCGGTATAGCTATTCAGCTTTATTGCCAGCTTTGTCTGCTGAATAATTAATAACTTTGTGTTCAGAATAAAATGTTGCCCATTAAGCGTTTCTTTATTAAACAAAGACAATTGAGCAGCATGTACACTGCCAACTAGAAACTCTTCCACTTGGCGTTGAACGATGTTGGTCAGATATTTGCAGTAGGCCTTGCAAAGCACATTCTCTGCACGCTCCAAATGATTCTTGTTTAATATTGAATGTAAGGTATCTGGCTAGTAACACATGAGTTTATGTGATCCGTTTGAGCAATTACTAATAATTCTGTTCATGACGTCTGGGATGATACTTAAGCTGCGATTGTAAATTACGCACATTAACTAGTCTTCTCTTTATTCGGAATCAATGAAAATTAGCAATATCAAAAATAAAAATTATAAGTTCTGCAGCTCACATCTGTTATGATAGCAGTTACATTTTCTCAATACTTTAGCATAATTTACTTGCTGACTCAACTCAATAAGTTATGTTGTAAAACTTGACGGGCAATTTAACTACCAACATGACATTATTTATTATATAAAGGCCTTTGGTAGAATATTAAGAGGAAATCTTTAGAACATAGTAATGACTAAGGGAATACGCCATATTTATTAAACGTAATTAAACAAATGTACAACATACGAAAATACGCATCAGTATAAGTGAAACGGAAGAGATAATTTAATCTTTAAGTTCAAGATGCCTATTAAATTCAATATATATTGATGCTGCTGTGAATGAATAGCAAAACTGGTTGAGGAGTTGTTTCAAAATTGATATGTAGCTTTAAACAGTTTTGAACTTCAAAGAGCAACATATAAACTGCAAAAGATACTCAGAAGCTTTAATATGAAAATACCTTTAAATGTATTGAGCTATAGTTTTTGAAAGTTCCAAAGTAGTAAAAACTAACTTTAAGTAATGAAGCAATAGAACAGATTAACTGATTTAAATGCCTAGAGAAGAGAAGGATGCAAGACGAACCAGAACAATTTCAACATGTGGAATTACACAGAAGACTTCGTGAAATAAGATAAGAAACAACAATTAGACTCTATGGGGTGTTAGCAATTCCTGTAGGACAGTAAAAGTTGGATCACCAACAGATCATTTAAATAACAGAATCTTAAAGGTGCAGTATGAATCCCAGGTGGCCCTAACTTCGCTATAAGCTGAGTAATTTGGCTACTCTGTGTACAGTAACTGATCCTAACACCTCCGATAATCAGTCTAGTGGTTTAAACACATCTATTTTCGTGTCTGTAGTTATTGTTAGTTATGACATGATATGACTTGGCTAATAAAGAAATTACATAATCTGATTTGGGCCCTGGCACTTTTCTATAGGCCATCGCTTTTTTCTGCCGATATTTCAGTACTGGACTATTGCCTCGGTAACACTGTTCGTGCATTCCCTGGCCTTCTTCACTTGCTTTACCTTGTCACTCTTGGCAAACTGCACATGCATTTCATTTTGACAGCCACTAAGCGCATCTAAGCTGTTTTCACATAGCTTTTTAATAAAAAGAATCCCACTTTCAGGAAAAAAAAAATCTTTATTGATTCAATCATAGAGTGGTGTGAGATCCTAATGGCTTCCGAGGTAGGGTACTCGTGGTCATAAGAGATTGAACTGCTGGTTTTCAGGATGTGGCTTCTTTGGAATGTGATGTACTGGACGATTGGGGATGTTAGATGTGCATGTTCCGAAATGTTTAGGTCCTATTTTGTCTCCAGAAACTTGCAGATGACGCTCCCACAATACCCACAGATGTTGGCTTTAAGTGTGGTCCACGAGTTTTAACATTTCTAGGAACCAAATTAGGTTTATAACAAAGCAATCTGTCAAGTATTTCTTTTTGTTTAGTGAGAATAATAGAATACTAGACAAACATATTCGTTTTCCGTAAATCAGTGCGATCCGGTGACGGCATATCACTCGGTGGTTTTACACTTGGCAAGCCAGTCAGTTAAAATTTTTAAAGTTTTTGTAAACGAGGATTATCTTTGTGTGTAAAACTTATGGGAAGCAGTGATTGAGTGACCGCTGGGAGATGCTGGCTGTAAATTTATTTGTTTGAAACGCCTTCCTGAATTTATAATTACCTTGCAATTATCATTGGCCTACTATTTGATATTCATCCGATTTTTATCTCTGGCCATGTAACGAGAACAGAATTTCAAAGCCACTACATAGGACCAGGTCCAACACAGTTGACTATTACTTAAAGCTCATTGCATTTTCGTATTCCCATTAAATTTACAAGGAAATGTGCAATAACATAATTTCTGCAATATGAAATATAGAAGTGTCTGTAAGAACACTTTCTACAAGCATACAGAAAGTCATGTGGGTGCAAATGATATTTTTGGTAACACTTTATCAATAGTACAGCAAACGCTATGTGCTAGTTTTTGAAAGAGTGAGCAAGATTGGCACAAATATATCGAATGGAACATTTTAACACACAGAAGACTAAAACAATAATAAAAGTAGAGTAATAGGGGTTAGGCTTGTTTAAATGATCACGTGCTGAACGTTGAAGAATTTTGAGAGGTCACTGAAGTAATGAAGGTCACAGTTCTAGTAGTTTTGAATATAAAAACTAATTTATTAATTTGTAAATTTAGACCAAAATTCAGCTGTGGTGTTCTAAGCGTGGAATATATCCCTCATAGGATCTCTATTTCCAATTATCATTTCATTCCGTTTATCATATCCAACGCCTGTTTTGTCGCATACAGTAAGAATGGGCCCTAAACAAGGGTGTGCATCCTTACATAAAATACACTAATCTTTTACCGGAACTATAAAAGACATTAAACTGTCATAGAAATAACTAAATTAACATTTTAAACAAAATAGCCATAAAATTTAACTATTTGTTTCAAACTTCACTAATCTTTCAAGAAAATTGATGAAAATTTCACAGAATTCGATTGAGACTAGTTTCATAAGCGATTGTTTATATCTTTAAAGAGTTCATTCTCACCTTTACTGTCGTTACATGTTGTAATTTTGTAATGGTGACAACGAAGGAAGTGACTGTAAATGCAAACAAACGTTTGCAAAACTGGTCTCAATTGAATCCTGTGAAATTTTCAAGTTTCTTAAACGATAAGTGAAATTTGTTACAAATAATTATATTTTATGTGCCATTTGTTGCTTCTCTGTTGCTAGCTTGCATCTTTTAGTATTAAAATAGCACAGTTTGTAAGAAAGTAAAATTAGAGGAAGAGCATTTCCTTGAAACCCCGTACAACTATAGCTCAATAATATAATAATTTGATTGTCCATTTAATACCGTGAATGAGCATTTTCAGCATGGCTCATGGATTTTTCTAAATCTTTGACTTATATTGGTACTTCCGAATGTGAAACTAATATTTTATTGTTATAATTTTAATTTTAATATAGCTTATCTAATTTGGTGTTTCAGTTTGTTTATCTTGTCTGTAAACTTTTCTTATTAGGAACAGATCTTGATCAAACATATTTTCGCTGCTTCCATTACACACAAAAATAATACAAAACTACACGATATGTAGAATATTATTTATAGTATCTGAGTAGTTGTGTAGCATTGAAGCATGTCAAAGATTTCACATAACAACAAACACACTTAAAGTCTCTTGTGATTTGATACAAACAAATACAAAAAACAACAGAACATTATTATTTTTGCAAATTCTAGTTTATCATGTAGAAATTTGTTTTATTGCATTTATTTCACAATGAGTGTATGTCTTAGTGCTCTAAATTAGAAATAAGGGAAAAGGTTCACTTTTTAAAATTATGTTTTCATTTGTCTTAAAACAGATAACCTTCCCCACTAGAAGGTAGCATCTATGCTGTACACTAAACAAGACTGCCACGTTGAGTTCAGAGGAAATAGTAATAACTAGAAAAGAAAAAAGCTCGAAAATTTGCACTGTCAAGGACACAAAGTGGACACGCTATTATACAGACATTTAGTAAAAAATTGCCGTAGTGTACATCAAAACACAAGAGAGAATTATCGCATCAAATTAAGTAAATGTAATAAAAATGTATCAATTTTTGAGCAACGAAACCCGTTGGTTTAATAAAGAAACGTTTAATAAACAAAATTTTATCGTGCCTACAAGGCTATTAATTATTCAGCAGGCAAAGCTGCCTGAAAGCTGAATAGTTTCTACAAGATGACTCCCCTTACTGATATAGAAATCTCTAAAATATGAAAACGACAGAAAGACAAAATTGGTCGTTTTACACTTGAGTGTTTTGATAAAGCCATCATTAATATTTGGCACCATAATCTGTCAAAGTATCGACTGGCAGCCATGTTTAATTTCTTCGACACAAATATCGCCAACACATTAGAATTTAGTTTTAATACGGTATACCGGCTAAATTAATATAAATTAATTTTAGATACATTACAGAGAGAAAATTGAGGAATTATGGGCACTCATAATTGACATCCCTAAATGTTTCAATTTTCGAGCTCTCTTTGTCTTTTATTTTATTTTTTCTAAGTTTGTAACGTGGCGCCTTATAATTCTTATAACCACAATTTAAATTTGATGCTAGTATCATGAATAGCTTTGAAGAGCAAATTTTTAATTACTTTAGTTAAGTAATGGAAATTAATCATTTATTCATGCTAGACGTATATAGGTTAAGGTTTTAGGTAGATAAAAGTCAACATGAAAAATCCAATGCCATGGCCGGGATTTGAACCATGGATCTCCTGGTTTCCGTCCAGTCACTCTTACCCATTGAGCTAGGCCAACTTGGGTTAAATGTGAATGAATAATTTTTTTTTCACAAAATAATTCTATCATGTGAAACAATATTTCAAGGTATAAAAAATAAAAATAAAAAATATCTGGGAAACTAATTTTAAAATGAAAATGGCATTTGGTGAATACACTCTATATTGAACCTCGATTGGTATATCATTTTTTTTTAAATTGGTCTGTGGATTTTAAAAATTTCATTTTGGTATCCTTAAGGACATATGAAAAAAATTGTTAACTGTCAATGTACTATGCGTACATTGTAATGATTAGTCAGTTAACAAATTTTTCATATAATGTCCTTAAGGATACCAAACTGAAATTTTTAAAATCCACATTCCAATTAAAAAAAATATGATATACCAATCGAGGTTCAATATAGAGTGTATGTATGCACCAAATGCCATTTCCATTTTAAAATTAGTTTCCCAGATATTTTTTTTATTTTTTATACCTTTGAAATATTGTTTCACATGATAGAATTATTTTGTTAAAAAAAATTGTTATTCATTCATATTTAACCCAAGTTGGCCATGGTAGCTCAATGGGTAAGAGTGACTGGACGGGAACCAGGAGATCGTGGTTCAAATCCCGGCCATGGCATTGAATTTTTCATGTTGACTCTTATCTATTTAATTACTTTTCTATATACATTAATCAAAGGTTTTTCTGATATATGTGAACGCAAGAACACACAATATTTAGAAGCTTACTTATAGATCACAACACCACACATCAGTAATACAACTTTCTTATTCAATGTTTCTCTCCTGTCATTGTCTGCATTCGATGAAGCCAAATTGATTCCGATTGATACCATTTCCTCCACTTCTGGTCCCTGATCTTCGCCCCAAATCTCTGTATCCGATGGTAAATTTGGTCTCCTCTGATACACCCATTCATCCTGCGCTGTAAATGTTGAAATTGGTGAAGATAAGTGGGTAATTCAGCTGGGCATGTTTCTTGAAGTTGGTCTCCTATGATACATCCATTCATCCAGCGCTGCAAATGTTGAAATTGGTGAAGATAAGTCGGTAATTCAGCTGGGTATGTTTCTTGAAGTTGGTCTCCTATGATGCATCCATTCATCCTGCGCTGTAAATGTTGAAAATGGTGAAGATAAGTCGGTAATTCAGCTGGGTATGTTTCTTGAAGTTGGTCTCCTATGATGCATCCATTCATCCTGCGCTGTAAATGTTGAAAATGGTGAAGATAAGTCGGTAATTCAGCTGGGTATGTTTCTTGAAGTTGGTCTCCTATGATGCATCCATTCATCATGCGCTGTAAATGTTGAAAATGGTGAAGATAAGTCGGTAATTCAGCTGGGTATGTTTCTTGAAGTTGGTCTCCTATGATGCATCCATTCATCCAGCGCTGTAAATGTTGAAAATGGTGAAGATAAGTCGGTAATTCAGCTGGGTATGTTTCTTGAAGTTGGTCTCCTATGATGCATTCATTCATCCTGCGCTGTAAATGTTGAAAATGGTGAAGATAAGTCGGTAATTCAGCTGGGTATGTTTCTTGAAGTTGGTCTCCTATGGTGCATCCATTCATCCAGCGCTGTAACTGTTGAAAATGGTGAAGAAAAGTCGGTAGTTCAGCTGGGTATGTTTCTTGAAGTTGGTCTCCTATGGTGCATCCATTCATCCAGCGCTGTAACTGTTGAAAATGGTGAAGAAAAGTCGGTAGTTCAGCTGGGTATGTTTCTTGAAGTTGGTCTCCTATGGTGCATCCATTCATCCAGCGCTGTAACTGTTGAAAATGGTGAAGAAAAGTCGGTAGTTCAGCTGGAAATGTTTCTTGTCTGATGTTCATGTTTGTAAAGACGGAGTCACTGAGCGCTATAATCCTGGCGATATTTGTATCGAAGAAATTAAATAAGGCTGCAAGTTGATCCTCCGACAGTTTGTAGTACCAAATGGACTTGATGGCTTCACCAAAACGTTCAAGTGTAAGTCGATCAGTTTTATCACTTTCTGCGTTGTTATCATATTTTCGTGATTTCTTAGTCAGTAAGAGCTATCATCTTGTAGAATCTGTATAGCTATTGATCTTTATTGCCAGCTTTGTCTGCTGAATATTAATAACTTTGTCTTCAGAATAAAACTTTGCAGATTAAGCGTTTCTTTATTAAACAAAGACAATTGAGCAGCATGTACATTGCCAACTAGAAACTCTGAATGATGCTGGTCAAACATTAGCAGTAGGCCTTGCAAAGCACAAATAATTCTTGATTTAATATTTAATGGAAGCAATCTGGCTAGTAACACATGAGTTTGCAAACTCCAAATGCTATACTTGCATTACGTCCATGGAGTAACTATTCTACATTTCTTTCTTCATACCTTACCAAATTCTGAATAACCCAGGATTGCGATTGATGGGTTTACGTCACCTATTACACAACAATCATGTTGCACTTCCATTTGACGTACCTTGCCATTTTAAATACTGATGCCTTGCTTGATGCAGAATTTCGTATGCTGACCGACGATGGGTGTCAAACTCAATGAAATGTTTAGAGACGAATCATACATACAGAGGATCTGGATATGAGATTAAAATAAATATTCTTAAGTTATTATAGAATTGGCAAATTGATTAATAATGCGGGAACGGTTTTAAAATATGCTTTCCCATGTAAATTGGCTTTTTAACCTCAAACAATATTATGTGATTCTTTTGAGAAACTATTGATATCTTTGTTCATGCAGTCTGGGATGGCACTTAAGCTGCGTTTATAAAATATGCACTTTAATTAGCCATTTAAATTGTAACGTAGTTTAAAATGCCTTTCATCTCTTCCATCGGAATCAATACAAATTAGCAATATCAGGAATACGAATGATAATTTCTGCATCTCACTTCTGTTATGGAATGGGTTATTTTTTCTGAATAATTTAGCATACACTACTTGCTGACTCAAGTCAATAAATTACGTTGTATAATTTGAAGGGAAATTTAAATACCCACATTTTATTTGTTGATTATATAAAGGCATTTTGTCAAATATTAAGAGGAAGTTTTCAGAATATAGTAACGCTGAAGGCACACGCCATATTTATTAAATGCATTTGAACATGTGTACAGCAATATGAAAATATGCGTTAGTGAGTGAGTGTGTGGTGTTTTAGGGCCCGTCGACAACAAGGTCATTTGGGCCCGAATATGCGTTAGTATGAGTGAAATGGAAGATGTTATTAATCTTGGAGTTCATCAATGTGACCATTAAATTCAATACATATTGATGCAGTTGTGGATGAATAGAAAACTGGTTAATTGTTTCAAAATTCATATGTAGTTTTAAGCACTGTTTATTTGCGGCTAACCAACTCATCCTCTCAGATTTGAACGTGAACTTCAAAAAGCAACATTTAAACTGCAACAGATACACCGAAGGTTTAATATGAAATTAGCTTTAAAGGTATTAAGTTACAGTTTTTTAAGGTTCCAAAGAAGTAAAATCAAACTTTAAATAATGAAAGAATAGAACAGGTTAGCTTATTTAAATGCCTAGAAAAGAGAAGGATTTAAGTCTAAAACATAACAATTTAAACATTTGGATCTACACATAAGACTATGAGAAATAAGATAAGAAAAGAAACACCTGTTATATTGTATGGTGTGTTAGCATTTACTATAGTACAGTAAAAATTGGGACACCAGCAGATGATTTAAATGAATAACAGAAACATAAACAGTGCAATTTGTATCCCAGGTGGCCATAACTATGCTATAAGCTTAAGTAGCTTGGCTACTCTGTATACGGTAAATAACTGAACCTAACAACTCTGATAATCAATCTGGTAGTTTAAACATACCTATTTTCGTGTCTGTAGTTATTGTTAGTTATGACGTGACAAGCCTTGAGCAATACGGGAATTACATCTTGGGCTATCATTGAGTTGGGCCCTGGCACTTTTGCTATAAGCCAGGTCTGTTTTCTGCCCATATTTCAGTACTGGACTATAGCCTCAGTTACACTGTTGGGGAGGCAGGGGCAAGATGACAAACGAGTTAGTTTAAGTTTGTATTAGGAGATAGCACCTTACGGATACTACTAGTGCTCCACATTGCTAGACACTAATAACTTGTACAGTGAGACCTCTGCTGTTAGATGTAGTTCGTGTTTAGTTCTCTGACGTGTTGTAATTTTAAAGACTTTCGCCATAAGATCTCGTGGTCTTAGAGATAAGATATCTGGTTATTCTTTGCTAGTCATTACTATCTTATATAATATGCTTTTCGCAGTCATCGTTTATTAATGCTTATTTCCGGTTAATCCTATCATATTAATCAAAGATTTCTAACGCTCCCTATTCGGGAAGGTTGACTGGGGCAAGTTAACGGTCTCGTCATGTTACCCCTAGAGCTTTATAATGGTTTCTTTTTGCCTTTTAATGTATTTTTATTTTGTTTTCTGGTTTTCATACTACCTGATTCCCAAACTATGCATAATACGTATCAGCGAAAAAACGCAAGTCTCAGACAATGTGCAAGCATCTTAACACGCTCATCTATGAAAGAAATTTTGGTTCAGAAAGAAGCACTAAAGGTGGCACAAGAACAATTAAAGCAACATAAACGAGAGGCTCAGATTTCAGAAAAAGGGGTTTTTAAGAAAAAGAAATTTGATTCCTGTACAAAATGGATGAAGCTCGAACTTCTGATACCCATGTCGTCAGCTCAAACTTCCAAAGAAAGTACAGTGCAATGTCCTGTTAGTGATGAGAACTTTGTTGATCCTCATTAGAAGACTGGACTCAGTGTGGCAAAGTCAGGCATGGTGGCACGAGAACTGCTAAAACTGTGAAGTAATAATATTTATTTGTGAATTTTGTTAAGGAAACCTACTGATTTTGAGTTGTACTGATTTATTATGATAATGCTCAACAATGTCACCATTTAATCACTATTATTCAATTGAAAATAATTAACAATGTATAAAATAATTACTGCACAGTGTTATTATTTCTAATAATAATGTGTTAAACTATTACAGTATTGGTATCTTACCTCATGATCAAAGGCATCTTACCCCGGCACCGGGGCAAGATAACATTTGTACATGTATATTTAAAAATGAGAAAATAATGTTGATAATATTAAAATAAAAAATATATCCAAATTGTATTTCAAAAGGCCGTTCTAGTGATGTGTGCAAAAAAAACGAAATTACCTGAAAAATTAATTAAAAATGGTTAACTCTTAACATCGCCAACTTGCCGCGGTGTCCCCTTCGTCTCCTTTACCTGCTTTACCTTGTCACTCTTGGCAAACTGTTCATGCTTTTCGTTTTGACAGCCACTAAGCGCATCTAAGCTGTTTTCACATAGCCTTTTAATAAAAAATCCCATTTTCAAAAAAAAAATAGTTCTTCATTGATTCATTCACAGAGTGGTTCCTAATGGTTTGCGTGGAAGGGCACTCGTGTTCATATGAGATTGGACTGCTGGTTTGCAAAATGTGACTTCTTTGGAATGCGATGGGCTGGTGGATTGGGTATGTTAGATGTTCTACATGTTCCGAAATGCTTAAGTCCTATTGTGTCTCTAGGAACTTCCTGGAGATGACGTTCCCACGAAAATATTCACAGGTGTTGGCCTTTAGTGTGGTCCACGAGCTCTAACATTTCTAGGGACCAAATTAGGTGTATATCAAAGTAATTTTTCAAGTGTTTCTTTTCGTTTCGTGAGAACAACAGAATACCAGACAAATATGTGTGTTTTCCGAAAATCAGTGCGATCCGGTGACGACATATCAGTTGGTGGTTTTACACTTGGCAAGACAGTTAATTGGAAATTTGTAAACAATGAGGACTAATGAGAGTCATCTTTGTTTGGGGAAGGGGTGATTGAGTGACAGGAGGGAGGTGCTGTTTGTCAAGATTTTTGCTTAAAACGCATTCCTTCAAGTCATCATTCACCTACTGTTTGGTATTCATCTGATTTTTATCTCCGTCCATGTAATGAGAACAGAATTTCAAAGTCACTACATAGTGACGAGGTTCAAAATATTTAACCATCACTTAAAGCCATCTTTGTTCAACATTTGAACAAGATTGGCACACAGATGTCGAATGGAACTTTTTAACACTCAAGAGGCTAAGAAAAATAAAAGTCGAGTAAAAGGGGTTAGTATTATTTAAATGATCACATGCTGAAGATTTGAATATTTCGAGAGGTCATTGCAAGTAATTGAAGCTAAAAGTTCATGGTAGTTTTATATATAAAAACTAATCTTTTTAATTTCAAGATATAGATCAAATTTCAGCTATGGTTCCAATTGTGGAATATTTCTCTCCTAAAATCTCTCTTTCCAATTATCATTTCATTCTGCTTATCATATCCAACGCCTGTTCTGTCGTATACAGTAAGAATGGGCCCTAAATGAAGGTATAGGCACTACTCTTGCGGGAACTATAAAAGACAAACTTTAATTTTGCAGACATTTTGTATAATGTTATCTAAGAATGTTATTGGAATTTTACAGTTTATAATTATTTATGTTATATTTTATCGAAATGCATTTGTCCCTTTGTTCTTTTTTCTTCATATTTAGGAGCATGTTTCTCAAAGAGTTATTGCAGGGCCTTGACATTTTTAATGAAACTTAAGTACGTACGTATTTTCACTTGGCTGTCATGTCATATTAAATATTAAGAATTTATTTAACAAAACTACTTTAATAACAATGATAATGTTATTCCAATAAATAAATGTTTATCTTAAGTTATAATTGTCAGAAAATAGGAATTTTACTACAGTATCTTGGCACTCATTTTCTAACTATTGTTCATAAAGTTTGGATGTTATTACATTTAATTCAACGAAGCTCCATTTTATATAAACTAATAAATAGCCAATACATTCCTTAAGGGCCTGCAGCTGCAGGGAATTGTCTGAAGCACTTTAAGGTAGCAAACTTTAAGAGCTGTCTGCTAGTTTGTATTTTTCAGTAAATGTTATTCCACAATAGAAGGGTGAGAGGGGTGCATTTACATAACTATAATTAATAAATATCAAATATATTTATAATATCTAAAATAATTTAAATATGCTGAAACGCACACAAACCATTCAGTGTACAATATTTAACATAGTTACGCAATTACTATTTGACATCTTCTGCCAAATGTATTAAATACAGTTCTGTCTGATGCATTAGTTGGGCATAAATTGAGTGTCCAACTAGTGGAGCAGGAGGAGGAGGAGGAGGAGGAGGAGGAGGAGGAGGAGGAGGAGGAGGAGGAGGAGGAGGAGGAGGAGGAGGAGGAGGAGGAGGAGGAGGAGAGGGTCTCGTTGTTTTTATATATATAAACATATAGGGAGAGCCGCGATACTTTTAGACTCCTGAAACGTGGTTTGCTGTGAACCACGAGCTCAAAATCTGAGGCAAAACTCAGTGCTAAAAACGTATTGTTACATCGGCACTCGCGGATCTTTTCGTGGAGAGACTTCGCCCCATTGCTGTGTTAGTGGGAGGAGGCTGCACAGTGAAGAAGTTCACGAGTGAGTCGGTCTGTCGACTTGCTTAAGTAGACCAAGCTGTGCATAGAAGTGTGGTACTATACCTTCCAAGCTCCATGTTAAGGAGATCCTGTGAGACGGTGCAGGAAACAGTTCATAGGTCAGTAAGTGCGGCTTGTGGTGAGGAATCAGCGGGCAGTGGAAAAGGCAGAGAAGCAGCCTAAGTACGAATATCGGAGTTGTGTTCAAAATTGGCGTGTAGTTCCATGTGAGAGGTGATTCTTGTATACACCAGAGAGATTACTAGCAGCACATGTTGGTGCATGCTTAAGACATAAAGAAACATTAAAGAGACGTCGAAGCTGTGCATTTGTGTAAAATAAGGTGACTGTACGTTAGCACTTTGCTCAGAATTTTGCTGAAAATTAAGGAATGGCAAAATTTTGTTACAGATTGCACATTTCAGTTTGTTATTTCTTCTAATGTCATCTGTCCAATTATTCTACAAGTGTTTCTCTGCATACTAAACACATTGGTACCGTGGACTGTTGGTATATGTTGTCTTACAAATACTAAAATTTTGGCAAAGGCACCTTTTTATCTAAAAAGGCATTTTTTTAATTCATGGGACCTCAAATCATATAATAGCCCATCCGTATCTTATAACGAGCTGCACTCACGTGATGCTCTGTGTCATTTAAATCGTATGACAATCTCAGTTCGTACACGCGTTGTTGCACATAAATGCACGGAGATCAAATTGTGGGCAATAGATGGCTCTAAACTGTATTTTAAGGCAATCTTCATACCAGGACGTTTGATATATATATTTTTCCGTGCAAACCTGTTTGTTTCGCTCGTGTTGCGTATTTCAGTAAGCAACGTGGTGAAGAGAGCGTGTGGTAATGATGAAGAGGGTTTACAAAAGCTTTTTGATTGAGTATTTTACAGTGATGATAAACTAAGTGATTTCAGGTTCTGAAGAACCCCAAAAAGCACTTCGTAGTGATATGAGTGATGAAGGCAAGTGATTAAGAAATGAATGATTTTCCCGCAATTTCGAATTTTGTTCGATATATGACCAGACAGCGTGCCCGTGGGTCTATCAACATATTTAACCCATGGCAAGTTCAGTTCTTTATTAATATGCATGCCAAATTGCGTAAATGTATCCTTACTGGTTGATTTTATACGATTATTTTAAAATTATGATGCTCGCAATGCACCTTGTGGGGTATTTAAATCCGATTTTTCGGCAACTATTAGGGTATTTAAATATGCTATCGAAGTTATCAACAAGTGCTCTGCCAACAAAAACACTTAGCTTATCAGTAATACGTTAATTTGCTACTTGTTTCTATCTCGAGAAAAGCAGGTTCTCAATCACCCTGTAGAGTCGTTTTTGTTAGCCCATGATTCTGTTGTACCTTACGCCCGCAATATTGAATATCGACTCTTCAGGTGTGTGTACCCAGTCTTGTTAACAAGCTCCTCCTCCCATAACAACAAAACATTGCTCATGGCTCCCGGGAATGACGTCACATTTCCCAAGACATCTCAAGAGTCGATAAGAACTGTTGCTACAAGACCAAGCTTTGCGAAATGAATAATAGAGTACTTGGGTTGGAGCACAATAAAATAGCACTTCACTAAGTCTTTTGCGTTTACTTATAGAAGATAGAGCTCGCAATTGTATTTCACGCAATAATGCAATAGCGGACAAGAACGTCATTTTCTAAGCTTACATAAAAAGATCATGGAAAAGGGAAACATGTAAATAACGAGGAACTAGAGGGCATTTTACGGTAAGAACTACAGTTTGGATATTAAAAGGTTTTGGAAATGCTATATCCCAGGATTAATGTCCCTTATGTGGCAATAAGAATTGAGCCTGGGCTAATAACCTCTCGGTGCCGCCATCGCAGGTCTTACGTGTAATTTTTTTTTTTCTGTTCCTTATTTAACCGGGTTTTTATTGTTTCCGTTTATTTTACTGTCTGTTTTTCGTAGTTTCACACATATATACTATATACATAATATACACTATGCCCAATGCGGGACTTGAAACCCTCGACCCGTACGCGGCGAAACGCTAGACATGCGCTCTAATAACCATGGCTACGAGGGCTGGCAGAAATAGCTGAGTGGGAGTAGGGAAATTGCTCCGCCTGTATCGTCTTTTGGCGGGAGAGGCGCGGCCTTCCTGGCGGCCGCTAGTTCACGTCACAAAGACGTTACGAAGCCAGAGTCGCACTATTACTGCGCAGATACCGTTCTAGAATGCAATTCGAGAATATTCGATCTTCCGCGGGTGACCGGATATATAAAGATCCGTTGCGAAGCCTAGAAGAGCAGTACGTAGTGTTTAGAAGTTTGGTTGTGTTTCGAGCATGGAGCTGAGTTGAGAGTGTAGCTGTGTGGTGAGGAGTCGGTGTAGTGAAGCACTTCACGTATCAGTTGCTTGTTTGAGTTGTGTGGGTCAACAGAACAGTATAGAGAATTTGCTGTGCTTTCCAGGTCATCGGAGGAATAGGCGGGCAGTGGAACTGCCAGTGAAGTAGTACAGAGTGAATATCGGAGTTGTTGTGTTTGGAACATCACGTCAGGCCTTTTTAGTAACTATTTTAATAAATTTATCAAGATTTCAAATAAACATTCGGATCAGTAGCTGTGTGCTGTATCACATGTGGATCGTTTTTAAATGTTACTTGGATTTTTTGGGGAGAGGGGAAAGAACTCATTTGGGCATCGAAGGGATATGTTTTCTGTAGTTGTACACATACGCAGAAGTCACAGACACACACACCCATGCCCAAGGCGGGACTCGAACCCTCGACCCTCTACGCGACGGAACGCTAGAGACATACACTCTAACGACCATGGCGAGGGCCAGTAACTTGGGAGCTGTTGTGTTCGAAACATCACATCAGGGCTTTTCAGTAACTATTTTAATAAATTTATCTAGATTTCAATCGTTTTCAAATTTTACTTGGGATGTTCATCTAAATAAAATTATTAATAGAATCTTATAATTAGCATTGTATTAAGCAGTATCTTCTTTCTCTGAAAACTAAGGGGCTCTCTCTCTCTCTCTCTCTCTCTCTCTCTCTCTCTCTCTCTCTCTCTCTCTCTCTCTCTCTCTCTCTCTCTCTCTCTAATTGGTCATTTATAAATTATTGACAAGAGAGGACAATGTCGAAAAGCTGTAGGTATTTCAATGTAAACGTGCCACAACACATTTAGCAAATTAAGCTTGTGTTACTTTGTCAGTCACTTATCTTCTTGTAGTTATTGTTGACGACAGCAATTTGTCGAGCATATGAAAGATACAAGCTATGGTTAAAAGTTAAATGAAGAAAGCTACAAATTTCACTTGGTTGTTCGGTAGCTAATATGAAATTTCTGTTGGTGTGCTGTAGATTTGGCAGCGCACTGTAACAGGTAAGCTGCAATGTGAGTGTGATGCGTCAAATTTCTTCTGTGTTTCTCTTGTTGATTACACGTTGGGATACCTCGAACTGGTCATTACGCCAGTTATAAATCCAAAAGTGTGTTTTAGGCATTGTTCCTTCTCATCGACACAGGTTCGGATCGATTGCAATGAAAGCTCGCTATGACAGCTGTAAGTGTTTCAGCCCACCCTTCCTCAAGTGTAATATAGCAGTTCATTTGTCTGTATCTGACGTTTTGTCAGCTGCAGTGCCCATCTATTGGAGAAAACATACTGATGGGCACGTGCGAGGGACAATCAAACACTAACACATTCACGTGACCTTCTGTAACAACATAATTTATTTTTACCTCGTATGTTGCCTTTCCAGATGGCTAAAACGAGGTCAGGGTATAGAGCTGTCCTTTAATGACAATGTTTCAGTGCATTGGTTTTCAAAAGTACTTCCGGTCGATGAGCTTATTACCATGTGATTGACACTGCAATCAGCTGGCAGGGGTTTGAGTCAGTTTGTAAGAATACATTAGCCTGAGTAACATGACGTCATCGAGCTGTAACAACTACGTGGTTCAGTGCAAATTTACGCACGTTTTCATTACAAGTAATGATCTGATTCTTTGCTTGCAAGTACGTCATTTAGCGAAGTGATTCTGTAAGGATTCAGTCATTCTAAGTGTTATATTCAGAACCGTGTAGTGACTGTTCAGAGTGTGGCACGAAATCCTAACACAAACTAGACTTTACACAAACTACTTTTGTTAGTTTTGATCTCTAAAAATGACTATGAAAAATATCCTAAGTTCGAGGTATTTGAATGTGAAAACATTAACATTAGTTTTAGCATAATGTATGACGCTTGTAGCTATAAGAAACGATAAACGTAGTGAAAGTTTATTTTGAAATATCTACACATGAGAAAGCACCATTGGCAACAAGAACGTATTGTTGAAAGGCTGGTGCAGAGGATACCACGCTAGTCAATCTGTCATTGTTCGACGGCATTTTAAAACAGGACTGGATATAACGGGCCATTTGTTTCTAATTTACGTCCTCCAACGTTATTATATCAGACGATGAAATGCAATAACGCTCAAATGAGTCCAGGGTCCATGAAGCTTGAAATACAAGAGATTCTTTCAGGTAAAGCGGAAACCTCGAAGAAAACATCTCGAGAGTACTCAGCCTGACCGAAAAGACCTCTTGAATGCGAGGCAGAGTCTACCACTTACGCTACATGGTCGCCTCTGTAGCGTAGGGGGTAGCGTGTCTGTCTCGCGTTGAAGAGTTTCCGAGTTGGAATCTCGGTCAGCGTGACTTATCTGAATAAGGTTTTTACCGGAGATTTTCCTTGTCCTGAAAGATGATTGTCGGATAACTTTAAGTTCTGGATCCTGGAGTCATTTGAGCATCATTTCAACCCATTTTTTTTTTTTTATTTATATATGAGGTTGTGTTACAAATACTGAGTACAAACTATCCCTCCCCAGATCGTGCTTGATGTAAGAGTGCGTATCATATCAGGTTTAATGTGTTTCTTAGACTGCAACAAGAGTTATTGACGATCTCTACAGTGTTCATTTGTGGTAAGCCTGTATGACCTGTAAGCCTTCCTCGAGAAAGAACTACTATGATGTCAGTGTCAACAAATGATGTCTGTGTTACAGTGTCTCGTAGGCAACATCTACCAGCCATGCCCGTTACCCGCTCGTTTGGATACCGCTCAGTACGAGGCGCTGATGTCTGCCGCGCGACACTTGGGCCTCAAAGCGGAGCTGCTGAAGGGCTGGTACATCGAAGATGACGAAGACAACGATAACGTTAACATAAATGGCTACTTTCTAGACCAGCCTAGGTAAGTACATCATACAACGTAGTTATTCGATGAATGTGCCAACCAAAAACATGGCATGTCTGTAATTTGAATGTTTTTTTCACAAATAGTCAACGTGACTTACAAGTTTGTTTGATTTTCACTGTCTCTATGATATACACAGACCATCGATCTAGGCCGGGTTTGAACTCACAACCAGCTGAACCACCCAGAGATAAATTTGAGCTTTTGTTTATGGAAACTCTTTAATTGTTGTGGTTCGCAGTGTCCAATTCTGCACTTGGTGTCAAAGTCTGCTTCATTTTGCTCTGAGGCCTCTTTATCGTACTTTTCTTTTACATGCCGTAAACCTAACACGAGATCACCGGCTTTACTTCCATTCCGGAGCCACCCAGAGAATGTACCCGCAAAGAAATTGAATTAAACAAAAAACGGACTACCTAAACTACCTAACCTGTATAGCGCTCATCAGTGACGCTTCTTATTCATAATTTAATAACTCATTGCGACCATGAACGATGTAGAGATATCTTAAAAGCCTATGCTTTGAGGCGTCAGCGTTCCATCACTCTAGATTCTCTGCTTGGCCTATCAGTAACTGTCAATATGATCATCGCTTTAATTCGATGTACTGGAGATACACTATAGGGATATGGGCATATCTGTCGAGAATCCTCTTCACAAATGCGACGGATGCTGTCTGCATACCTTGCTAGATCAAAGAGAACCATGATTTACAATGTTCATTCTGCGAGGTTATGAAGTAGTTATGGCGTTTGCTTTTCTGCTCCAGTTGTATGAACAACTTTTTTTCTTGTTCCAATATGACCACAGTTATTGATGTATCGTATTCTTGCATCAGACGCAGGTAAGGCTCTCGACATTTGCTTGCCTCTTGTAGGCAGAGGAACTTTTGTATTCACCGGAATACATGTTTTAAAGTTCTCTAAATAAATACAAGTTTTGAACAAGATGCTGCGCTCCACATATGAACAACATAAGAAAAACAAAACCAGGCAGAAATAAAATACCTGGTATTTAGCTCATTGCATCCAAGAATGTAACAGGAAGATGTTCTACAAACAATCCCCCAAACCTTTACGTGCAAGAATTTTAGCACGGTTTTATTTTCTCAGAAATAACCTGCCAACTCGCAGTCACTTCATTGTTTTGCGAAGTAGTGGCACGGTGAAATAGTACTCCAACATGGCCTGTTCTTCCGGGCGATTCACACGTCAGAAAGTCGAGTGTCGAGCACGAGACTTCTCCAATATCTTACAGAATCAGCAATTCTTGCACTTCACAGCAGTCGTCAAAAAATTTATCTTCGAAGGTATAGTAGGCAAAAAGCGTTGCATTCCACCACAAAATTTGATACCGAGATTTTAACTGAAATACATTATATGGAACCCCCTTAATAAAAGGATAAGCATAATTCCAATCCTTTTAACTATTGGAGTTGAAGATTATTCCGAAAATACAAGTTTCCAGACTTCCTGAATTTATAGATAAAAGTATGCGTGCGTGTGTGAAAGTGATATCCCTATCCTCTTTACAAGGTTCATTTTTCGAAAATTATGATTTTCCTTTAAAATGTAGATTAAATTACTATATGTTTAACCTACTTTCATGCCAAATTGAATTATCATGAATTTTCTACGAATATCCTCAGAAGTCCTGTTTATTCTGTATGACTATTGCATAACAGGTAAATCGTAAGAGATAAGATTGTTCGGAGGAGATTCGACAGCTCCACCAGACTAGTCTCTTGTACCTATGCCCCAAGTGGGGCACCCCTGGAAGAGAGGAGACAAAGGCGACCGACCCCAAGGAGTCACTACAGTACAGAGAGCGAGATCCCTACACTTTACTAAGGTAGCTACAAAATAGGAATGAACATAAGGCGAGGCTAGGCGTCGCTACTAGCCAATGCGTTGCGTGCAACGTTGTACAGTTAAGCACGCATACTGGCTCGCCTTGCCGAAGCATGCGGCTAATTTGTTTGCGCGCTCAAAAGATACTAATTAAAGAATTATTCTGTTTTTCCCATGTCACAGAGATATTTTTTCTGAGGATTACTGTCCAAACCCCATGTTTGTAGCACGTCTGTTTTCGGAGATATGGAAAGATAAGGCGCCTGACTAGAAAGAAAGTAATTAACTGTCAGTTAAGAAAAGCACACACGTGCTATGCTGCAGATGCAGTTTTTTTACTTTGCATTCAGTAAAGTGGTGATCTTTTGAGAGTGCACACAAGCTTTTCAAAGTTAGTAAATATACCGCTTAGCAAGCCTAGTACTGGTGCGCCTAGTAGTAACTGCGAAACAACTCATAAGATTTTACATATAGAGGCTACAAATATTCTTGTTAATATGTATTCCTTTCTCAAATAGTTGTCAAATACATTTTCGAAAGTACAAATTTCGCTCAAAGTCGAGAATTAATGTTACAAGCTTGTCACGTGAGTACTCATTCTGTGACGAATATTGTTAAAGAAGGAAAACGGTTTACGAAATTAGGAGAAGTTTTCATATATAGATCTCCAGGGAAACATCGGGCAGCTAAAAAACCTGCTACCAACTTCGACAATTTTCAAAAGTATTGTCACCCTGGTGGTAGGCTCGCGAAGCCGATGAAAAATGATGGCCGATCGTTACCGGAAGTGAGGGACAGATGAGGGTAGTTGTTAGAGAGAAAATAAACAGTTTGAGGTTAGCTAGCAAATTGTGATGGACGAATGTATTTGCTAGGAGAATAAAGTGTAGTTTTTGTGTTTCATAACCTCGTTTTATCATTTCACGAACCCACAAAGTCACAATGGTGTCAGGAAGCGGGATAACATCACCGAACATTATGGCCATGGAATCGGCATTGGAAATGCTTTTGCAGAAGATGAACGAATTAACAGCGAAGTCGGAAGCGGCAAATAACAACTTGGCCGCGAAGATGAACGAGTTAACAACAAAAACAGAAGCGGCAAATAACAACCTGGCCGCAGAGTTGAAAGAAATAAAGACCGAATTGACCACAGAAATGAAGGCAGCGAACGACAGTCTGGCCACGGAAATGAAGGAGGCGAACGAGGTCCTCGCCGCCAAATTTGAGGAACAGTTGGCCGGCGTGAGGGATGACGTGACGGAGCTGGGCAAGCGGATGGGCCAAGTGGACGAGCGCGTCGAGGACCTGGCGAACCGCTTCAATGACCTAGAGGAAAAGGCCGACAATAGCGTCAAGTCCCTGAACGCCATGGTGGAGGACGTCGTCGGCAGGAGACTGAAGGATTTGAAGGCTGACGCACCGGGATGCGACATAACATCTGCGCGCGTCAAACCTCCGAAATATGACGGCGCGTCAACATTCGAGGTCTTCCGCCGCCAGTTCGACACAGTGGCCAAGCACAACAGATGGTCACCGGAGGAGGAGGCCACACAGCTAATAGCCAGCCTCTAGGGACGGGCCGCGGAAGTCCTAAACGCGGTGCAGACGACGGTGGCGCCCAAGGACATCTGGGAGGCCCTGAAGAATCGCTTCGGGAACCACCGCTTAGCCGCAGCATACCGCAGCCAGCTAAAGGCAAGGTCACAGCAGCCGGGGGAGACGCTGCAGGAGTTCGCCATGGCGATTGAGCAGCTGGCTAGCAAGGCCTTGGTTGACCTGCCACTGGAGTTCGTATCCCGGGAAGCCGCCTACAATTTTGTCGACGGGGTACGGGACACGGAGATTCGTCAGCACCTAATGCTCGGCGATTATAAAAACATCCACGAGGCGCTGACAGAGGCATTAAGGATGGAGGCGGCCAAGGTAGCATCTATCCCGACGTCGAGAACGAGGGGTGTCCGCTACGCCGGAGACAGAAGACCAGCTGAGGGACGCCGGCGAACACCTAGTGGCCTGTGTTGGGGGTGTGGACAGCCCGGACACCTGCGGAGAGACTGCCCACACCAGGAAAAGCAGCCGGAAAACGAGTAAGGGCCGTCGTGGAGAGGGGCACGTCGGCGCCATTACCACCATCCCCTCGAGTGAATATCCGCGCCGTCAGCCGGCGGATGGATGACAACCTCATCGCGGACGGTTGGGTAAGAGGAAAGACGTGCCACCTGCTGGTGGACACCGGGGCGGCCGTGACCATCATCAGATCTGACGTGGCGAAGGGTTTGCCGACGAGGAAACCGAGCCGACCATACGAGCTTGTGACGGCATCGGGCGACACCGTGCCTGTACAGAAGGAGGCTCTGCTTGAGCTGAACTTGGGACGGAGTGCCGTGCGTCTGTGGGTGTTCGTCGCGAAGGTGGCTGAGGAGGTCATTCTGGGACTGGATGCCCTCAGGAGCCACGAGGCGACGGTCGACGTCGGCAGGAAGGTGCCCCGAGGAAAGATGTTGGTGGTACACCTGGATCGTCTGGCCCGCTACGAAGGCGCTGTTCGGGACGACCAGCCTTTAGGAGGGAGCAGTGTCACCCTGGTGGTAGGCTCGCGAAGCCGATGAAAAATGATGCCCGATCGTTACCGGAAGTGAGGGACAGATGAGGGTAGTTGTTAGAGAGAAAATAAACAGTTTGAGGTTAGCTAGCAAATTGTGATGGACGAATGTATTTGCTAGGAAAATAAAGTGTAGTTTTTGTGTTTTATAACCTCGTTTTATCATTTCACGAACCCACAAAGTCACAGTATGTTTCGCGTAGAACAATTTTATTTATGATTTATATGATAAGGGTGAATATCCAACTGCCAGAAGGCTGACTAATATAATAAGGGGGAAAATAGAATATACGAATTCAGTATCTTCTATGCATAATATTCTGAAATCTCTTGGGTTCAAATATAGAACCAATGACGGTCGAAAATTTCTGCTTGAAAGAAGCGATATTATTGCTGCAAGACTAAAATGTCTACGCACAATTCACAACATTAGTACATGAGATTCATGGTGTAAAAATGCTTCATAAATACACATTCATATCTTCCATATTTTTTAAGTATTTTAATGAAACTAACATTGGTGTAAAGTCCATTACAGGCAGTATACACAAATATGCAATCATTAAAATAGAGACTATATTCATAAATCGTTGATATGTCAGTATTTTGTGTCTATGTAGCAAACACCTTCTTTTGTAGAATGCATCAAATTTGAATAATTTTGTTTTTTGTGCATATGAACAATAGCTACGTAAGCGAACTGTTCTCCAGTTCAAGGTTTTAAGGTTCAGATTATGCGATAAACATTGTATATGTTCTCACACACATGCTGAAATATTAAAGCGAACTTCTCTGTCAGCATTGTATCACTGTACATCTCAGCATTTGTATGATACCTGCTAGGTGGAGACAAAGACAGATACATCTTCCATCTCTGTCGTCCGCGTGCCATGGAACTGGCAACCCCAAGATAGTAGGATAACCGTATTGGCTCAATCCATGTTCATTCTTATTTTGTAGTTACTCTAGATAGAAACTCCCCGGCGATCCATGACAATCGGCATCTCAATTACAGTGGCCCTGAAACAATCACGAGGCCGGTTCAGAGACCAGACGCACCTCCCACCCACATAGCAAGGAAGACTCCAGGCATGCTTGCACAACCGGTATCCCGCCAGCTTCACACTTGATTTTTTTTAGATATATATATATATATATATATATATATATATATATATATATATATATATTTCTTCTTTTTTTCTTATTTAACCGATTATTCATTATTTCCGTTTATTTTCTTAACTGTTTTCCTAATTTCACAAATATTCACTATACACATAAACACCCATGCCCAAGGCGGGACTCGAACCCGTGACCCTCTACGCGGCGGAACACTAGAGACATACGCTTTAGCGGCTGAATTGGGCTACTGGGCCGGTTGGAGTTCGTCCTGCCGGAGGAGAAAGTGTTCACTCAGAGCATATCCTGCCATGCACCACCAACACTTCTACCCTGAGAGAAACCACCAGATGACAGATGATGTGAAATGATAGTGCAGATGAACTGTACAGACAGGAAATTCGGGGGATGTAATTAATCTACCCAGCATTCACTTTCCGACCCGGGAAACACCCTAAGAAAAGCCCATTGCACAGGTAGGTGGCCACGGGAATCGAACTTGAATGCGGGCCACAGACGAAACCGCCTGAGTCATCCCGCTCGGTTAGGAGATAGATAGAAATCTTACTACACCAGAAATATAGAGCTCATTAAAACACATAACTTACGTTAAATACGGTTTTTTTTTTTTTTTTTTTTTTTTTTTTTTTTTTTTTTTTTTTTTTTTTTTGTGGAGTGAACCATTTCCGATTCATTCTCTGTTATTTTTATGTATTTTCCAAAATGTATACCTTTCTCAAATCGGAAGTCTTATTCGCCCGCCTCTATAGTCTGAGGGTAGCGTGTTTGCCTCACGTTCAAATGGTCCCAAGTTCGAATCTCGGTCAGAATGAGTTATCTAGATAAGGTTTGTTCCGAAGCTTTCCCCCTTATCCTGAAAGATGAATGTCTGGCAACTCTAAACTCTATGTACCCTGGGTTCATTTGAGCATCATTTCGTTCGTCGTACAATATGAACTTTAAGGACGCTAATTTAGAAAAAAAAGTTTTATTTATTTTATCTCGTAGCCATAAAAACGAATGTAATTTCAAAACCATCAAGTAATTTCAAGCTGTTGAAAACATTTGATTATCGCGTAAAGTCTTCCATATTCCGCTGCACTTACGATAAAATGAGCAATAAGATAATGTTTATCCCGATTAATTGCTCAAGAGTAGAGAAAATAATTTGAGAACAGGATATCAGATTTTTGAAATGCAAGCTTCAGTACATACATACTCCCTGCGGTTGTTTGGTTCGCTGTGTTAATTCCCTGGAGGTGCAGTGTGCCCTAATGGAATGCTGCTGTATTGGTACTTACCGTCAAGCAATGTTAGCATATTGGCAACGTTGGTGCTGTAACGGGAACTATTAGCTGCTGATTGGCTCGTGTAACGTTACTATGGCGACCGCGTGTCCAATAAACGTCATTCACTGCCTAATTTTATGCCCAATGTCTTCTTACGGAATCTAATTCCCTTTTACTTCCTTCAATAAAAGAGGCAATGTATTCTCATCTATATTCCAAAGGGCTGCTCCAGAAGTGATCGTCTGGAAGTACTGCATTTTTAGAAACCAGCGTACGTTAGTTTTAAGGAATTAGAAATTAGCTTCGCTCTTAAATACTTTACCACAGAGTATCTTATTCTAATCAAGAATTTACACATTATTTATTATTATTATTATTATTATTATTATTATTATTATTATTATTATTATTATTATTATTATTATTATTATTATTATTATTATTATTATTATTATTATTATTATTATTATTATTATTATTATTATTATTATTATTATTATTATTATTATTATTATCATTATCATCATCATCATCATCATCATCATCATCATCATCATCATCATCATCATCATCATCATCATCATCATCATCATCATCATCATTATCATTATCATTATCATTATTATTATTATTATTATTATTATTATTATTATTATTATTATTATTATTATTATTATTATTATTATTATTAATCATTATCATCATCGTTGTTGTTTTGTACTTTATTGATAGCAAGCAAAGGAAGTATTATATTCGATGCAAAATTACCATCGAAAATGCACGTTTCGAGATTCCCAGTCCCTCAGATCCTTTTTCCAAAATAAATGTTTATTTTCCGTAGCACCTACATATACCCAAAAATACTAAATGGAGATTCAGCTGGAAATACAAACTTTGTCATTAACTGAATTAAAAAAAAGAATTCATTAGAACCTTTCAAAGTAAAAAGTACACGTGTAACAGCACATGTAACTTAAATAAGAAACTTGGTTAAATTGCACACTTCGTATGTAAGTTCAGGGTCGTCCAAGGATGTGGCAAGAACATTTAAGAAAAGAAACGTTTCGTTTGTATGGAAAAAGTTTATCGTAATTTACAGATCGTGTTCCGGATAATGTGTTACTTTCACCATCTCGACTCTCTATCATTTATTAGAGGCTCTAAAAGCTAGTTAGTTTTAAGTGTATCGGATATTGTGATAAACCTTTGCAGGAAGACCTACATTTAGTGATAAATACAAAGGTAATATCTATTGGCCAATATCTACTGGCTTCAAAATTCCATGATCTTTCCGTGCAAAGGTGAGAAACACCTGAATATCCATAGAACCTTAAAAGAATAAAAAAGCAAATGAACAGTTCAAACCAATAACATTGAATAGTTCCAAAATGGTTATGCCCCAACTGTATTTCGAATACATTTTGCGTTTTAAAGAGATCTGTCTTTTTGTGTGGTATTTTATCGTCTATTTCGTCCTCGAAAATGTTTTTAAAAACCTTCCATGTAAAGGCTAAATAGGAGTATTTCGTTAAAATCTTCCTTGGTAACCAGTGATATTTAATTCCAAGTTTGGATATAACTGACCTTTTGTTATACTTTTAACGGGCAGGCACAAAAAGGTTCCGGACCCGGCGGAAGGTGATGTATTTTTTCCCCGGGAAATCCTTAATATGAAAGAACAATAAAGTGGTACTTAAAAAAATCTCAGTGCTCTTTTGATAAAGAGCAAAATTACGCGGTCTTGCTGCCCAATATAAAATGGGACGCTGAGAAACATAAGAACGACCATAAATTAAAGCTCTATTTTTAACAATAACTATATGTTTTATGTAAGATTATGTATATCTGTGATAGTTATACAAAATTAATTTAATGAAGAGAATTTCCGAAGACATTACCAGAAAATCCAAGAAATAGTTTTTAATTGTCATGAAAATTAAGCTTGTGATAGTTTAATCAACATTGTTAGAGCAATTTTTGGGGAATCAAAATGTTGGGAAAAAGCATGTGAAGTATAGTTAGGGGAGGGGAATGCTTTCCCTCCTACTTTTGTTGCTGGTATATAGGACATTGTACCTAAATGCTGTTTGTTGTTTAACCGACCTTTCAGTTATGCTGTTCACATATGTACACAGGTAATTTTTGCGTGAAATACGATACTGCCCCTGCTTACTGTTTACATGGTAGAGAAATCAAAAAGAGTTTACGAAACACCATAATTTCATTTCCTTAATTTTTGTGATGAAATGCAGCAATTAGATATTTCTTGGGAAAGCATCGAGTGAACAATCTCTAACCACGGAGAGCCAAAGTACCTGTCATTTATGCTAATGTTAATTTCTGCCTTAATGTAACTGTAAGAGGCAAACCCTCCAAATGTTTGTGTTGCAGCGACCTGTTAACCGCCGACTGGAAGCAGCAGCATGCCGAGCTACTGGAGGTGGTTCAGGGGGCGGCACGCCACCTCTCTACCTCGTCTGTCCCCAACAAGTTCCGCAACTTCACTCAGTCAGCCGTCGAGAGGCAGTTCACAGAGGCAATCGGTAAGTACGTCAAACTTTGTCCCAAACATTCAGCATTCTGGGACCAAGTAAACATTAAAGCGCCGTCCTCTTTAGTGCACAGGTAAACTCAGTAGGTTAACCATAAACGTGCAATGCAAATACCTTTCAGAAATTGTGTTTTATAAGAGTATCTTCGGTGCTATTGTTTTCCCAGGGTTTTTAAATAATTAAATACCGTTACCCATAAATTTACTTTCAGCAAAACGATTTTGTGGTCATTCTATAGAGGTGTGCAAATTATTAGACTCAATGGTGAAATTTTTAACATATACCGTTTATTTTCTATTAACAGAAATAATATTACAAAATATTTTTTCAACTCTTAGTATTTTTTATGCATTCCTTTAGCCTTTATTACCATTTTGATGCGTTTAGGCATGCTCTCTACAAGGGTGGAGCACTTTTCCTTTATTTCTTCATCTCTGTGCCAAAAGTTTATCAGACCCTTTTGGTTGTTACTTTCAATTTTTTCAGTCTCTGTTTAACAATACCTCACAGATTCTCTATGGCTATTCCCCGGCCATGGTAGTACTTTTACATTGTTTTCTTTGAGGAACTTTACTCTTTGAGGTTACAGATTTTGCTGAGGTTACAGATTTTGCTCTATGGCAGCGAGCACTGCCATGTAGGAACATTATCACCATTTGGAAACCATTCTTTACTTTGCGGACATAGTCTTGTTTCTAATACACTTTTATACTGTTTCTGCTCCATAGGTCCCACAACTATGTATAATCTTCCAGGTCCATGGATAGACACACAACTCCAGACCATTTTTGATGTTGGGTGCTTTACTCTTTGATCGACACACTGAGGGGCAAATGCTTCTTAATCTGTCCTTCTCACCTATTTGGCTGTTCTCTTCACATACTTCAAACATGGATTCATCTTAAAAAAATTACCTGAAACAATAAAAGCCGCTATTAATAATAAACGAGTTTAAATTTGTTCAAAGATAGTATAACAAAACCAGCAATGAGAGAAACAAAGTTTATGCTGTTTATTTCATTTCCATAAAATCTACATGTAGATGCATATTTTAATTTTATTCTATATACCATTTTCATACTATTTGCCTTTCTCCAAAATTCCACTGGATGTTTGTGCATCTCTTTGGCCCATTGTAAACGTCTTTTTTTTTTTTTTTTTTTTTTTTTTTTTTTTTTGCCATTGCAGGTATCAGTTTAAGCTTTTTACGAGGCCTGCGTGCTGGTAAACCTTCTTCACATAATCTTCTGCGAACTACTGTACCGTACTGCTTTAGATGATTACTGAGGTCAATGCTGGTTGCTCTTTTATTTTGTTTTGCCACCTGCACAAGTTTTCTTTGCATCCTAGGTGATAGCTTTCTTTTCCTCCCGCATTTTCCATCCCTTTGTGAGGTCAACATCTCACCGAATGTTAAAGCTTGATTATTGCGACTAACAGATTTTTGTGAAATACACAATTTCTTAGCTATTTCACGTTGTGAATAAAGAGTTTCCTTCAAAAGACTCTCAGTTACAGCTACTTTCCTTGGGGATAAGTCAGCAGTTTTACCCATAACCTCACTTTTGAATCAATGTGAATGCTAAGGATAAGATACACGATGTTACCTGGCTTGAGATCAATTAATAATAAATACTGAGGATATATTAGACATAAAACACAATAAAGGCAAATACTAACAATCAGTTACTACCTTCACCAAATGAAAGCATATCACCAAACAGTTGTATAAACAGATATGAAGAAAATGGCTGCTCTTAATTCAGAGCTACCACCATATTACTACATGTAAAAGAAAAATCCCCCAGCTATTATTAAGGGAGAAATTTCATTGAATATGCTTCATATTATAGCAAGGAAAAGAATTACGACAAATTGAAATAGGTTACGGCGATAAATAACTATTATGTTGAATGTTAAACTGAAGCAAGGTAAAAAAAACTGAATGAGTCTAATAATTTGCACACGTCTGTAACAACAGACGAATTATAACTTACGTCTGACGGGATAAGTACAGTTATTATGAGAGGTTGCTGGTGTAGCATGGCATTGTTTATAGAAGGCGGGAATATAGGTAGTGGTTATAGTTCAGTCGCACCATCAGCACAGCTTAACGTAACACGGCGCATATTAAGTATTTTACAGAATGTGTTTTTCTACCTTCAAAAGCTCTGTACTTTAACAACACTCATTAGTTTACGTACTTAGGAATTTCTCTTCTCTGTTCGTAAAGTCGAGAGAAGTTCTGCACACAATACATTTTTCAAACTCCTTGAGAACGAATCTTTTTGGGTGTGTAGCAAGTGTTGGAAGTCTTTTTACCGTACGCTTTCAGTCATGAACCTTTTTCACTATAGTATGCACAGTTCATTCACTGCTGTTGCCGTAATATTGTTTACCATAATAATTACACTTTTACGCTTTTCCTCTTTACAAGACTGTAACAGATTGAATATTAATTTTCTTCTTTGTGAGCGTATGACAGTGTTTGCGTTTGGATTTGATTCAAACCCGTCTACTGTAAACGGTTCAACTGCTGTATTGGCGAACGGTACAGGGAATGGTGAAGTAATGTCGCTTATCTGTTTGTGTTTATGCTAGCTTCCACGGTCGGCCTTCTGCATTCATTCATTCATTCTTCAGTCAGGTTGTACTTCTTTAGCCAACACGATCCTAAATCTCTGCTTTGAGATAGCACAACACAAGAGTAAGGAATCAAGGTGCAGTAACCGTGTCGTATAAAAAGCACAAGAAAATGAGAAGTAATTAAGTTACTGCACGTCTGTGACACTCCCACTTAAGGGAGGTAGTTTGCTGTTGAACTTCGGAACCGTAAAGAAAAACACAGCAAACATGCAGAGGAAAACCTCATCTCATGTGAGTTGTTTGACCTGCCACTGAATCATTTGAGCACACCTAAGGTAATTAACCTGCTAGGACTTTAGGGGTTGCGTATTTAATCGGGTCTATTATCTCTTCTCTCTCCAAAAGGTCTAGGTAGTATCTTTGTGCGAAGCTCCCTCCCTTCGTTTGTACCTTTATCCTTTACCTGGTGTATATAAGGGAAACGTTGCATTCTAATAAACCGTTTGTTATTTAGACTTAACTGAAGGTACACTTTTGAAATCTGCTGAATAGTATCAATTCAGAATCTTGCAAAAATGTGACATAATCTTCATTTAATATTGTGTCATCAACTATCGCGCAACTCGCCGTGAAAAATTAACACGCGCTCAAGGTCAGCTGACGTCATGAAGCAAGTCATATTATTACTGTGCAAAAGACCTTCCGCGACTACCGTTCCGGAGGTTTCCAACACCAGAAAGCGCCCGGACGTAGTATAAAAGCCTATGCAAGGTCGACAACAGTCAGTTGTGAGTTGGCCAGATTTAAGAGTCAATGAGTTGTAAAGTGAGAAGTGTGAAGCAGTGTAGTGCTTCGAGCTGAGTGTGATACGTTCCGTGATAAGGAGTCGGCAGGCCGTGGGAAACAGTTCACAGGTCGGTAAGTTCGGCTGCTAGTGAAGGATCGCCGAGCTGTCGAAGCAGTAACGTTTGTGTTGTGTAGCTCCGTGTTAGAGGTAGACCTGTGTTTAGGTCAACAGCACAAAGGATACGTAGTACAGAAACTTAAAGAAACATTGTAGAGACGTTTTGTATTTGTGTAAAGAAAGGCTGATGTAAACTTTCTTTGCGCTTTTGTCTTAATTTTGGAATTTTATTCATTTCGTATTACAACCAAGAAAAGTCATAGTTGAAGCAACTTGTTCGCAATTTTCTTCTTCCAGTATTATGTAAAACGCAGATACTTTGATATTCATCCAAAATTCCTAGTCATCAAGACACGACAAAAACAAAATAAAACACAACCTGATAAGTGGCTAAACACACCAAAATTACTCCTATATTTTTCTTCTTCTTTACCTTCACTTCATGGGTTGGACACTCGCTCGTTTCAGCTTCACAGTTCACACTAAAACTTAAGTCATAGCAAGATATTTAAAATTTGATGCTTATAAAATGTTGCACTCTATTACAATCTTTGATCTGACCGCATCCGTTCCTCTATGGCCCATTATTTTGGTTTTATGGATTGAAAATTTACAATTATACGATCTACATAAATTATTTAAATCATGCATAAATTTCTGTTATTCATTTCAATCCACAAATGTAGAACTGTATACCTGTATGTCCGTAAATTCATACCATGTGTTCAGGAGGGCCATATTCCCTACAGTTAGATCCCCTTTGGAGAAAAATAAATCATGTAATACTTCTGTTTTAAGTACTCCTTTTAAATAGTACCTATTTCAAATTAACTGATAAATTATTAATTAGAAAATTTGGGATGATTTGGAGATAGAGGGTCAAATTATAATTACGGCACTTGAAACTCTAATTGCCTCGTGATCCTCAGTTGCATTATTAAAATACTGAATAAATGAAAACGAGATTTGACAACGAGGTAAATGTGTCAGTTTACATTTCAATATCTAATTAGCGTCAAATGGGTTTGCTGTAATTCAGAGGGTTGTAAATTGCATTAATTACAGGATAATCATCCACTGAACACGATTCGGCCGATTTGCTCATAACTCGGCAGGTTGCATAAACAGAGACTTTGCGTAATATTTTGATGGTCCATGGTTTGATTCTTATCAGTATCATATTATAGGTCTACTTGGATAATTTTTAGTTTTTCTACATTCTATGGGTATAGAAAAGAAAGGAAATGTTTTATTTCATCCAAAAACTTATTTCGGAAATGTGAGGTTCCCTGAACTTATCTCCTACGCAAAGTAAAGCTTCTGCGCATGCCTTGGACATTGTTACTAGCAATTAAGTGTGTTTATACCTACCCAAATTACATAAAGACTCATCGCGAAATTGACCAGCGCAGTGACGTCCTATATCCGTTCTTGAGGTAATTACTTCTGACCAGAATTTATTCAGGTTAAATATCTTACGCTGTCAGATGTCCCGCACTATTATTCATTGTTTATCCTCATTTCAACATTTACGGGAGTGTTGTCTTAGTGCGATAGGTACCTAAAGGTTGAAATGAAATATGCAGTGTTTAACGCCCGCTTTTATTAAATACGGCACCGAGGCGGTGACTGATAATGAATGAGATGAAGGAGCACCGGTGGAATGAGATGGTGGAGAAAGTGGGAGATCCCGAAGAAAATCCGACCCAGAGCCGTGTTGTCCACTACAAGTTTTACTTTGCGATCGTCTGGGATTGAACGCGGGCCGCCGTGGTGAGAGTCGAGTGCTCTAACCACTCGGCCACGGCACGGCCTATACCTAAGGTTCGTAAGGTTCGTGCCTCGTCCTGAAACACTACAACCACAATGAAGTCATATCAAATCCATTCATAGAAAATTGAAACACATTTTGTTGATGGTGACATTTGAAGTTATGTATTTTAATCAGAATGATTAAAACTGTTTTAAGAAAATAAAATCATTTTTCATGAAAAGCGAAATCTTCCTTGAAAGTCGATCGTCCACGAAGTCATATTTATTTTATTAATTGTTTTCTATTCAGGTAATTCTGAATTCAAAGGTCTGGTAATGAGTGCAGCCCATCTAATGGGAATTTTTCTGGCACTGAGAAATACGCTTTTTCCGGCAGATTCGGAAATTTGTATTTATTAGCACAGATTAGTCATGCAAATTGTAACTACAATAACGACATACCTTTGTGGTACAAGAAGTTGAACTGTTTTGTTTTGCCGTGCCATTTAACAATTACATTAACAGTTCATTAGCTTAGCTCTTCACTTAACCTCCATGTAAATAAAACAATGCTTAGTTTTTAAAATGTTAAACGGGAGTCAATAGAGTGATTATTAATATTATTCAGTACTCATTTGGAGTATTTAACACTGCTCACATTATCACATGCTTGCCCCTGGACTGTGTGCGGGCAGATAGCGCAGATATTTGCGGTTTGGTACTTTCCTGCCAGAAAGCGGGCTTTCACAGCTGGGTCGAGCTTTATCCCGTTCCCGCAGGAGGACAGTCTCTGAGCCACCGACCCCGGCGGTTTGGGCGGATGGCCTCCTAGCCGAGTGGTCAAGCCAGTTAGGGAACTTTATCGCTTACCTTGTTCCTTCAGAACGAAGTCGACTTCTTAGGCAGAAAATTCTGGAGTGTGTGGTGTTTTAGGGCCCGTCGACAACAAGGTCATTTGGGCCCCAAGTCAACACTAAAAACTAAAAGCTACACAAATTAAGCTAAAATGTAAAATAAAAATAAAAACACTCAACGGTTAAAAGTATATAAAAACCCATCCCAAGACAACATAAACTCTATAAAATTAACAAATATAAAATGCTAGTTAGACCCGTTTATTAAAACCGATTTGGGCAACAAACCGCAGTGCCTTAACCACGGCCACTGGGTCGTCCCCTAAAACACCCAGCAAGTTAGTCCCCAAGCCCACTGAATGGCGAACGCGGGCGTACTGCGGGCACTCGAGTAATACGTGCCGCACAGTGAGGCGTACTGCACATGGAGCACACACTGGGGCCGGTTCCCCTCTTAACAAATGACCATGAGTCGCTCGTGTGTGCCCAATTCTCAGCCAGGTGAGTATCACCTCGGCTCGCCAGTTATCCCTGCAGGAAGTTAGCCAGGGTTGTACGCTTTCCTTTATTGCCCGGAGTTGTGTGCCTTCCAAAGCTGTCCAAGAGTGCTGCCAAGCAGATAGGAGTTGGCGACGGAAAAAACGTTGTACATCCTGGTATGGCACCTAGTTGTTAAACTCCGGGGCAAACGGCAAGCGGACTTAGCAGCCGCGTCCGCCTCCTCGTTCCCGGAAATCCCCACATGGCCTGGGGTCCAAGTAAAAACAAAATTGTATCCGCGACTAGCATTTGCGAGTTGTGGGTCTGTATTTTTAAAACAAGGGTGTGAGCGGCAGTGTGCTGTTGCAAGGCCTGAAGAGCACTTAGAGAGTCAGTGCAGACGATAAAAGAGCCTATAAATTTTGTTTTTCTTGAGGTCACCTCAAATATGTGGTACTATGATCAAAATCGTTAGATCGATTTTTGAGAAAATAAATAACGAAATATTCTCCACTTAAACGGAATTATTTGATGGGGTTTTTCTTAAAATTCTTAATATTGCAACCTTGAAGGTTTAGTTTTA